>OX359249.1:7934833-8534833 GCA_947179485.1 Allacma fusca
GGTACGCGTTTGGAAATTAAACTATGGACATGGTCAGAATTTGAAATTTCGGGAATTTTCAAAGTCTATAGCTGGTCAGGGAAAAGTCACAGAGTGACCTGAAAATACATTTACACGCTAGAGTTTGATGCGGGGAATCCGATTCTGAACTTACTTTTGACCTATAGGTACGCGTTTGGAAATTAAACTATGGACATGGTCAGAATTGGAAATTTCGGGAATTTTCAAAGTCTATAGCTGGTCAGGGAAAAGTCACAGAGTGACCTGAAAATACATTTACACGCTAGAGTTTGATGCGGGGAATCCGATTCTGAACTTACTTTTGACCTGTACGTACGCGTTTGGAAATTAAACTATGGACATGGTCAGAATTTGAAATTTCGGGAATTTTCAAAGTCTATAGCTGGTCAGGGAAAAGTCACAGAGTGACCTGAAAATACATTTACACGCTAGAGTTTGATGCGGGGAATCCGAATCTGAACTTAGTTTTGACCTATAGGTACGCGTTTGGAAATTAAACTATGGACATGGTCAGAATTGGAAATTTCGGGAATTTTCAAAGTCTATAGCTGGTCAGGGAAAAGTCACAGAGTGACCTGAAAATACATTTACACGCTAGAGTTTGATGCGGGGAATCCGATTCTGAACTTACTTTTGACCTGTACGTACGCGTTTGGAAATTAAACTATGGACATGGTCAGAATTTGAAATTTCGGGAATTTTCAAAGTCTATAGCTGGTCAGGGAAAAGTCACAGAGTGACCTGAAAATACATTTACACGCTAGAGTTTGATGCGGGGAATCCGAATCTGAACTTAGTTTTGACCTATAGGTACGCGTTTGGAAATTAAACTATGGACATGGTCAGAATTGGAAATTTCGGGAATTTTCAAAGTCTGTTGCAAGTAGGGTATACATACCAGCCGTATATTCATAACTCGTTGATTCACTTTTTTTTCCAGGGATACTCTAGTAGCAAAAACGTGAGTGAGAAAATGTTTTTTCCCTTGCCAAAATTAGAACCCTTTTTTTAATTCGGAAAATTACTGACAAATGAATTCATTACTTACAGATTATAGCAAATTTATTTCCAGAAAAAAATTAGTATCGTTGCTCTGCGTCATTTGGTGGAGTCGAACGTTATCCTAAATTTTGTATTCAATTCAGTTGTTTGAAAACGTCATGTATTGGCTGACTGAAAACTTGTTTTGTTGTTTGAATTTACTTCACAATTTCACGGATTTTTCAGATATCTAGGCGTTGGATACAGTATTCAAATATATTTTGAATACTTATTCGAATACAGATATTTCATTTCGATTCAAATATATTTAAAAATACCAATTCCGATAAAAATACCAACAAAAAGGAATGAAATACCGATTCCGATTTGAATGACCAGCCCTTTTTATCGCTCGCAATTAAGGGTTTACGTTTAAGGAGAAGGATTCGAAGCAATGTGCACGACAATTTTTATACACGACAATATCCACCCCCTTGTCTTAGTCAACATTTTATCAGGTGGAAATCAGGTGATGTTCTGACTACAGACAAACAGTCCTTTAGAGATTTAGGCAGCATGTATGCCTCTAAAAATCATCGATGTGTTGTTCGTTGAACATATTGAAGCTTTGAAATAACGCTTACTGAGCATTCTGTTTTCATTTACCTTCCATTTTTTGCATAAGGAAAAAAAGCAGTACAAATAAATAAGGAGTTTATCTACGACCCATATTTGATTTAACTGCAAGAAGAAAAGAAGCGCTAGAAAAGCAATGCCACAGTCAAAGTATTAAACACTGTATTTATATACCACACAACAAAGGTATCCGCTAGTGCCCCTCATGGGTACAGGTTTTACCCGGGTATTTGGGTACAGGTTCAGGTACAGGTAGGTATCAGGTACATACTTCTTGTACCCATCCAATTTGGGTACAGGTCCAGGTTCAGTCGTTAGATACCTGAAAATTCAGGTTCAGGTTCAGGTATGGGTTCAGGTTCAAAACCCAATATTTTGGATATAAACCCATCAGGTACGGGTACGCACTGGGTAAATACCTGAACCTGAATGTAAAATACCTGAACTTTCAGGTACTTCACAGTGAATAATAATTTCCAAGTAACTCCTGTAAAGGTATTGTTGAGCTTTTAAAAACTCCTCTGAATTTTTTACCTTGAAACATTTTGCATTAAAATTTATACGTCAGTAATATAAGTATAACAGTATACAGTAAATATAAGCTCAGTCAGAAAAACTAATTTCACCGTATAGGAACACGTGGCTAGTTAGCCAACATTAGCTGGAATAACCAGAGATTTTTTAGCGGTTGCTGGAACTGCTAAAGAACAGATCTAAGATTGAGCGGGCCTTCACCTGTGGCCCAGATCTTCTGATGCACAAACGCTTATATAAGAGTGAAGTTACGGTAGGAAATGTTTTTGTCTCAAAGCTTGGCTGAAGTTAAAATCTGAGGAGTTTGAATCTAAAAAAATGTTTTCCTTTGCGAAACCAATTGCAGGGTGCAAAACAAATTCTTAATCGTCTAATTTCTCGCCATTATTGAACGTTTAGAATATATTACACTGCATTTGTATTGTTGGATTGAACTTATTCATATCGTAGATTTTGCTATCTATTATCCTTTTCAACCTTTATGTAATGTATACCTATTGATAATTCCAGTACGTAGTCATGCTTTCGAAGAATAAGTAATAAAAATAAATCTAATCTGATAAATAAATTTATTAAGTCAAAATGTCTTGGTCGCAGATATTTTAATGTTTTATTTCGTGCAATGTATTTGGTAATCATTTAAATTATTACAATGGAAAATACCCGGGTAGGTTCAGGTACTTTCAAAATATACTCGGGTACAGGTACTTTTTTGGGTACTTTTTGGGTACCGGTACTTTTTTGGGTACTTTTTGGGTACAGGTACTTTTCAGGTACAGATACTCTTGATTTAGTTTGAGTACAGGTACACGTTCAAGAGAATTGAACGCAGGTATTCAGGTACAGGTTCAAGAGAATCGAACCCAGGTATTCAGGTACAGGTACGGGTATAGGTTCAAAAAATACATGTACCCATGATTCAGGTACAGGTACAGGTTCAGGTACAACATTTTTGTACCCATGCGGGGCACTAGTGTCCGCCTATCCTACATATAGGCCTATTTGTAGACTATTTATAGGGTGCGAAGATTTTATTAAAGAGGCTTGTAGGCAAAATAGGGGGCAAGAATATACACTTAAAACCTAGCCTATAAAATAGGTAGGCTCAGTCATCATAGAATTGTAGGCATATATGTAGGCTATTGAAGCACATCATTTTCAATTAATGGTATATGGAACTGGTAAAATGGAAATTAAAAAATAATCCGCGACTGATAATTGCAGATTGTATACCACTGAAATAAATAGTCGCGTTTGAACACAATTCAAATTTCAAACAGGATTTGCTGAGATATGCTGTCAGTCAGCACATAGATTTCCGTTGTCATAATAGTTTTATTGTTCAGCTAAGTTTGAAAATGTTTCTTTGTAGTATTTAATTTGTGAAATCTAAAGTAAGACATCGCTTTTGACCAGCGTTGCAAAATTTGGGCACTATTTATGCATAACATTTATAGTATAATTAAAACTACTACTAAAATTATGTTGGAAACACTCTCGTACAATACACCGTACAAGCATTAGACTTTGAAAATTCTAAAAATTTCAAATTCTCACCATGTCCATACTTTAATTTCCAAACGCGTACCTATAGATCAAAAGTAAGTTCAGATTTGGGTTCCCCGCATCCAACTCTAGCGTGTAAATGTATTTTCAGGTCACTCTGTGACTTTTCCCTAAACAGCTATAGACTTTGAAAATTCCCGAAATTTCAAATTCTGACCATGTCCATAGTTTAATTTCCAAACGCGTACGTATAGGTCAAAACTAAGTTCAGATTCGGATTCCCCGCATCAAACTCTAGCGTGTAAATGTATTTTCAGGTCACTCTGTGACTTCTCCCTGACCAGCTATAGACTTTGAAAATTCCCGAAATTTCCAATTCTGACCATGTCCATAGTTTAATTTCCAAACGCGTACCTATAGGTCAAAACTAAGTTCAGATTCGGATTCCCCGCATCAAACTCTAGCGTGTACATGTATTTTCAGGTCACTCTGTGACTTTTCCCTGACCAGCTATAGACTTTGAAAATTCCCGAAATTTCAAATTCTCACCATGTCCATAGTTTAATTTCCAAACGAGATGACATAGGTCAAAACTAAGTTTAGATTCGGATTTCCCGCATCAAACTCTAGCGTGTAATTGTATTTGAAGGTCAATCTGTAGCTTTTACTCCACCAGCTGGAGACTTTGAGAATTCCCAAATCATTATTGTAAATGCAAGTTATGTACATATTGTGTGGTGGGTTGGTTACGTGGCGACCTCCGGATACATGCCATCTCCGGATATTTTGACGCTTATGTATTTGAAGAGTAGCAAACACTGCACGTAAATACTTTCGAATTTAAATGACCATTAAATGTACATAATAAAGAGGTTTGGAGGGGATAAGGATATTTTGGGGAGTTAATATTTTGTTGAGCAAGTGACAGGCTGTGTCTCCCTATATGTGTATATTACAGTCCACACTCGTGTACGAGGAGCCCTGAAAGCCCGCGGTTTTGACTTTTATAAAGGGGTACTTTTGTAATGAAGGAAATGATCCTTATTGGAAGGAACCATTTGTCCAAATAATTTGATAAATAATAAGTAGAAGGCATTCTCTTTTGAGGGCGTCTCGGATAGATACGAGTCCACTCTAAATCTTGAGGATTCGCCCGTGTATACTGTGCTGATGGCTTAAACCGATCGTGCAGTGCTCACGAGCTAGCTTGTTGTGATTTGGGGGTTTGAGTGAGAGCTTGGTTCGGAAACGTTGTCCAATTCTGTAGCTTTTGCCCCATTTTGGTTGTGGTTGAAGTATATACCTGGAATTGGGTTCATTTTTTTTGTAGTTCAAGGACTATTACTCCAATAGTAGTAATTAGCACCGCATTTCCTGTTTGGAGTACCAGAGTGGGTGGAGCATTAAAAATATGCAGGCGGTATACGGAAATTTAAATTCTAATTTAATTCCAAATTATGCTAATAATCCAACCAATATACTTAATAGAATCCTAGTGCTTGGAATCATTGGCTTCATTTGCTCTAAATGTTTATTATTTTACAATAGTTGGTGTGTATAATTAAATCTGGGCTGAAATTTATTGTAATTTGCTATTAATTTGTAATTGGTTTGAATTGTTGGTTTAATTTGTAATTGGTTTGAATTGTTGGTTTAATTTGTAAAATTGGTCTGAATTGTTGGTTTAATTTGTAATTGGTATGAATTGTTGGTTTAATTTGTAATTGGTATGAATTGTTGGTTTAATTTGTAATTATTGATTTGAGTCGTTAGCTTAATTTGTTATTGGTTTGAGCGTGTTTAATTTGTTATTAATTTGTAATTGGTTTGAGCGTGTTTAATTTGTTATTAATATGTATTTGGTCTGAGCCGTTAGTTTAATTTGTTGTTAAGTTGTCATTTGGTTTGACGTTAGATTACTTTTTAATTACTTTGTAATTGATTTGAATCAGTTATAATCATTACAGTAATGCTGATTATGTAGTGATTGATTGGATTTAATTCAATCCAGTTGGAAGTGCGGCAATGAATTTGTGTTTTAACTTTTATTTGGCTTGTATTTTGATTGTGGTGTCATGATGTGGGTTAAATTATATTTGAAATTGTTCGTTACGACATTGCTTGTTAGGTGTGAAGCTGTTAAGAATTCACATTTGCCGTCTGGACGGGAATAATTATTGTGGCTACAAGAGGCAACCTTGTGTCTGATCTGATTCTGTGTCTGAAGAACGTAAATATTGAGAATTTGCTGGGCTGAGTGGGATTTATTTGTATTTGGGAAATTAGTGTAGAGGTGCTATTTTAGTATTAATTGCTGCTTTGGTGTGTATGGATTGTATTAGGTAATAATAGGAAGAAGTTTCTGTCTGGGACGTGGACAATATGCAGGATGCAGGACCTGTTAAGATGTATCCCATATCACGGATAGTTTGGGTATAGACGGTGGTTATTTTGGAAAAGTCGAGAAAAAGTTTGTAGGAGCATTCATTGGATGTCTGGGTTTAATGACTTGGTTGGCAAAATACAATGCTTAATATGCGGTGATAAAAATGCTATGAAATGCGAATGAAGCCAGTATCTTGCGAGAGCGGGCGTTCACAGACAGGTCATTTAGAACTTGGTGTTGCTAAATTGCGGGGGTTTGAGCAACTGTGGTTTCACTCGTTGTGATGTATGTGGTTAGAACGTCGTGAATCATGCAGCAGTAGCTTTCTATACACGGTTATTTAATATTCGAATAATTGATGTAATAAAATGTTGCATGTATACATGAGTTGTTGTTTGGAAGCACTCTTTATCTCTGCTGAGTTGACAGTTGTTGAAGTAACTCTGTCGGAGTTTCATATTGATTGGTGAGCCTGGTATTTACAGACACTGTCAGTAAGGCTTGGCAAATGGGATTCATTTCATCTTGAATCGATTTATTTGCTAATGCAAGAAGATCATGTAGGGTCTTGTTATTCCATATTCAAATGAAGCACAGCTCATGAGAAGACGAATATCAAAATAAACTCTTCATTTTGTTATTGGCTTGTTTCTTTAGGGCTGGAACTCCTCTTGGGATAGGTACGTTGCTGAAGAGTACGTACTTAAAGACACTGTGGAAAATAGGGAGCTTCAGCGATTCTTGAATGAAGAAGCACAGCAACTACAGCAGGCGTTGTAAGTAAACATTTGTTTTAAACTATGGGTTCGTCAAGTTGTCTTTGAGTAGGTGGTGGATTTTTACAGAAAAATTGCTCGGCAGCACAAAAGGTGAATTTTCTTGAATTATTTAGGAAGAAGAAAAAGAAAAGACCTTTGGCTGAGGCAATTAAAAATATTCGTCAAGACCGGAGAAAATGTATGTCGGCGACAACCCCTGAGCTGGAGTTGGAAGAGAGCAGCAAGTCAGAGGACTTCAGTGATGAAGATGGAGACGGATTAAATGACAGTTCTGACGAAGATGGCGAGGATGATAAAATAGAAGAAGACGAAGAAGATTTAGACTCGAAAGAGTCATTCCCATTAGTGATACCTGAAGATATCAAACGACGTTTGGAAAATGATTTTCATTACGTCACTCAGGAGCATAGAGTAAGTTAGCCCAGTTTTTTTACGTGTTTGTTTGTTAAAGGTTGAGCTATATATTATGCAGGTACCGGTCAGGGATTAATATATTTCTGTCTTCTAATTCTAGTTGGTACGCATTCCTGCCAGTCCTTGTGTTGCCAAAATATTGGAAGACTACGTGAAGTACTTCGGTTTGAGGGAGTTGCTAGACTGGGCAGAAAGGGTTCGGCAAGAAAGCATAGCTCCCCCTCCTGTGCCAACTGTGGCTGCTGTACCTATTTCGCCTCCTGTTGTTCCCAGCACAAAAGCAAAAGTACCAGCAACTCCAGCAACTGTTCCGTTAATGGTAAAACCAGAGGAAGCTAAACGTGATGAGCTAAAACTTGTGATCCGAAGAATTAATTTCGTCAAAGAAATAGTTGATGGCTTGCGACTTATGTTCGATTTTCTCGTTGAAAGGATTTTAGTGTACAAACAAGAGATAAAACAATTTGTCCGAACCCGAAATTTCAACATGCAGGCTAATCATGATACGTAAGTTGGTTGAAAGATTTTCGATTTAGGTGTAGTCGCGGATTTTATATTTGCGAATATGATTTAATTTTTTTTGATGTTCAGGCAGAGTCACATTCTGAATTCATTGGTGCTGAAGTGTAAGCATGAATTCCAAGAAGACGTTGACACAGATAAAGGTATTTATTAGTTTATTAGAAATCAAGTCTACGTTCCTGAAATAATTAATAGGAATGTTATTCTCTATCAAAGGCTTACAAGATAATCATTATCTTTTTTAGACGAACCCCCGCCTACCAAGAGACTAACAAGGACTTCTAAAGCGCTAAGTAGGAATTCTGATGGAGTGGATGATAGCGCGGAATCTGGATCATCTCCACGTGGAAGATTACTAAGGTATTACGTAAAGCACAGCACTTTCCTGTGCTTCTCACTAATTCCACTTTCTTCAGAGTTGTTTTTAGTCGTGTATTTGAAATCCATATCCTGTTGGTAAAGGGCATCGTAAAAAACAAGGTTTCTACATGATTGTCCCATTGTTTCAGTAGTTCAGACTCAGCGCCGAGTTCCGGTTGTAAGAAAGAAAAGAGATCTCCCTCTCCGGATTCAAAAAGACGTGCTCGAGAGTACACGAGAGAGTTGCTCAACTGGAAACTGATTCCAAGTGATGTTTACGAATTGATGCCGCCCAATCCATCTCTTGTGTACGGCATAATTCATCTCATGCGATTATTTGGTAATTCGGAGCAAGCGTTTTTTAAGTCCTGCATTATTGTTTGTAAGTAATGCATAATTTATTTAATGGCACATTGATTCTCTGTTTATAGTGAAAATGCCGGAAATACTCAGTAAAACTTCGATACCGAGAAGAAGACTCAGGATTCTAGTTCAGCATATCAACCTCTTGCTTTCGTAAGTTGTTATTATTTCCATTTCTTTTTTAGTACGTCTCTCCATATGTACGAACGGTAAAATGTATTTCTATATGTCTTCAGTTTCGTTGCTAAACATGATGGAAGTTCGGACAAGCGGGTGCTCTACTACCGCAATGTTGAAGAAGAAAAGTTATATGAGCAGCAGTGGGCGAGCTGAGGGTGGCAGAAATGTAGATACGATCTTCGTTACAAAAATTGACCAGATCTTATAGCATTTTTAGCAAATTATAAGATAAATTTGTTTACAATCACAGGAGCAGTTGTAGTTTGTTTTTAAATTAAGCTTATTGCAGGGAAACTCATAAATGTATGATGTAATCTTTTTGCTTTATTTTAACGCTGAAAATAATTGTTTCCTTGAATCCTCAGAGTAATTTATTGTGTGGTATAGATATTATATAACTTGGTATTTTCTTTTGAATATTTTCTGTGAGATCACCATTATTACCGTGCAATCTATCAAATAGCACACTGATGACATAATAATAACATAACGATAGGTTTGAATGTCTGTAAGGTACAAATGATGTGATTACAACTTCTGACTTAACGAAGGAAAATAAAACTATTTTGTAACTACCTTTACTATATCATAAATACCTTCCGGGCTCTTTATTGTACCTGCATTTGAAACGCTTCCTTTTAAACTTAGTAATTTATGGATTCGTCATTCAGTATAAGACAAGCTGAGTAGCCAAATATGTAGTTTTGCTCAGAGGCACACTGAGTATTTTCCATGGAAAAATATCATGTAAAACAAAGCGACAATGCTCTGTTCTACCTTTAAAAACCTTGTTGCTATCAATATAAACAAAACACTTGTTCCTTTGAAAGGTATCAATTGATACATGGGTAGCTTAGTTCCAGTGCCAATGCATTCCAAGAAAAATATGAACCACTGAGATGGTGAATGGTGACAGGTTGTGAAAAGATCTTCAGCCTTACCTTACATACATATTATACATAAGTATGTGAAGAGCATCTCTTTGAGCCTCAAGGTTGGGTAGGACGTTTAGGATTAGGTTGGCACCTGTACTACAGCAATACTGTGCAGCTAGACGTTTAGTAAAAAAACGTAGACTAAATCACCAAAAAAACTTTTATTATTGTTCTGTGACTCCGTGACTTCAAACTGCATTTGGTCATATCTTCTCTGGGCTTCTTGTATACCTGCTTCTCTCTTTCACGCTAGACAAACCACGAGTCAGAAGTTACATATACAGTAAGTATATCTATCCAGTAAATTATTTCCCTATAGAACACCCTTCATCTTCCATTTCTCTTGTTCCTTTCAACGGCTATTCCCCAAAAACCTATTGACTTTTGGTCACAGTCATGTCAAAAACAGAACGTTTTTTCCAAGTGGACCATTCCATAGCTGGTTAAAATTGTTCCAGTCTGACTTAGGAATGCTACTTCCGAACAACTTTATATTCACCCTCGCCCGACTTTACAGGTGAACTTCCTTTGTTGTCGATTCCTCAGCAGCTCCAGGAGATCTTGAAGGTAGGATTCATACCAAGCGTAAATAAATACCGTATTTTTATTTTCTCAATTTTATTTATTGGAACTATCAAAAACAGTGCTACGCCTGTGTGTACCGGGTGCCAGTTTGTGTGGAAGCAATTTGGCATAATTAGAGCAGGAAAGAAACGCGCATGAAGAGGTAAGACAAGTTTGCACATAAAACCCCATTGTCAATCCCAATACCTTCTCCTCACCTATGTAAATGCTTCATATCTGCTCAATGCACAGAACAAAATATCAATTATACGAATAATAATTATAAGCAGGACGCGCTATAGTAAAAGTTGTTTACAGTGTATTCTCGCTCTCAGAGACCCTGGTAAAAGAGCCTTGTCTCAATAGGATCAAAATATTCTAGCTCACTCCCAGTTTAATCCCGAAATGCTAATTTTACAGGGGCATTCATAATTGTAAGTCTAAATTTTTTCTTTTAGGGTACTCTTTTAAAGAGAGTATATGCTGTATAGTGTACTCTCGCCACAAGTGACACTTACAAGAGCATTGTCTCTGCAGGGCCAAAAATATTTTAGCACACTCCAGTCCACTTCAATGCTAATATTTCTCCTTACAAGAGCATTTCACGTTAAGAGTGAAATTTTGCTACTTTTCTGTAGGTATGTGCCCTTATACAGGAAAGTCCACTGTGGAGCTTCATGAATTTACTCCATTTATCATTATAGTTGTTAGCATTGTCCTGGAGTTTGTTTACGTTTGTCAATTCCAGGAATAGTAACTACCTCATGCACATTGTATACGTCTTCACCCAAAAATTCTGAGCACGTTTAAAAAAAGCTGATTTTGGTAAACGAGGAAAAGTCTTGGGGAAAATGTACACATTTAAAGTGTGAGTAATGATTGAATTTTTCTGGGAAGCTGTAGAAGGTACAGGAATTTATGAAGTGGAACTGTCAGTCATCAGATATTTTCTAACGACTACAAAGGCTACATTATGAGCTAGGAGATATCATTTACTCTTAATCTCCCGTACTTATGACTCCTTCCACGCAGATATCACTTATACTTTGTATACCCCGTAAATACTTGTGTGTCCTAGTAAGTTCAGTGCTTGGACTTGTTGAGCTAGGAAAATAAGTATTGTAGAGATTATCTGAGAAAAATTATTAGAATTTTGTCACAAGACAAAAATGAGTCTCATGCATGCATTAACAGAACCTCGGAACACTTACTGCATAATATGGAGTATTTACATACCAAATGATATCCCCTATTTACAGTGCAGTCTCCAAATAAGAGCAGCCCTGACAGAGGTCCGATTTCCCTCAGATAATTATATTTATTTTTATAAGTACAAAATTATAAATTGTAATAAAGGGAAATTTGTCCAAATAATTTTGAACCTACGGAGAATATATCCCTTCTAGTTAGGGCGTCTTTTACTGTGAAAGCACACTGTAGTGCATGGAACTTCCATGATGGAAGGTTCATTCACGTGTGTAGCGCACATCCTTTTTCACATGCTATTTTTCTCAACTGTATAGGAATAAAAAAGCATCTTCGTAAAAAAAAACGTTATATAAGATTATTGATAGCAGGAGATATGGATTCTTCGTATCACAATATAATGCTACAAATTCATCCGTTGGGTTAAAAAGTAGAATTCTTTGTTTCTATATCTGTGGCAATCATCGAGAGACATAGTTTTTCCGCATTCACGTTAACCCCAACGTTATTTTGAAATTATGGTTCCTCCAAAGGTCGGGTCAGGATTATGACTTTTCCCTCTCGGACCAAATCTGATTGTTTACTTGAGGTGACTGTTCTCTAGGCCATGGTTTTGTACTCACACATACTATGTACACAGCTGTAGTGTGGGGGGAAAATAGTGTGCTCGTGATTCTTGCGTGTGCCTCTTCTTTAGCATATTAACCTTGATTTGAGTCTAAATTCATTATGAGAGATGTGTGGCGTCTTGAGAAAATATTGGAATAGCAAAAGTCAAAAAGATAGATAAACTACGACCAATGGAGAGCCGGAGAAAAGGTTAAAGTCCGCTTAAGAACTAATCTGAGAGGTAGAAGAGAATCAACGATGTGAAAAGGTTCCTTCACACAAACGTACAACTGGTTCTTGTACTTGTCGAAGAACCCGAAAATCTCTAAAGTGTTACCTTCAGCTACTTTACTTCACACAAAGTACAACTCTTCAATTTATACTTTCCTCCAAACCAGCTTCAGGTGTTGGGGTAACTAACCTCGGTGTCAGGAAGTTCATACACACTTTGTCTCTCAAAGGACTACCACTTTCTTTGGACTTCCGATTCCGACTGCCGGAGAAACACGCCAGAGCGATCTTTCCATCTGTAAGTATACATCCGATTACCATTCTCAACTCTCAACTTACTTACAAGGCACTCTCCGTAGAGCATCATCCCATCATTGACTTGGAATCTGCTCATACATGGGATGGCTGTCGTGATAATCCTATCATTTATGTACCATGTAAATGACAAGTGTCATCGCAGGGAGACTCAACTGTATAATTATATTTATAACATTATAACTGCTGAGGTCTTTAGTAAATCACATATCAGTCAGTGTCCACTTACGCACAGACGACTACAAATTGTCCTGACAAATGCAGTACGCTCATCCTATAAGAGATCATCTACAATAATAATAAATTACATCCAGAAAAACCTTTCACTCTTATAACAAAATATGTCCTAAAAAAATGAAAAAGAAAATCTGGTAAATAAGAATCTGTTGAAATTCTTTTGCTCATAAGAAGAACTTGCTCTTCTGTAGCGTACGGGGTCTCATATAGCGAGAGCGAACTGTATCTATTTAGTTATGTCATCATTAACACCAACGGAGACAAATGTGTTTTTAGTGCACTTGAACCAACGTACCCCCCTCGCCTTCATCCCACTTCCGACAGAATAGCAGTCAGTTCAAATGAGAATTGAGCTCTCAGTTTCTAAGACCTTCAAAGAGGATTCCCAAGAGTAAAGAGAGTCTTGACTATACAGTGTAGTTAAATGTTCAAAGCTGAATAATTATATCTAATTGTAAGTAATTGATGTCTTCAAATCGTATTTAGCATATGTAGTAGGCCAGGCCATCTTTCTGAGGATCCGCATGCACTTACTGCATTCTGACATTAGCCCAATTAATATAAAATGGGTTATATATTTTGAGCACCTTGAGCATACGAGTGACTGTGACTGTGAGTATTGAGAGTTAATATAAAAGTAGGGGAGCTATAATATCCTCCTTATCAAAGAATGCTAATCGGATGAAAGAATTTATTGTGTGATAACTGATAACTTTGCATTTCCATTTCTATGAAAGAAAATATAAACTTTCTTGCTCTACTAATTGTAACAAGGGCTACTCTACCTATGGGCTGAGAGGACTCGAGTATGAATAACAAAATTATCACTCCACGCAATTCATATGTATATGATGTGAGGGGGGAATTCTTCCTACGAATCTCATTTATGGAGGGGACAATAAAAATACTGTAGGGAGGATCAATGGAGATAAAACCGGCTGATTGAATGCAAGTTCCTGTGCTACAGTCTACTACCCCTATAAGGAACCCCCTTATATATTAGAGCACATTCTACATAATTACATGTATATATATTATGTATAGCCCCAGAAATATTTGCAGACATTTCCATTGAACACAATGCTAATTTCTCTCCTTACTAGAGTCTATATAGTGTTATCAATATTTTGTCCCTTTAAGATCCTCCTACAGAAAGAGTACACTGTATTGCTACTAAGGAGGACAACTGAAGGTACATTGCAATAATGGGAATGAGTCTGAAAAATACAAGCAAGCAATATAAATTATTATTGATCGTAGGTAATTATGTATGGGCAGAAGTTATTATATGTATTAATTCATTGTGACAAAATTTGAAGTCCAACCACTAACGGGAGATGGTTCTTCTAGAACGTAGTTAAGCTATGTACCACACATACCTGGCGAGGCATCAACCTCTAAATACTAGTTGTATTGATAAAATATCAGAAGTAATGAACTCTTGAAGACACAAGAGGGAAGATGGGAAGATCTAGACACCAGTCACTGTACACCTGAAATCCTGAAAGTAGCTACATCACTCCCCATCAAAGAACATGTGTAACCTTTGGAAACCTTAGCTAACAGACGTGTGGTTGTAACCTGTGTGTCATGTATCTTTTTACCGGTGAGATACAATCAATGGCACATGATTAGGCGTAAGAGTCAAACGCATAGGCTGCAATAAATACAAGTCAAGGGAGAGATGATTACAATGCACTATCAAACGCATATAGGGATGGGAGTGCCAATTCCCAATGGGACGAGTCAATGTTATCATCTGCATAGTGCATAAATACTCCCAGTGGAACTCCCTGTATTAGGGCATCCCTACAAGGAGTAAAATTTGAGCCGTGCAATAATGCCCAATGCTATTATTTTTCAAGGAGGAAAATTAACATTGTGTTTAAATAGGAATGTCTCCAAATAAAATTGTTGCTCCTGATAAGAACATGCCCTTACAGTACGGTGGTCTATTACAGCCCGAGTAGACTGTAACCCTGTTCAATGTAGCTTTTAAGGTGCTTTACAAGCACAGTCCACTCCCTTTACTTTAGAGTATCCCTAAGAGAGTCAAAAATTGAGTCGGATATAATTATTGGAAGCTAAAAGTAAGGGAAGATAAGGTAAGCAGTCGAGCTGGGATACGGAGATAAAAATGAACATTGGGGTATAGATACTAAACACGGGAACGTGTCCAAATAATTTTACCCCTATAGAGATATATTTGAAGGGGGATGGGCTACAGCGAGAGTACACTGTATACTTACTCCTAGCTCGTGCCTACACAAAATGATCCCAGATGAGATTTTTGCTACTAATCGGGAACGAAAGAGCTCATTGTCAGAGGACCTAGGAGGACTGTGAAGGAATGATGAGAAAGAAATCTTGGGATGAGTAACTAGCGTGAGCAGGATTCAAACTAAGTGTATTACAGCACTGGCTAGACCACAATCAAATAAATAATGAGCCTTGGTGCTTGGTTTATCTGTACAATAACAAGTATAAGCATTGAACAAATCAGGTCTTACACTCAGTATAGAGGAAGAATCTTAACTTCTCACTTGTTCAAAATCAACATCTGTCTTAACTTCTCTTACACGGCTTAAGTTGTAAGTCAATTAATTAATTACACCAAAATTTGAGTAGCCGTCCTTTACTATATCCCTCTGTAAATGCCCCCGCAGAATGCGTTCTCAGCAGTACGCAATATAGAGTGATCTTGACTTACAATAATAATTATCTTATTCTTTTTTTTACTCCCTAACAAAAAAAAAAAGAAACTGGGAAGAGGTATCTCCAAGTCAGAGAGTAACCTAAACAGTAACCTGTCAAGGAGACCTAGTTTAAGGAACGTTCCTCTCCTAACCATTTGAGATTATTATTATAACGTGCAAATCCTATTTATTTTCAGGCTGCTTGCAGTTCAGGTCAAGTGCTAAAAATCCTCAGAAATTTGTCAGTTGTCCGGAAAAGCAGTTGAGCAGACTCAGTCAGAATGAATTCAGAGAAGAATAAATCCTACAAAAAATTGAGTGACATCCCGGGTCCAACGACACTTCCCTTTTTCGGGACAACCCTGTCCTCGTCGGGTTTTGGAGGAAAAGACCTCATGAAATCTAATGAAGGTATTTGAATTATTCTTTTTTCTTTTTTTTTGGGGGGGGGGAAACTATTCCTACCATTATGTGAGTATTTATAGTGTAGCTCAGTAGTGTAGGAAAAATTGTGTATCACAAATTGTGATGAAAAAATGGAGTAGGAAAAATTGTGGGACAGTTGAAGTCCAATTGAAGCACTTATATAGAAATTGTATTACCTTGTGTAAACCGTGTCGTTATGGGGCAAGTTTTTCATCCAGAAATGCATAAGGAAAAGTTACAGCTTGAGACAAGGGCAATCATAATTGCGTGCAACTTGTCCATCATGTGCCCGTGCCCCTTATTTGATGCCTCTCACTCACTTGAGCTTGTGCATGTGATTCATCTCATACACAGTAGTGTCTTAATTACTTTTGCTGTGTTTTAACTTTTTTTCTCTCCCTCTGAGACACGTTATCAAAACTTGTTAGTAATTTACTATGTCATCTTTGAAAATCCTCTTAAGAGAACTTGAAAGGTCTGCGGCTTTTCATGTGTGCTGAGTGAGTTGAGGGTGATGTGGTTTTGATCCCTTTTTTAATTTTTGTGGAGTATCTATATATGTAGATACTACAAGCGCTAAAAAGGATGAATATATTACACGGGATGATTGATACATGTATAATTATCAATGCTAGATATTAGGACTAGTATATTTATTCCCAAATGGATTATTAGTAACATATATTAATTCATTCGAAACTTGATCTAGTCTTCAGTGGAAGTGACGCCAATTTTGTTTGGCCGGCTTACGAAGTACTTTTGTTTATTTTTTTACGTGCATTTCTTACGAACAGTAAGTAGTCAACGGGTTATTACACACACACACACACACACACACTCAAAATTTAGCTAACTACATAAGGAAATAAATACATTGCATGTGGTGTGGATGTGCCCTGGCTGTCTCACGCAAAGGCCCAATTATATTACATAAGTCATTTCTCCTATACGCTGAGAGACAGGGTGATTTGTATAGGGGTGGACCCATTAGTGAGCTCAATTACATATAGTTTTGAAAAAATTGCAGAACAAGTGAAAAAATATGGATCACTGGTGAAGCAAGAACATTACTGGAACTATCCAATTATTGAAGTGTTTGACCCAGATGACATAGACAAAATTCTTAAGCATGGCAGATATGGACTAATTCGACCTCCAATTGATATTATGATAACGTACAGGAACATGCGGAAAGACAAATACACCAATGCTGGTCTCACCAACTCGTAAGTAAACATTAGTCCAAATAGAGTGTACTCCCTTTATAAGAGCAGGACGGTTGGAGTCAGGACTGACAAAATTTAACTTAAATTCCATGATGGTCCATGGGAAAAAAATAACATTGTGTTTTGGCGAGAAAATATTTTCTACTAATGAGAAAATGCTCTTATAAAGGGAGACTCTAGTAGGGAGAGTACTATTATTTTAGCATATGTAATAATTACTAGTATGCGTAAATGAAGATTTTTCCAGGTCGTTGTAGTTTCATGTAAAATGCAAATTGACTCTGTAGGATCGGAGATCAGTGGGTACACCTCAAAACGAGACTGACCAAATCCCTCCATTCTCCCCAAATGATCTTAAACTCTCTTCCAAAGATTAACGAAACTGGAGATGACTTCATTTCCCTAATGAGGCAACACGCACCCAATATCATTGGCTTTGAGGATCTTATCCAGAGAGTCGTGGCTGAGAGTGAGTGATTTCGTGTGGTCCGTACTTTAGAATAATAGGTTTGATATGAGGACTCTGTGGTTAAAATTGTGTAATTTTACAGACAACTGTCACATGGTCCTCGGGAGAAGGCCTGGGCTCCTCACAAAAGGGGAAGATGAGAAGCTGGCGTATTTTATGGACATTCACAAGAAGTACTGGTGTGCTCTACACAACAGCTACTATGGATTCCCCATGTGGAAATTCTTCCCGAACAAAATTTGGAAAGACTTTGTTGAGTGCGAGGATACGATGTACTCGTAAGTTGACTCTAATGGCTCTCCTCACAGTCAAATACAAATGATATGACACTTGAACGCTACATTTAAAATGCATGGGAGTAATTGGGGCAAAAAGAGACTTGGATTTACCATAGATGCTATTTATCTGTATTTACTCAAAATATGGAGAAGGCTCTTGATCTCATTTCAAAATTCTAGTCAAGGCAATAGAAATCCCATATAGTCACTTATTGGGAGAAACTCCCTAATAGGATTGAGTTCTCTGTAGGGGCAAAAAATATTGTGACACATCCCTTCTAACACCACAATGTTGACTTTTCTCCGTATGAGTGCATGCTGATTAAAGCATCAAAATGTGCTACATTCAGGGCTGCTCTTGGAGAGAGAACGCACTCTAGTACACATCTCATAATGGTATGTGTCTGTAAGATCTATAAGAGCTTCCTTATAAGAGGAGTAAATTTTGATGCGCTTGAGACAACAGCCGGCTGTCATAACGAGGAAAATCAACATTGGGGTGCTAAACGGGAATGTGTCAAAATATTTTTGCCTCTGTAGAGAAAATGCTCCAATAATCCTGTCAATAATGCTCACATAAGCGTGAGTTCCCTTTAATGAGGACAGAGTGGGTATTATGAAACAGATCAATTAAAAAGACTGGAGTTTATTTTTTATTCCTTTGAAGTTCTCGCTCAAAAAGAAAGATTTTTTTTTTCATGAAAGCTCTCTAAGCTTCCGATAAATGATTTCATAATCCTATTTCCTGTGAACAGAATTGCAGAGGAACTAACTCAAGACACTTTAGATGGCCACTACTACGAAGGATTCTTCAGTGAGTATCTGTACGATGACAGCGTTTCATTCTTTGACAAAGTCACTGCTGTCCTGGATTTCCTCATTGCAGGGATAGAGACGGTAAGGACTATCAAAGGAATGAATTCCATGTTAATTTTTTCCCCCCTAACATGACTTTCATCTCAACAGTGAGACGACTAACGTTTTTTACTACCTTGAATTTATGCATATAAATCTCAAGCATGGATTACTTTCTAGGTTGTAAACACTCTTATCTTCTCCATTTGCTTAATTGCAAAAAGTGAGAGCACTCAGAAGAAACTACAGGAAGAGCTCTGCCGCGTTTTACCCCGAAAGGATTCCCCCGTGGATGCTGAAGAACTGAAAAATTTGCCATATTTAAAAGCATGTGTTAAAGAGTGTTTCCGATACACCCCAACCACTCCTAACCTGGCTCGTATGCTTGAAACCAGCATACAGCTCCAAGGCTATAACATTCCTGCTTATGTAAGCCTACAATTTATTTTTTGTATTAGTAAAAACAGTTGACTATCTCTCACTCTCTCTCTCTCTCTCTGTCTCTGCTGCTCCTAGAACATCATCGTATTTCTCTATAATGACACATTGAGATATCCCTCCCAACTAGTGAATAAGTATTCCCAATGTAAATTATACCTCAGTATAGCACTCCCATCCTACATTCCTCTCCCTTTTTAGACTAGTACAAAATTCAATAATTTGTCGTATTGCGGAGAGTCACCGATGTATGAAGATGATTATTAAATCATGATTTAAATAATTATTAAATGTGAATTAAATAATTTAACTGAATTAACCACAATATCTTGATTGTTTTCCCTTCTCTCCTGTGCACAGACACTAATCCTCTGTCAGACTTGGTACAACTGCATGCAAGACAAGAATTTCTACCGGGCTAAGGACTTCCTCCCTGAGAGATGGCTCTCGGACGGAAACAGCGCCACAGGAGAAAGGTTTTGGCCTCATCGGGAGTCCGTTGATCGACATTTCGGTTTCGGGAAAAGAATGTGCCCTGGGAACCGTTTTGCGTTCCAAGAGATTTGTGTTATACTCGCCAAAGTAATTTTTCCCGTAGCTTTTTTTTACATAGTACATACACACCTATCTCTAGAAGAGCATCCCTGGGAGGAGTAAAATGTAGCACTTAAAATTCTATGAGATTACAAGGAGAGTTTGGACGGGATGTATCCAAATAATTTTGCCTTTATAGGGACAATGCTCTTGGAAGGGATCTCTTACAGAGAGAGGACACTTGTGCAGGGAGCTCTGGACTAATATTATTATTTTGTGAATTTCCTAGGTCTTCCGAAATTTCTCCGTAGAGTACAAGGACAAATTGGATTACAAGTATGAATTCCTTCTCACACCCGTCAAGCCCATCAATATTATCGTGAAGGAACTGCCAGAGTAGTGGAAACAACACCTTTGACTGACAATACTACTGAGTGCACGACAAGACTTCGTGCAATCATTTTTTATTCTGGGAATATTTTAAAATAAATATTTTACAAAACATTGATGATCTATACAAAGACTTGAAGAAAAATCCTTGTCTGTACCTTTTACATATTGATATAATTATTAGTATCTACTTTCAAATTATTCTATGTTTTCTATTGAACAGAGGGAATGCACTGAAATACATAAGAACATATTCAGATAAATTGAGCCATGGAGATTCAGTTTAAGTGTGGATTTCTTTCCGTAGAAAAATCTAGTGTATAAATATTTCAAAAAGAATTAACACTGCAATTCCCATTCTGTTCAGTTGAAAAGAAATACCTTACCTGTAAATGCTAGTTGACTTTATTTCTATTGAGAAGATTGTAAATAGTATTCTGTTTTTACTGTATTGATTTACGCTGGACATATCTACATATGTAATTATATAAGGACCTGAGATTTCCATATAGAATAATGTATACGTTATCTTGTTGTCTTTTTAGAAGTAACTTCCTTCACGTGTTTGTTTTGCTTGTGATTAATGTTTTCTAAATATTGTATTGTTGAGCTTGAATATCTACATTTACTCTCTTTCTCTCTCTCTCTCTCCTTCTGTTTTTTTTTGGTGGAACGTTTTTCTTTTAAACTTGGACAAATGTAAGATTAAAAAGATTAAAATTTAAGCTCGTCTTCCACGCTACATATTACCTAATTTTTTAATGTAAGTGTTGATTATACAATTTGATTTTACTTGTGAGAGTTATTATTTGTGAGAGCTTCCAAGGAGTTTAGCTCCTTTCAGGTCCTGATAATTTTCCCTGGAAAAATTTCCACTTGGATTTTTCCATAAGTAATTATTACTGTTTTCAAGGCTGTCGGTTTTTTTTAAAAGATAATGTGTTGGTTTGTTTTTGGTCTATTTGTATCTAGCTTTAGATAAATACGTTATTTGTGAAAGCTATTTTTCAAGGAAGAAAATTAAAGTTTACCTTAAACCGAATCAAGTGCCGTTTTGTAAGTAGATAGAAAATAGATAAGATTGCTTTTGTTAGCTCAGCCCTCAACGCACTCCGCTGACTCTATTTGCTAAGATAGTATTTAGAAATTCTATGAGATTATTATAGAGTTGACCATCGGGATTGATTTTCTGACCTTCTCCCATTCTATTTGTAAGGGGGAATTTAACCGCATGGTAAGGTACAACTTGCAAAGGTAGAGTAATTATATTGGTTTAAATGGTAGAGCGCGTCGGGGAGAAAAAGTTACCTGCAGCTGGGTTCAATTGAATTCGTACATAGATAGAGACAATTATGATATAATTATGTTTATATAAAAATAAATTTTTAATTTGTAGAGTAAGTGTAATTCTCTAGCTTCTCTAGCTGTAATAATTATTTTTAGAGTGTAACATTATAATCCAAGTGTAAATAATTTATGTACATAGCAAAATGGCATTGTTGAGACATTTTTATAACATGAATAAATTTTTTAATCTTGAGCCTCAAAGTATAATTACATGTAGCGTGAGCCCCTGGATTTATAACGTTGCGGATCTGCGCGTAATTCCTTGACAGTAGTTCATACATTGCAATGTGTAATAATACAATTAAAACCTCCAATCTAATTCTACGACGTCGTTCATTTTGATTTCAGTCCCGGATCTGCATTGCTCATTTTGGCTCTTTACCAACAATTCGCAGTTATTTATTGATGTTATGGTGTCTCGAGATTCATAGGATTTCTGAACTAACAGAAAATATTTACTTTGGGACAAGTTAGAGTCACATGTTTCATGTGTAATCTTAAACCGGAGGCTGACAATGAGAGCTAGGAGGGAATAAATAAATTCTTTGAGTAGGATGATATTATGTGTTGTAGTAATTACTTTATATTTATAATATGGAAAAGACCCTGTGTTTTTCTACAGATAAGGACACATTGTGCTTCAAAGTAAACTTGTTTTCCGATGAAACCTGATCAAGGTGGAGGATTTGAAGGGCAAATATGACCATGAATTGATGTTCCCTTCCAAGGATTTTGAAGAGTTTCAAAATATTTGTTAGAAATTTAACAAAACTAATCTCGAGTTCAATGGACACTGCTTTCTTCCACATTCCTAATTCTTACAGAAAAATCATCCCACACGCAGGAGCGACGGCTCCCGAGAGGTCTTTTACCAGTGTGAGTTGTTGACACACAAACCTGTTTCGTACCACGGCTTTCTCATGATCAAGTACATAAATCTGGAGGGTGTCAGCTTGTACTACTTAAGATTAACTGTTTCGTGGAAAAACACCTTCCAAAAATACAATTTATTCTCCTGCATTTTTATCTCTCCAAGAAGTGCATATATAATTAATTGTCAGTTCACAACTGGAAACAATAGGAAGCATGTGTGTACTTATGCTTTGTGGTTTTTAGTATGCATGTATTTGGTTTGGGATCTGGGTCTGTTTATGTGGACATATGAGTTTCCCTAAAAGTTCTGCGGGGATTTAGCAACTTTGATTTATTTCTGACATAACTTTTCGGCCACAGTTGGAATCTCCAACATTATGCTGATACTCTCAGTTTGGCCAACGTGATACCATATGTTGTTTCTGCTTTTGCTGGAAACATACATAAAAATTCATTTTATTGTAAGGCTTTGTATGCACAATCTAAATTTCCCATGAATTCTTTGAAAGTCCAGGGGAAAGTAAATTCAAGCTTTGAATAACTAATTCAAAAGTTTTAAAATATGCACCCCTCAAACTCAAACAAGTTACTTTAAGAATTTTTGGAGGAGTCTTTTATAGGAATTCTGTAACCATCTTTCAGGAATTTTGCAGAAATTCTACAAGAATTTTCCAGGAATTTTATAGACATTTTGTAAGAGTCTTGTGAGAATCTTACTCCCTCGAATAATTATTAAAGAAATATGAATGCTAAATCTAAAGATAATTTAAACAAAGTTGAATGAACTTGTCTCAGCATGAAAGTTCCAATTTACCCAGAATGACGACGAGGTTCAATTGACATGTTAAAATAGAGAATGTAATGAAGGTCTGAAATGAATATGTACTTGAGAAATGAAGTCATAGGAAGAAATGTGCTTAGCAATATTTTTATTTTACAACATGGCATTCTAGTTGTCAGTACATTCATAATTACAAGTATGCACTTCAATGTTTCCATTGAGTCATTATATATTCACATAATTACTTGTACCCATAAGTTTGAATGCTGATTTCACTAAATGTAATAATTTCCGGCTATTAATTAACACAAGTGGGAATCATTCTGTAGATCCAGGGTTTTTCATCTTTCAGTAGCAAATAAATACAAATATTCCATAAAACATGTTCCATACAGGATTCAAAAAACAGCCTCAAATTAGTAATTGACTACACAAAAATAACACATACTCACTCAGACAAACCTGTTATAATTCATTATTAGAAAACTCCACTATATGTTTATCATTGCATTGTAGGAGCCGGCAGCGTAGGATCATAAAAGAGTGTGCTTTTTGATTGAACTAATTAATTCATATTTAAATGTTAATTTTTTACAAAATTAGTTTTAAGCAGTTACTCAACTTAAAAAATATCCCGTTCTGTTATGGTTTCACAAATATGTCTTCAACAGCGGATAATGTAAAAATCGTGGGTAACTGGATTCCATGGACTCACAATTAGTCAATATTAATTAACGATATAAATTATTGTAATTAATACATACGGTACATAAGGTATTTACAGGAGCTCCTTAGTCCTAAAATTGCTCCATATTTAGAGAAATTAAGGTAAGATTCCTCCTGACGTCCCCATCTTGTAATTATTACATAATAAAAACATCACACCACATCTTGTTAGTTTATGTCCGTGTGTGGAAGCGGATAGGAAATAAATGTGGACAAATTTATATGAACTAAAATTTAGTAGTAAATACCAATAAGTTATTTGTAGTGTAAAAACTAAATCTTTTTTTTAATATAAATAACAAATACATTATTGTTATTGTAAACGCTGCTTACAATTAGCGTCAAACTTAAAAATTACGCAGTAAGGATTAAATTCACAAAGCGTTCCTTAGTAAATAGACATTTGCAGAGTAAATAATCACATTTTAAAAATCACTGAATCATTTTTGCAACCCACTCACTTGATCCTAGGTTTTACGGAAATTCGTGTACTCAAAATTACTTAGTCAGGGGATTAGCGAAGGGTTGTAGGATACATAACGCAGGAGCAATACTAACAATTAATATTTTAATTGTGCCAAATAACTTAAATAATTCCAGATTTTCACAGCCCGTGTGATTTTCATCCTTTCATTCACATTTACTGACAGATGGGAACCCGAGGCGGGGATCTCCCATTCGTTCCTTCAGGATCCTGCTCAAATTAAACTTAGACCTTTAAATTATGTAAATTTTTCCTTGAAGCCTGTCCATATTGGTTCCGCCTTCCGGAAATTTCCCTCATCAAAGAAAGGAACAAATTTTGATTAAATCATTCGCACAAGTAAATATTATACGGGAAGACATACTTCACCCGGAAATTTAAATACACAGAAAAAGTTTGCATTGTATACCCCGTAGTCCATATATTTCTAGTACTTTCAGGAGTTGTACAATGATTTGAGTTCCAAAGAGCCTAATATTTATAGATTTGAATTTGATTCATTGAGTCAAAACCTGTGGAATTTGGATTTCCCTATAACATGTATATAGGAACTTCCATACGTAAGGTCAGATTTTGGTATACGAAATTTGACAAGAGGGATTTGATATCCTTTTCTCCTAAATTCAAGCTATGTATGTATAGCAAAGGATTTTTTTTACAGAGTTAACCCTGTAAAAAGGTCAGCTTCAATAGGTTCCAATAGGCCATAGTTCCAAAATAGCTCTTGAGTATGGTCTGGTATAAAAGCCCCTGAATTTATAGGAATCTTCAAATATTAGGGGTGAAGATTAATACAAGTACAAATTATAACCCTGTCTTTAGCAATTATTACGGATCTGCAGAGCAAAGAAATAATGTATCTATATATTTATTTATTATGATATATGTTATTGAACTCGAAAATATAAATAGTCCAAGAAAAATTTTAGTTATAAAAACCATTGTGAAATTAATGGATACATTTACGAGCAACAAAACTGTAAGGACATGTTTCCCTATGCTCCCTCTGACTACCACAACAAGTCAGGGCCAGTGTCCGTAAATGTAAAGATATATTATTATGGGCTCTTAATTGGTCTTACAAAATTATTACACGTTTAATTAAATCACTTAGAAGTAAACTGCACTCAACGGATTCCTCATATTTTCCTCTAATAATTATTACACTTGAATCTTTGGAAATCTCTCCCATGGGAGTCAGTACACAGAAACTGTCATTTTTAGCATGTCCACATGTGATTTCCGGTAATAATATTAACTTGATAGCTTAGCATTAGGAGCTGTTAACAGGAACAAGAATGATTACATTGCGTAATTATATGGGAATAAACCATCTGTCGTTTGGAGCATGAAGAGGATTCTTTCCCCCACTGCGTCAAACAACATTACAAATTTGTAATATGTGTATTTATATATTATAGCGTATGTATGTATATAATTATGATGTCCTCATAAAAATTAATCCTCATTTTTTGGTATCAATTGCGTTTTTTGCGATTCACCGTCACAATGTTTTTTCTTTACTTCCGACTCTACAAGTTTACATATATATGGTATGGTAGATTACATGTATAAATTAAATAGTTGTAAGAATTATATATTATCTTTATGAAAAGAACCAAAAGGAACGAAAATGTTTTCTGTGCAGTCGGCAGATTCCAAAAAATGCACAAATATTACATAATGAATCTTTGGCTTTATTGACTTACAGGACTTAAAAGCTGACTACAGTTGCTCTCTTTCTAATGTACATAATGATTAATTCCTATTAATTAATTACTACAAGTGATTATAGTTAAATGAGTAATTAAATAGTCTTTATATATATATTTTATGTACAATATTTACATGTTTAAAATATTAGGTTTAAACCTCACTTACAAACAACATCATATTTTGAATGTTATGTACAAACAACAGTTTTTTTTTGAATTCATACTCTCAAAACAGTACAATAATGATTACAGCTTGCTATAATAATTTATTCGCGTGAACTATTAACCTCTAATAACTGTCCAAGCACTGGAAAAATCTGCTAAAACATGACCATCACAGTCGAATTTCAAATACACACATTTTTTCTTTTCTTTTCCTTTTCAGCCCATAACATTAATTCCGCACGAGACAGCACAAGTATGAAAAATTCGAGTAATTACTATTTTTTTCCCATCCCTAATAAATATCTAATAAAACAGTTGAGAGGGTGTGTATGTACAATTTACACTCAACTTAAAGCTATCTATACTCTTACAGGTTTACTCATAATTCCTACAGAACAATATAATTACTCAGTAATTATTACACACACAATAATATTTTATTAGAATTAAATGGTAACACAAATAATTGGAAATTTATCAGTCATACAAAACCTCCGGGGATTATTTATTCCTCTCAATTTCCCCCTCATATCTCGTAAATTCTACACATACACACACACACACACACACACACACACACACACAGAACGGTTGTCATTTCTATACACACAGTCAATTGTATCCGTCAATTCAGTGCCGATCATAGACGCATCCTTACGTAATTATAGGAAAAGATCTGTGACAGATCTATATTTTATAAGAGGGTGCTTCATTTTAATACTTGAGCCATTTTTAACACCAAAGTACATGCCTTCAGAGATTGAACAAATTGTCCATGTTACAAATCTTCATTTATAAGAACTTGCTAACACCCTTAGTCTTTACCTTGTTTATCATTTAATTGTAATATTTATTCATAGCAAGATCAGTCACCTTTCCTTTGACTAAAAATTACTCTTTTTTCCCCTCAATCTCCAAGTTTTTGTCATTTTAAAAAACACAGTCACAGCAAACTCAGTTGTGTCTCACGGGGCTCTTACAATAGGTTCAGGGAAGATTTTTATTTTTGTACAAAGATGAAACAAAAAAAAAAACGTGCGTGTAAAAATCCTATCCTCACCCTTATAATATTATTCATGTGACCCAAACATTTAATTACTGGGTTGCCCATAGCATTAATTACAAATAATTACAACTAAATTAATCGTAGTAAGTGTCAGGGGTTTAACGTGCGCTAGAGTTTATCTCATTGTGCAAATGGAATGGGATCCGTCATGTGCAATTTGACTCAAATTCCTAAGTTTAATTAAGTTTGGTAGGAATCTGTGATTGTGTCAGGATTTCCTATTGTGCTACTACAAACGTACAAGTTTGTGTGTGTATGTGTGTGCTTGTGTCATAATTATATTTAATTGTATATAAAATGTACATCATTTTTCCAAGACCAAAGGAATGAACCGAATTAATACCTTGAGTCTTACAAATAGTAATTTAACGGAATGTTTTGACTATATGACTTTACAACATTTAGTTACGTGAGGGTGATCCCATACACGAAGGAGAGTAGATTTGCAAATGATTGTAATGCAAAAACTTCAAATTATGATGAAGGTCTCGAGCACTCATTGTATCAGCCCTCAGGTCTTTTTACACTTCCATGACGAAGAATAATAATTAATGAGCAGAGTGTGTTAATTTATAATTTAGTCAAATAAAATTAGCAGACACACACCTCTAATGACTTAATTAAAATATTTCTAGCACAGACTTCCAGCAGTTCGGAAGAGAATCCAAAGTTCATTGTTAAAACTTGAGTGAGATCGAGAGTTATATCAAGGGAGAAAAAAGTCATATGACCTTCCCCTGTAATACAGAGCTTTATAATAATTGGTGAAATTTATTTTTGACTCCAGCAGGTAAGCCCTATGGAAATTAGTCAAGTCATCAAAATTCCCCTCACAATTCATACCTTGAGCCAAAGCAATAAAATTATTTACGGTTGCGTCAGCTGCGTTCCTCCGTCATAACAACATTTCAGTCAAGTTTAACAAGCCATGACTACTACTACTACTACTACTACTACTGCTGTTGCTTGTACTACGTCAAACTGAAATATATAATTACTGTTTATGTATTCATACGTGGAAGATACCCAGATCCCGGCTGTCGGGCCTGAGCGTCAGAGTTTGGGAGTTTATTAAAAAGATACACTCAACTGCTATTTCCCATCATCCCGATTAATGCCCTCCATCATTACACGGTCCCAGTATTTTTTATACTTTTTATGAGGGACGTAGGTACTAGATACTAAAAGTGTGTAGAGGAGGTCTACCAAAGATCCCACACGTGTGTCTGTCTGAGGGAAGAGGTAATTCCTTTTTATAGGTTTCTAACTCAGGGAGCCACGTATGTACATGACTCTCTGAGTCAATGCTACGAAATATTGGGACTTGGGGATGAGGGTTAAGTGAAAAGTGGGAACCTAGGTGAAGGTATAATTCCTGGTAGCTCGTCCCAGCTCAAGGGAGCCCCTCTGAGGTAAAATGGCATGATTGCCTGGCATTTCCGTAACCTTATCCATGCCTTGCCCAAAACCCTTGGTTTTTCTCATCGTTAAAGAGATACAGACTTTTTTTTCTCTCTCTCTCTCTCTCTCTCTCTCTCTCTCTCATGGAGATACGCCATTACAGTCATCATGATGCTCTACTCTGCAGACACTCCTCCTCTCATGTGTATACAAAATACGGCAGTGTTTGTTGCGTAGGAATTGGCGCATTGAAATACATTTCTGGAGCCAGAGTTTCACCTCCAACTGACAGTAGACTCACAGCATAGAAGCCGCCCTTAGGGAAGAATTTTGCCTATCCTGGGATGAAAAAAAAACGCAGGCATTTAATATTCTACTAATTTTTTTTCATACCAGTAAAATTTGCGGTTTTTATTTTCAATGTATCTATCCTTTTGGCAATGAATATTTTTTAGAGGCAATGAGTAGCGTTCGGACACTTATATAGTATCGTTCACATGTTATTCCTAAACGGGAAAATTTTCACAGGGTGTTTCTCAATTATTAAAAAATACCCCTGAGCTTAAAAAAAAAGGCTATCTCTTTCTTTTTTCAAAGGTGAGAATTGAATGGAGCTTTCTCACATTATGCTTTCATTTCACAAGGGGGAAATATATAGATACAAGAGGAAATATAAGGGGTTGTTATGTACATAAAGTATCCATATTAGAGCTGAGAAAAAGATGACAAGCAGATGGAATTGACTCTGAGGCGAGAGCGGAAAGACATTAAGAGCCGATAACGTTCCGAACTATTAGCGTTTCCCTAAATCACTCACACGTGATGACAGGAGAGCACAGTACAATCCCATGTGTGGCTACGTATGTACGAGGATATACATACATATATGGATGGGCTGAAGCTGCTACTAAAACTGGAGCTTCAAGGAAACAACAACTGTACAGCGGACTCTGTTACAGAACCAGGGCTACTATAAAGAACCAAAATATTACTTATTGTGGGAAACTTTTGTAAAGGAAAAAAAACTAAAACCTTGGGGTGTAAGTACACACACACACACACACACACACAGAAACACACCGGAAATTTCTGAATACTTTCTGGTACTTCGAGAACAAGCTCTTTCTAGGAGGTCCGATATAACCAGTGAGCTATAAGCACATATCGTCGTAACGGTCCCCCCCCCCCGCTGGAATGATCAACCTTTGACTTTTATGATTATTGCATGAGTTCTTCCAAGGAAAAAAATTAACATGGGGCTAAACGGAGAGTGCTTCCAAAATATTTACTTTTGTCCCTGATGGGAAACGTTCGAATAGAGGTGGGAGGGGGAGGGGGTCAATTGCAGTGGGAGTAGACTGTAGCCTGGAAAGCTCGAACCTCGAAGGAATATCTGCACTTGACATTAATGAAAAAGATGCTTACTCTTTCGTTAATTTGATCATTAATTTGACTCTGATAGAATCATCTCTGCGGCAGATTCCATGTTCCCCAACTTTCCGCACACGGGAATTTGTGCGCGTGTTTATCTCTCGTTCGGAGTCAGTGGAAATATCGAGTGGGCTCTCTCTCTCTCTCTCTCTCTACAAGGGACCCCTTAAAACTTGTGTGTCCTCAGGGGGGAGAACATTTCGCAAACGTGTTCCCACATGTGGGAAATTCTGATTTGATTCCTTGAGCATGTGGAATCCTACGGAATTTAGCTCCTTTCAGGGATGCCCTCACAGGAAGAGTGCACTGTGTCTACTATGGTGCGAGTCCTTTCTCCTAGAACTGATTGAGCTGTATCCTGCAGAATCCGCAGAAATATATCAATCACTTTTCAATTTAGAGCTTCACAAAAAGCTCTATTTTGGGAGAGGAAATACTTAAACATAGAGATACACAACCGCTGAAAGATTTGATTTCCTCTCAAGCCCCACGCACACACAGCATACATCCCAAGTCTCACACGGCATTTATTAGCATGTCAGTCACAAGTTCTTCCTACAAGAGCCAAGAGCATACGAGGAAGGAAGGGATAATAACGTGCCTATGTTTACAAACGCGTTCATTTCAAATCCTAACGCACGGTCTTCCTCACACAAGTCAAAATTACACTCATTGTGAGCATGTACACTGGATTTGAACCCCCCTCCCCCTCTCCTCCGCTCCCACATATGTAAGAGCATGTTCTCTACACAGGCCAAAATAAATAATAATTATTGAAGACTCTTCCACAATTTCCAATTTCCAATTTCCCCTTTAGCCCAATGTTACTTTTCCGACTTGACAGCCTGCCTGAGAAAAGGGCATTTTTAGTGAGTGCTCCTACAAAGAGAGCTGACTGTTCAGATGGAGCATTTGTTTCTCTGAGGGAATTTTCGCTAAAAGAGTAAGTAAGCACTGTGGCTTGCACAGAGCAGTGCCCAAAGTTAAAACTGATTTGTACGCAGAGAATCAAGTCCATACTGTATTGATCTGAAATCCTACCCTGCCACGTGAGTGTGGTTTCTGTCTTCGTCAATTTTCTTACACACTTTTTCTCTCTGTAATAAAACTTCCTTCCTCTGTTTATCTAAAGGCGATGAGTGGAACCCGGAGAAATACCTTTGTAAGAGGGAATTTTGGCTGAATTTTAGAAGTGCTCTTATAGGGAGAGTATACTGTACAGAGTTGTAGTATTCACTGGGTGGTAGAACATCTCAGGGATAGGATGAGAGTGGTTCGTACCTTCCTAATCCAACATTTAAGGATTCACTTGTGAGGAGGAAAAAAAGACTTTTATCTTTTCTTCAGCTTTTAGCACTCCGACGGGGAAAAAATATCGATAGGATCTAATCTGGGTTAAGCGGACCAATGGAATCCCAATGCATACTTCCATCAGCACCATTTCCCTTCCAATGGTAACAACAATACTGACGTTTCAACAGAGTCATCCCTACAACAAAAAAATTCTATTGGAAGAGAAAATTATTTGGAGTTTGCAGCAGGAGACAGAAATCTGAGCTTCCAACAAGTGAGATAGTGGGAGTATAAAGGAGCTCAATTTTTTATTGGTACAGTTGTAAAAATTAGTATTTTTTGGGGCTATCGTCCCATTCCGAGCCTTCTGAATTCCCTATAAAAAAAGGCATCTCAAAAATGTAAGCTGTATGTGTATACAGACCACTCCCGGTGTGAGAAACACCCTTAAAACATGGAGTCCAAAAGTCTCCGTTGAGGCAAAAATGTCCTCAACACATTTCAAGTCAAAGTTCTAGTCCCATCCGAGGAGAGTCCCTGCTATAAAGAGACAACACTGTTGATGAAGGGAAAGTTCAAGAGTGAAATTCACATTTGAACTTTATTTTCATACCAGAAGCCATCACTGTCAAGAATGAATGTCAAGCACATGAGAGTATCATCAAGTCAGGCTTTGGACAGTCCTTTTACGATAAATGCTCCCTATAACGGACATCCTTACAAGGGACCGCTGTCTAGGGGAGAAAATATGTAGGAACGTCTCAATATACCCCAATGCTAAAATCTTTGCAATACCGACGCCTTGAGACCCTACGAGTCAAATGCTCCACTGTCCAAAGTTCCTTTACAAACAGAGTGCTCTGTATTTACCCAAAGTCCGACCTTCCACCCACCCATTCTGACTCCTAAGCTCAATTTACTATTCAGACGTAACACTTGAAATTTCAACTCATCCCAAGCCCCAGCACTTCATCTCATATAATGCATGAGTGCCTACAACCAGGGGAGGGAAGGAAGGGAGTGCAGATACGAATTTTGAACTGTATGAGAAGCTTTGGAGACAGATATCCCTACTCGATGTATGTACATAATTACTTATCGCTCACATAAAAAAGTCTAGTGGACTGCAGTGAGGATGTTACAGCTCTGTTATAGCAATCATCGGTCAGGGGGCTACAAAAGCTCCAGGACGTCCGTAAAAACTCAACAGAGGGTTCCAAATGAGACGCTATAATCCTGGCTCTCACAACAAGTAATTAAGAGTGTATTGGGCACTACAGTCCCTCTCGTCATAACGGACCCCTTCCCAGAGTACTTTCTCCCGCGGGGCCAAAATGTAATGGGAAGGAAATGAGGACAATGTGGCTCTTACAATTACAAACAATTCTGAGGATATGAATTAACATTGTGGTAAATAGGAATTTTTTCAAAAATTCTTTCCCCCACGGAGAAAGTGCTCTTATCAGGGGGTCTGTTGTTGGAAGATTAGAGCCCACAATTTACTTCTGAGGCTTGAAGGAAGGCCGAACGGATTATTTCCTATGAAATACTATCACAGTCCTTCCCATGTATACAAATAAACCCCATGACTTTCTTGACTTAGAACGATAACAATTTTTTTAGGCCGTACTACAAACTAAAATACAAAAAGGATTTCCCTATTAATTCCACAATCTTCTAAATTAATAGTACGGATAAATATAAAACTTTCTCCCTCTCTTGACTCGTCGTCGAGCTCACAGCCACTAAAATAAAATCTTAGGGGAAAGGATTCCAGCATTAGATATAATAATAATTATAGTAAAGGATTTTAGTAGGGAAGGAAATGTTATACATAATAAAAAATATTTATGCTTGTGAAGTTATCTCCAAGTATAGAGAAATATTCATGGAATAATTTTTAACGCTTTTATGACTTTGCTAAAAAGTTTACTTTTTCCTCAAAATTCTCCAAGCACAAAATCCTCCACTTACAAAAAAAATACACAAAAAAATAGAGGAATGTTGGTCGGAAAGTCTGCAGAATTTTGATGCAGAGTACTCAACAGTACAGGGAGTTCTGGCTGAAACGTAGGGAAGTATTTCTTTTGGAGGAGATCCTGGTCCATTGAAAAATCTACTTCCCATCCTAGGGAAGGAATGGATTTGCAGGAAATCCTGACGGACCCAGTGAAATTGAATGGGTAGTTTTGATATAGTGGGAGCTACAATCAGCAGTTCCCAGAGACTATGTCACAGTGAGGATTGCCTGTAGAGGGGAAGGGGCGTGAAGGATAAACAGCCAAGTGTAATTTGGGGCTCCGTGGTCACTAATGCATGTAATACAGAGGGTAATATTTGCATTGTAAATGTAAATCATAGTTGGAATGAAGGGACTATCCCGATATTCCAGACGTTCTGACAGGAATATGGCAACAACTTTTGATTTCCATACATTCAATCTGTACATATATAGATATAGATACTGCCGGTATTATGCTCAGGCGTAATCCATTCCATATTTTCTGCAAGTCCTTGATTTCAATTTGAAATATGCATGCGACAGAGAGCTGGAGAAAAGGACAAGGGAGAATGGAGCACTCCAAAGTTGAACGAGTTCCGAAGTAAATTTCTAATGGGGACATGGATTTTGTGGGAAAGTCGAGGAGTGTTTCCACACTTACATAATCAATACGTACATAATATGGGGATAGGAATGTAAATGCATGTTCCCTCGTCGGGGACAGTCTCGGCTTCTAGGTACTTAGGTGCCGTTGACGGGATCCCAAAAAGTACCACTTGCATCTCACAACTAATGCTTTTTAAATGGGGTGACCAGAGCCAGGGTACTTTCCCATAGGTTTACAATACCAATCTGTTATCAATTAACCTGGCCTAGTTCCACACGTTCCCCTTAAACCTTCCGCCCGCCGTAGTCCCTATAACGGGCAATGGTCCAAAATAATATGAAGCCCATTTTGAGGAAATTGTCTTCAGATTTTTCAGAAATTTTTTAATTGGTCCACCTCAAAATTTGACCTCTCAGGGGTTCAAAACCTGATCGTAGAGATAATTTAACGTTAATAAAATAACACATTTTTTTTTCAAGATACAATCAATCAACGGTTAAAAAATATATAGTATCAAAACAATAAATAAATCTATTTATTATTTATACATTGCCCTTTTTTCCAGTAATTTCCAAATTTTTCTGGGTAATTGAAGGTTCTTATTGAAGTGGGTAAATATTTAAGAGGGTACCTAAATAGGGTCCGGGACAGGAGACCAAGTTGAGGGCTTTTAAAATTTTGAAAATGGTTTCTTTTATTTATAATAATAAGGGCCGTTATATATCTACTGCATTGGGCCAAGGGGGAATAAGGTTTCTTGAGGTCTCTTCAATGTAGGTACCTACACTCAATGCAGACGCTAGTGCTCATTGTGAGAGTGGATTTTAGGTACAGAGAAAAAAATCAAATATTTACGCATTCCCTCTCCCGGTATATGTAGATACATAACAAGTAAAATCAATTATCAATTTTTTCTCATCCACCATCAAACATTTACAACCTGATGGATATTGAATGAATGGGAGAAGGGCTTCCTCTATAAATAGATTTTCCGCCAGTGGAGTAACAGTGCTCTGAATCCCTACTATTTATAAGAGGATGATTTCTATAGGGACACAAATACATATTCCCGCACATTTCGTACACCACAATGTTCATTTTTCACCTTGGAAGGGTCTGAACAGGCCGCTCTCGCTATAACGGACACATTGTCAAAAGTTCACGTTCCATGGAGGCAAGGATATTTGAAGACATTCCCGTTTAGCACAATACTATTTTTTTTATACTTATAATTAATTACTATATAGCATGAACTATAAAATCTGACTCCTTTCAGGGCTGTTTCTCTAGAGAGTTCACACTGTACGAATAGAACATACAGGACCTTCCATGCTTAACCCCCTCATAGAATAATTACACGAGGAGTCTTTTCATAGGCCCTGAAGAGACAGCTCTTCCAATTTGTCTCAAGCATAGAAGGTAAGCATGTATAAAGATATCTACCACTGTGGAGATCCAGGCATTGGATCGAGTCCTTTCACCAACCCAATGCAATTGGGATGAGAAGATGAATGGAAATAATGCAGAGAACTTCTTCCACAGCTTCCCATTGTAACTGGAAAAAATCCCAGATGAGAGAAAAAACTTGGAGGATTTCCCTCGCCCACACTCTCTGATTCCCATCTGTCTCTAGCATCACGAGATCTTCCCCCTCACTACAGTGCACACACACACACACACACACACGCAATTAATTTCAAGAAGGGACAGGAACTATACTTTCTTCCTATATCTACTCTTGGAACGAGACTGGCATCCCTATAGCTTGTGGTAACTGCAGTTAAAGACAACTCTCGCCATAACGGATGGCTGAGAAGCCCAAACTTTGTGTATCAAGGAAGTCCATCACGTAGAGAGAGGGTTGCCTGTAGATAGATATACATCTGTAGCACTAACCACCCTCTCACCTCAGGACAAGATCCGGAGATGCAAAAGCAAAGAACGTTTAAGAGAGAGAGAGAGAGAGAGAGAGAGAGAGAGAGAGAGAGGAAACCAGAGTGTTTTTATCACCGAGGAAAAAGTTCGTAAAGAGTACAAGAATGCTCTTATAAGATTAGCATAGTCTTAAATGAGAATGTGTCTAAATATTTGGCCCGTGCAGAGAACTAGTTACTATAAGGGGTGTGTTATAGAGACAACTCACTATATAAAAATAATGAGTGTATACACGGACTCAAGGAATCTAATAATTTTTTCCCTGACGTATCTATCTTCACAGTCACGGACTCATACATCTTGAAACAAGAGCCGGGGAGAAAAACTTACTCCGATCCAATAAGTAACATTGAATGAGAGAAGGTAATATACAGTGGACTGTCCTTGTAGGAGCACTCTCGAAAGCAGAAATATTTGAATTTTCAAGGTTATTATTATACTGTACTGTAGCTTCTGGATAAAATTATTAGGATCATATTTGACAGGAGTCTCTGGAAATATTTTTACTCCTGGATAATATACTTTAGGGTAAATTGGGCTAATGCTCTTAAAGGGGAGTCTCTCATGTAGAGACAACTGACTGTAATTACACGTATCTAAAAGAAATAGGAAAAGGGAAGTATCAAGTTGGAGCTCTCCGTGTGTACTTATGAGAGATGAGGAGAGGAAACACGAGAGAAAAACTTGGAGCCAAGAAATTAGGTGCAGGCTGACTAATCTGTCATAATTGGCTCCTATAGTAGAGTATGGGTGGGAGAAACTTTTCCTTTCACTGTAGACATCTTATGTAAGTCTGGGGTAATTTGTCTCTGGAATTATTCCTATATAGGTGGTTCCCGATTACAAAAACAGGGTCCGGGGCTCATGGAAATATTTAAGTACATGCATGAGGCTGGAGGGAGAGGGGAAAAAAATAGATTTGTAACTGTGGAAAAAAACTTTTGGGGGAAAAGAAAGGTGTGGAGAAAGTATCTATGTTAAGGAATCCATTTAATGTAAAAGGAGGAGAGGAAGTTGGGGAAAAGCTGTAAAGTTTTAAGTTGCTGGCATGAATAATTTTTGATGTCTGCCTGCATGGGACTTGACTGTATCTACTCCATGGTAAAATAATATCTAGGCTGGGGCCATTATCCTGGCGAAAGCTAGTTTCTATGAAATTTTGGGTACGAGACAGAGAGAAAAGCCATTATTTCTTGTAAAGCAGGGAATTTTCCCAGACCCTATTGACAAGAAGTGCTTTTCCTTGAAAAGCACACACACACATTTATACTCCCGAGTGGGCTTAGGGAAGGTACAGCCTTGCTACAAGGGACTCCCTTGTAAGAGTATCTATCTGGGGAAGACCATATAAGGAAACACGAATGTTTTTTCCGTGTACTTCCCCACCTTTACCTCAAAGTTAATATTTTGCCTTCCTTGTCTAAATTTACTCTTTGAAATTTACTCTTCAGAATTTACTCTTCAGAATTTACTCTTCGAAATTTACTCTTCAGAATTTACTCTTCAGAATTTACTCTTCAAAATTCACTCTTCGAAATTTACTCTTCAAAATTTGGCTCCATGTCAGGATGCTGTTATACCGAGAGTGCACTCTACACGGAATTTTCTCTTCCATAGGAACAAGTACCACCTGCACATCAAACTGAAAGTAAAAGCAATTTAATTTCGTTACAGGCAGTATCCCATTCTTCCTTCCTATATATATGTAAATGTATTTATCTGTGGATACGTACACATAAGTTGATAGAGTAGAAACAGATGCAGGACTTCGTTACCACAGTCAGTCTGCTCTCAATATCAGTGGCTCACATGAGTTAACTAAGATGCTGGTGTCCCTTGAGAAGCTACAGTGCTAGTGTGGGTACCTGCCTTTACATCAATACAGTACCCCAATATACACAGGATAGGAGCAACATTCAGAAACAAAAATTAACATTGTAGTAAACGGGAGGGAGTCTACATATTTTTGAGTCAATATAAAGGCCTTGCTTTTATAACCGGAGTCTCTGAGACAACAATAATGTCCACTGTAGCATGACGCTCAGCTCATTTTCGTAGAGATGAAGTCCTCGCTACAACGTACCTCTACTCCAGAATATGTACAGTTCCTTTTGTCTGTCAGGAGGATATTCTCAATATTTGAGCTCTTTCCCGTTCACCACAATGCTAATGTTAGTATTTCCAAGAGCAAGGGATTTTTAGAGGTGATATTTTCCTCCTTCCAGGGATGCTCGTGTAAACAGAATGTAGGTATATACTTATAGGTATACAGGACGCTTTGAGGAATTCAAACTAACAACTTCTCTTCCCCTCTCCATCCCAAGCAGATACTTAACTGATGAACCCACTTTGTGGGGCAACCATGAGACTGTTTTCTGGGTGAAGGGAAAACCGTAGGAAATCAACAAACTAGGGAATTCTTGAGGCGTGTTCTCTTACACGGGCAAATTTGATATTGGCCAATGCAATATGAAACAACACGTAAGTACATGTAGAGTCTGTCTCCTTCCCTCTTGAACTCCCCTATCCGACATATAGAAAGGACTCTGACAGGACTTTCTCTACCTATCCCTAGGAACATCTCCGCTTATTGCCAATATCAGTCATTCTATCGTCTCATGACTCAAACCAGTAACACTTCTCCCTCCAGTTTTTACGTAACAGTCCAACTTGTCATCCTGGGGTCTTAGGTGACATTTGGATAGGAAGAGTTTACCCCGTGCTTAGGATCATCCTAAGCTCCTCATCCGTGCTCTATCCTCTTTCACTGTAATGTCGGAATGGTTTCGGGCTGTGAGCACAGAGATTCCATGGGTTACATCTACCACGGCAAGGATTAGCTAATTCCGGGGAATCCATCAATGTAAACAAAATAAATGCAATTTAGAGCTCATTTGTTTTCTTTAACTTCTGACCCGTCCATAATTAAATCTACCTGGGAAGGGAGTAATTTCCTCAGAAAGATCTATACTGAGACAGAATCCAAGAGTCCAACTTTGAAATTACGTACTCCCAGCTGTTGCTTTCACCTCTGTGATAGGGACTGTGGTGGGAAGAGGAATTCTTAGAAAGGGAACCTATCTCAGCATTTTAAAAAATTCTCACTTACTACAGCTTTAATTTTTAGCCTCGTAAGATTATTTTTTAGTTATTTGTAAGAGTCACATTTCGAAGGATTTTCCTATAGGGGGACTCCTATAAGAGGACTCCACTGTGTTTATATTTTTGTGGAGATCACATGTGAAGAGTTTTGGAGAAATCGAAAGTTAGAGGAACAGGGAGATGGTTAATAATAAATGTGGGTGCACTCTCCCTAATTTTCCCTTTCTCCTTATCTTCCATTCTCAATCCCTATTCTTCCTCCGTATCTGCTTCCTTGGGGCATAGTAATGCGATAGGATTCACGGGATGGAGGAAGGTAACGGACTGGAACGTTTATCCAACTGTAGAGAGTTTCCTTTCAATTTACTATACGTTCACAGAAGTCTCTTTCACACAGCCCCTCAGCTCCAGTCAATTTTCTTGAGTAGGAACAAGAGCCGTGGCATTAGGTGAATGTCCCACTTTCTGGGTCTCTCTGAGATCCTCTGGACTTGTCCAATTGGTAGATTTACAATTACAAACTCAACATCTGAAGGAAATTCATTTTTCTTATGGACTTGGGGCAGGAGCATGGAGGATCTAAACAAGTAATTATAATCAGGCCGTTGCAAAAAAAAACATTCTCCCTCAACACCCACCCACATACACACACACACATACACAAGCCCGCTAGCCCGTATACGTTCAAGTAAAAAATAATTATTGTGTCCAGAATTTTTGAGCTAGTGAAAAATAGCTACACGTCTCGGACTATTTTTTGAAAAAAACTCTAGGGAGGAACGGAATACATTTTAATACCGTCCCTTTGAAAATACAGATAGCGGCTTTACAGAGGGAGAAGGTTTTTTTTTGACTCCCTGAACATACACTTGATCTACTACTAGAATCAAATTAGGAACTATCTTTGTATTAGACGTCTAAATGATCCTATTGGATAAGGTTCGAAGTAGTAAAAAATAAATTCTTTTCCAGCGAAATAAATTCCTGAATGTCATCCTTCCGTTTAGTCAATCCACTTTTTTTTTCTCTCTCTCTCTCTCAGAAACTTATCAATGGATCAGGGAGAACCTGGGGGGGAGGTGAATGAAATGACAGGGAAATCTCCCTATAAGGGATGAATTTACTCTGCGAATCTCCATGTAGTAACGTCAAGCTTGAGGAACTGCTTATTGTTCGATTGGAGAGTTGTCTGTGATAAAAATATCCCGTCACTTGTAAGTAGTCCCTGATTCTACACTATAGAAGTTACCTTCTGGAGTCAATTGATTCTAGCTACCCCAACACTACTGATACAAAATAATATTTAATGTTCCAAACCTAAATGTCATTTAGATTCTTTCGAAACTGCCAGAGTTGTTGTAAATTATTATTTAAAAAAATTAAGTGTAAATATGTGCGTTTAAGATTTTAGCAAAAAAATTGTACGTCAATTAATTCCATTGTAGATGGGGGAGGGAAATTCACTGAGTTCTTTAACACAGCTACTATATAACACAGTATAGTCACATAGTGTAAATGACACAGGACAACATTCCATTGCTACGACGTTCTGTAATAATTACTCAAGCCCCCCGCAGCCATGACCTTTTTTGTCAACCCGAAAGAAAGACAAACATAATAATTAATGGAACATTTCCAATTAATTTCTACCTGTCAAGACAATTCCCTGTAAAATTGACTTAGAGATGTGTGAAATGTAGTAACAATAAAATTAAGTACTATCATCGACACTCATATAATCTATATTTAAATTCTAACGATTACCTTGGAGAGAAAGGTACTTAGCAAATTTGTCGTGTACTGTAGACATTATTTACATTGATTTAATTACATTATATATTTTTTACATTGGGGATATGTGACACACTTCGGGACTTCCCTTCAATTTCGGAAGGATACTGGATCTGGTGAGGGAAAAAACCAAAAAGATGAGATTTTTTCCGATTAATTATTATTCCGGGTTTAAAATTGTTAGAAAAAATGTGACGTCTGTGGGTATTTTTTGTATCTCTAACCATTGTATTTTTTTTCGTTAATAGAATAAATTCTTTTTTTTTTGTTACGTTACCATTTTTGTGTGAGTGTGTAATTTTACGGGTGTGCTTTAGACATTTTCATGATTTGTCGTTTGCTTGTCTATGTAGTCAGTTGCAAAGATATCGGGTTGATTTCGCCAGGAACGTCTGGTGCACACGTTGGGCCCTCTCCACCATTTGTTAAAGTCTTCGTAGTATCTATTCTTATGGTCTGACCTGTCAGCGTAGTGGGACATGGCACACAGACGACAGAAGAAGTGAGTGTTGACAAACTCCCCTGTTCCTTTCCATAGGAAGTACTCATTGTACAGATCATCGTCCGCATCCAGCTTGTTCAAGAATGCAGCCAGTTCCTTCGGGGATGGGAAGTCATCCACGTGGATGTAAGACTTCTCAGGGGCAACCCGCTTGTAGTCATCAGGATGAGCACCCATCACGATTGGCAGAACGTTATTCCTGTAAATGACACACACAAAAAAGAATCCAGGGAAATTAGATACTATGACTCAACGAGACTGAAATTGACAAAATTCCCTTATAAGGGGGGTCCCTAATAGAAAAAGGGGGTCACGGATAAAATGGCCTGTAATGCAAAAAATAACTGCATATTTATTATCCCCCAATAAATTGCCTTCCTACAGAGTCGGACGACAAGCCTTGTATTTATAAATAAGGAAATGCGTGACATATTAATTGTTGTTTAATTCCATGGAATGAACTGCAAGCTAAACCCCTAAATCCAAACTAGCGGAATGATGAGGACTCCTCCTAAAGTAGCATTTGTCACCTCCTATGAGAAAGTAGTGGAATTTACCCCGGAACAGGAACATCATACTGACTAAAATGTATGGAGAATATCAAAGGAGCATTTATTTTCCTATAAAATAACACATTATCCCTCCTTTTAGTTCATAACGGAGTTCCAAGCTTCCCGTTGACAGATTATTAATAAAACACACAAAATAATTTATTTCCCTACTTTCCACAACACACACACACACACACACACACACACTGAAAAACACACACACACCCAGAGACACAAAACAGAGTGCCAGAGAAAAGACGGGAAAGTAACTTGATGCTCGTGTTCCTCATTTATTGTTTAAATCCTGTCTCATCCTTCAGAGCGCGCAAAGACTTACGACTTACTTGTAGATTCAAGAAACTCCCTCTCCCTCCCTCTCACTCTTTCTCTCACTCTTTCTCTTTTCAAGCTTCACAAAATGGAACAAAATGGAGGGAAATGGAACAAGGAAGGAAATTGGTTTTTAATCAAGTGATAAATCAAAAGATACCAAACTACGTGCACTTTTCCATGTGCATGGGTGGATACAACCTATAAATTCAGATCATGAAAATTAAACAAGTTCCAGGGAAAGTGAAATACAAACACGGGGGATAAAATGAGCATAATTCACGACTCTTTCTCATCTCCTTGTAACAATAATAATAATCTTTCCGTACGGTTCTAACACGCAGGAATAAATAGGATTTAGATTCTGATCAAAAGTTTTCCCCAGTTTTTTATTTATTTTTTTTTGGGGGGGGGGGAGGGGGAAAGATATGATAAATTTATTTCATTTTTTTTTTCAGCATGGGAAAAAACCTAGAAATTACCCCTCTGGTGACATTTCCCTCGTTTTGAATAATTGGTGTACAGTGTACGTCCACACTAGTTGATTGTGTGCTAGGTTACTATCTCCAAATGTAAGTATAATTTACAGCTGTACAAAAATGTACATTCTACAAATATAAAGACGAAGGGATGATATGGACAAGAGCGACGTACTAATGTGGAGCTTCTAAGCACGCGCCATAATAGAGTTGATCATTCACATGAAGCTCATCTCCGTTGTCTAAGGATTCCAATTCTTTCTACGGAAGTAAATTAAATTAAATAGTCCTCAGGACTTGGAATGAGCTCATCTATTCACTTAAATTCAGTTTAGCTCACATTACTGCGTCCCTTTGTATTATTTTCCGGCTCCATTATTATTATTATTATTATCATCATCATCCTCATCATCCTCATCATCCTCATCTTCTCCTGTCTCCCCTAACTTTCACTACCTTATTATCTAGGAGCATTCCCAGCATTTCGGAGCCCTCCCTCAATTGAGTATAGGACATTCCATATATGTAAATACATAAGGGAAGCACTCACCATTGTATAGAGGAAAGGCTTATTACACTCTGTAAATTAAATTAAATGCTCTATACAGTGTCCGCACTCTCGCTACAGGATGCGACATAGACACATGTCCTCTACACATACACAGTGCCTCCTCCCGCTCTGTCAGAGACCCAATGATTGTTTTTAGGGAAACTGGGAAAGGATTCATTATTTATGGGAAATTGGAGAAATATGTACAGGAGACAGTGACTTTAAATTATATAATAAATACAAAAGCAAAGAAAATGATTTTGGGGCAACGTGTCCCCATTTACATACAGAGTGGGGAACAGATTTAAATTCATGAGATTATTTGTACAGTGTGAGGTACGAGTCTTGGAATTAATACATTGAGCTTGTAGGAAGAGAAATTGGAAATTGGAAGCTCACTCAGGGATTTTAGCATAGTAGTGTCCCAGGGGGAGTGGAATGTAATGAGTAAAATCTACTGATTGGCCCAGTTCCCTTTCTCCATTTTCAGAGGAATAATCCTATCATACTAATTATTACTATAAGGGACAGCCCAGGAACATACAATGGGTTTGGTCAAATGTGAGATATATGTAAAAAAAAAAATTCGACATCCCTACCTCCAACTTTCATTGAGACAACCTTCAAGTTCTCTCTGTGGGATAAAATTTGACAAGGAAGAAAATTAAATGTGAAAGGATGAAATGTCTCTTGGACGCTGAAGGACTTGACAAATGTTCACCGAACAAATCCTTCTTTAAATCCTGGCACTTACTCCGGGTTTTAAAAATCTGTCATGTTCAACATCAAGTTCCCTCTCCCTGTACATACGTTCTTTCGATTCCCCCAGTAAAATGTCCCCCTCCCAGTCAAATACTAAAGAATTAAAGGATTAGTCTTCCCATCTCCTCAGACGGAGTGTGTTCTGTTCCTCTCCTAAATTTTTAAGCCCAGTAATGCCGCAAGAGTCCTTGAGTTTCAAAAAGAGCAGGATCCCGTGGATTAATGACAAATGTAGCCAAGTCGGAGTAATAAGGAGCCCCCCTTCCTGGACATACCTACTGTGTCCTCTTCCAAGGACAAAAATTGGACGGGTAAATTACATTTAATTTTTATACTTAAGAAGAAGAGCATGGACAGTAGTTAGGAGCATGGACAGGATGGATCCCCTTGTAAGAGCTTTCTCTACAAATGCTTTTTTCCCACTTATCCTGAATTACTACGGAACCTTTTAAGAAGAGTCAAATCTGGGGTCAGATTTCTCAACGAGAGTAAAATCCAGAAGTGTTCTTATAAAAACAGTACACTCCAATCATTCGGAAATATTTGCCTTAAAAAATATATTCTGGAGAGATTTGACTTTTAAAAAAACGACAATGAATTTAAAGCCTTAAAATTTCAGTAGGCTCGTGAAAAATAGGGTAGGGAGGCTTAAAAAAATAGATTTGAGAGTCTCCTTGAGAGAATCAAAGCTCATGTCAAGCTTTCTTTAAACGTTGACTTGTGACTGGGTTGAATTGATATTCTGGAAACTGCTATAAATTCAAATCCCGACGAGACCACCTTTTGAATACAAATGACTCAAATATCTATAGAAGCAATGATTTGCAAATTCTTGTGAATCGACAGCTCTTACAATAAAAAAAAAATTTGCAAACTTTCATCCATTTTAGCGTCTTGTTCCACTTAACAGGAATATTTTTCCATGGGATCCATACAGAAGGGGAAACATCACCGGAGCAGAATACCATTATCCTTATTTGAAAGGAAATGAGAGGAATATTAAGTGACAGTTGAATGGGGGGGAGACCTACTATAATGGAATAGATACAAATACAATCAGGTCCCAGGGCATACAAAATCGACTCGAGTATTGCTTAAGATTGAGAGTCAAGAACTGAGTCATTTTTCTTCGGAATGAGTCATCTCCCTACAATCCCTTTACATTACAGTGCTGTACAGGACAGTCCCTTTATTACACCATCCCTGCAATAAATTTCCAGGAGGATGTCCCTTGAAGTGAGAGCTGACTGTACAATTTACACTAAACTCTCATTATAGCAGACCCCCTAATAAGAGCTAAGATAAACTTACATTCTGGACACTACAAATGTTATTTGGGACTCCTTTCCCAGGGACACATTCAAAGCTAGGGCACTCTACTGACTCAGCTAGAGATGGGGAAAAAAAGTGAGCTTACCCCAACCCATTGACAAAGAATTTCTCGGAGATGTAGTCCCGACAGTTGGAATTCTCAAATGCCAAGTAGAATTTGTAATGTTTGGATAAGAGGTCAAAGCATTGCTTAGCATTGGCACGTGAGCAGGAGTGACTTCCACAGGCACCGTAAATGTCAACTTCTATGTATTTGCCCAGCTCGCGGGCAAACTCCAGTCGATTATTCTTTGCCACGCAATTCGAGACAAACCACGCCACTTTCTTCGTCTTCCCCACCGCGTAATTCATTTCTAGATCATAGGGAGAGAAAAAAAACAACATATTTTAATCCACACCTCACGTGTCAACCACTACTTTCAACTTAATTACAGCACATGTCAATCCTTTCCTCACTCACATCCCCGCCTGTAGTGTGCAGTGTAGTGTATGCTCACTGCAAATGGATGCATGAATGCAGGAAGGGGGGAACAGGAACCAATCAAATATTCAGGGTTCGAACACACCTTAAATTCAGTCTCATCATAGAAGACTTCTTTGTAAGAGTAATTTTTATTTTCTCAATGAATATTGGACAAAATTAGATTATTTGTCAGGATGTTCTTTTTACGCGTTAAAAAAGGCATGTGTGTAGGAAAGGATAAAAGGAATAACGGTCACTCCTTAAAGGAACATATATTGTTATAGAAAATGAATCTAGACCATTTTGCTTGTGATAGAAAATGCACCCAGATTAAATTATTGTTTGTAATAGTAAATGAATCTAGACCAATTTGCTTTTAATAGAAAATGCATCCAGTTCAAATTGATTGTAATAAAAAATGCATCTAGACCATTTTGATTTTACAGCAGACGGAAATGTATCTACATATATCATATTGCTTGTAATCAAAACTACATCTAGATCATTATGCATTTAATGGAAATTGCACCTGTATCATTTTGCCACTTCACCTCCGATAAGGTCTCCATAGGGACAAAAACATTTTCACACATTCCCGAACATCACAATGTTAATCCCACTGTTTATAAGAACTTCTCCCCTCATAGAGATGTTCTCTTTAGAGAGAAAACAATTGAATTTATCTATAATGATCTCAAGTGTTACAGACTATCCCAGACCCAAGACCTGTCTACATTGTACGACCAGAACCAGCTGGGACAAAAGAGAGAGAGAGTTAGAGAAAAACATTTGCCATCGGATTAGGTTCAGGATTCTTTGGCTTGTCTATACCCTGTGTCCTCCTCTCCATGAAAGTCACTAACTAGGATTCTTATGTACATAGTACATACATATGTAGCTCGTGAACAGAACACACTTGAATTCCCAACTTCCTCCTTGCCAATTTAAACTTACGAATCTAATCTCCCTTGTTTTACGACACAGATACATACGCCCAACGAGAAACTTTTCTCAAACTACAACTAACCTAACTGCAGAGCGCATACGTAATTACATCATCTCTCTTCTCTTTTCCTTCCTTCGACTCTCCAGTAGTACGGGACATACAATCAATCCATACAGGGGTCTCCAACACATGTTAACCCTTTATCCCCAACAAGGAGGCAACCGACCAAAAAGTGTGACTCCTCCAAATTGTAACAAATCCCATGGTCATTTTGTAAAAAAATATTTCCCTTCTACCAGGTCAATATTTGAGGTCATAGGAGTCTTCCGATTAAGAGATTTCAAAATTAACAAAAATTTTGTATGAACGTAAAGATCCCCAATTATTAAAAATAATATTGTAAGAAACGAGAGCAAGATACACTTTTTCTTTATAATGAGATTTGACTGTACACAGAGAGACTCACTATATAGTATTCATTGTATCGTGAATTAGTTAGAAAGTTTTTCTTGGGACATTTCTTTGAAACTGTCATTATTTGCACACCTTCAGTTCGGAAGTCACAACTCCGTGTTAAGTTCCTGGAAAAATACTCATTAAATGGAGGGGACATTTTGATACAATCAACACTCGCTACCAGGGACCCCTTACCAGAGCATATCCTCTCGAAATATAGGAGCCAAAATTTGGAGTCACAGTCTCGCTTTACCCCAATGCTACTTTTTTCCCCTCTAACTCGACTCGTGTAATGCCGGTGTTATATGTAAGAGTCATCAAATTTTGCTCCTTCCGGAACCCAGCCCCTATACCGGCCCTACTCTGTATAATACTCTCAGACTCTCCCATAACTTCTATTTAAGAGTATAATCTGGAAATTCATCTTGACTGCCTTCATTAGAGATTCGGACAAAAGGAAAGTTTTACTCTGTTCCCAAAAGTAGTAATTGTAGAGTGCGAGCTCTCGCTAGAAGGGTCGCTTCCACTACCACACCCTACCTATGTAGGTATGCTTTCTTCATTCGTACTACACTCAAGGCTGCTCCAGGACGGAGGCTCTCCTTGTATTATTTAGACACAGATAGAAATCGCCATGTACAGTTAATGCATGAAATTGCCAAGTTACTTTTAGACACTACACAATTCCAACACCTGCCATCCACCCAATTATTATTGTGTAACTTTATAGTCAGGGATACAGGAAGTACTAAAAGTCATGGCTTTGTCAGTAGCCTGTTACACTTGACAGTCCCAGACACTGTGCAGTACAGTGACCCTAACTTTATAGGAGCACCTCTAAAAAAGACAAATTTCTACTTCCTGGTGCCCTTGAAACAAAACAATCTCTTTATTTGCATAAGTTAAAAATTCCTTCCAGGTCTTAAAACAGCCAAAGTGGAAATCAAGCCTGATTTTGTCCCCTTCCCTGAGACTAATAATTTATAATTTTCCCCGGGAAAAGCTTCCAAAAATGCTGGGAAGTTTCACTGGGAAACGTCAAAAATTTGTAGTTAAATTAGGCGGATATATGTAGAGGCACGATTTATTTAGGTCCGTATATAGAGAGTTTACTCTGCCATGGAGACTTTTATACAGAAAGGGGAAATCAGGCATTAGGGTCATTAGGTCAAATAGGAACTTTCCAAATATTTTGACTCCCATAGGAAATCCCTTTATTATAAGGGGTTTCTTAGAGCAAGATCCCGCTGTATATAATTCATTCTTATAAAATGTTAAATATTCGAATAAAACAACTTATAAGATTATACTTCAAAAATTGAATGAATGGTCATCAGTGATACATTGGGGACATGACATAGTATTTATGTTGAGTCTCATGTTACCCCAAAAGGTTTTGATTAAGTACCAAAATGGCTCCTATTATTCAGCATGCTCTTTGACATTTCCCCCAGATTAAAATCCCTTACAGACCATATGAGGCTGGGATTTTATTGATACAGAAGAAATGAAATTCCTTGTGATAAATCTCCTGTGACATTTTGACTAAGGATATGGATATGGACTCCATAGTCTGGTATCCACACTTGGGGGAGGGGAAAGTATGGATCAATTATTTCTTCCATGTTCTTTACAGGAGTGCTGCTACTTTAGTTCCGTTCTTCCAGGAGGGATCTCCTCTATTGAGAAAACACTGTAGAAACAATTTAAAACCCCTAGAGAATTTATTTTGAATATCCTCCCTCTTAAAAATCCGATTGTCACTTGAGCCGTAAACAATTGTCCTCGGGTCTTTTAGATTTATTCCCAACTTCCACTCGGATTAACTCTTGACTCGCATTAAGAGCTTAACACCTCATTAAGCCCCTCCAAGAAAGATACAGAATGCGCCCAAGCCTGGCTAATCGTCCCGGTCTAATCGCCTATCCTTAAATAGACAATTTGCTCTCGGATTAGGGGATTACTATTGGCCGAAGGAATTATTATTTTCCCTACTCTTCTATCTCCATCTCACAATTTAGTGGAGAATTCCTTGCCAAAATGACAACACAAGGGGAAAAATTAATTTTGGGGCAAAGTGGAACAACTTGAAAGTCTGTCTGGACGAGCTTGTCTTTTAGTATATACCGATATCATAATAATTTATTTTACTATACTCATAAGAAAAAACAAGTATCAACTTGAGTTCCTTCCTATAAAAGATTCAATTCGAAATTACTTTTTTCTTTCCTTTGAAAAAAATAATTAATTGAAAAAAAAAAAAAACTTTCAACTCCTTCCAAGAAGTAGTATCAAGGAATTATTTTAATAATTCATAAAGTTCCCAGTCGGAGTTGTACATTCAAACTAGTTTGACTCCCAGAGTCCAATCTTCTTTTTTTCCCCAAGCTTCTTTTGAACTTGCTAAAGGAGTTTCTCTCCTAGAAATTGTCTGTAGTATCTTTGTTTTGCATTTATTTTTCTGGGTTCGTATTTTGACTACAAGAGATTTTTGAGGGACGTTAAAAAATTTGGGATTTTTCATAAAACCCTGTAACGGGGAGGGATATGGTAACATTGCAGGAGGAGTGCGAGGGAGGAAAGATTATTAAAAAGATATGGAAATTTCTCAAGATTTCCCCCACTGTCAGTACTATACAGATTCATCTCAAGATACATCAATTTCCCCAACAGCATCTTTTGTCAACATCCCCCTGTATCGGTAACATACGAGCATCCATGTGAACATCCATAAGTGCATGTATGAGCTCGGACATAAAATTTGAGGAAATTTATTCATGAAATTCCAAAAGACATTTGTGTTATCTTTTTTTTTCCTCCTCTCTTTCTTTCAGGGAGGAGATGAGAATGGAAAGCGTTTTATTCTTAGATATTTATGTACCATATAAATAAATACTTGGTCCTAGATTAGTTCATCTCCCGCATCTGCATCTCTCTCTCTCTCTCTCTCTCTCTCTCTTGCTCCATAAAAGTAACTCAACTACAGGGCTTTATTCTACTGTCCTTAAAGTGTGAGCCAGAGCTACTAACATACAATGAGCATTCTATCCCAAATAAATTTCCAGTATAAAAGGCATTTTCGATTACATGACGCCATTCAAATCCAACTTTCGAATGAGTTTCTCTCTCTCTCTCTCTCTCTCTCTCTTTCGTTGAGAATCCCTGGAACTCCTATCGAAAAGAATAAATGATCTAGTTCCATTTTATTTCTACAACATTCCCAAATCAACTCCTGCATATAAATAAATATACATATCTACCAGACACTCCTGTAAATTAGATACACTTGGGCATACATATGCCTGGGAAATAATTCTGAGTTGGACGTGTGTGTCTATGTGCGTCGATGATGTGAAATGAACAGAAGTACGGACCCGCTTGTTGAAGGATAAAAAAAAACGAGTGTGAAAACTTTCGATTGTTTACAGGATATCGTATCTATTTATAGGAGCTGAATTATTACAATCCTTTTATTCCTCTCAAAATCCATATACCCTGTCTGGATCCGTGGACGAGAAACTAGAGAATATACTTACCATTCTCACGCACATGCATACATACATACATACATACAGTACTCCCTTGCTACAAGGAATCTGCTCAGCACAAGGATTTCTCACTACAAGGACCACACAATTATCCATTACTATTATTATTATTATCATTATTATTATTAATATGACAATTATAGGGTCACCTTACAAGAGCATCTCCAGGGATGTTAATAATTTGACCTAAAAATATTTTCAGGCGAATTCTCATTCCATACCCCAATGTTAATTTGTGTGACTACAAGAGCATCTCTTGATTATGTTAATATAGGAATGACATTTTGCTCCTTAGAGATTGCATGCATATTGCAATATAAATAATAGAATTTAAAATGGACATGAAATTGAATGGAGGAAGAAGTAACTTGACGGGAGACGGCGGTTCGGGGAAAGTGTATTATTTACATGACAAGGAACCGGGTCTTTGATTAACATACTACGTGCATCCTTAGTTTGATCATACATTCATAATACTGTCATTGTAGCTTCCATAATACAAGAGACAATGCATTGTATAGCGTCCATTGTGCTGGACAGACTTGTACATACAGTAGTACATACATATGTGGCCATTACAAGGGATAATTTCAGAATGGATTGTCCTCCGCATTAAATCCCCTCCATTTTTCCTTCATATCCTTCCGCAATGATAATGTGTTCCCCGGGAGGAAGAATTCCCTTAAAATCTGGCTAATTTCCCACAAGTCATCCCAACGTTGAATATGTCAGGTTTCGTTCATGTGGAGGAAATAATAAGTGAGTTATTCTGACCATACAGGGGACGCCCTGTGATAGAGAGCCCCTGTTAAAAGTAAGACCTCAGGAGGGGTAAAAAACTTTTGGATCAATTCCACAATGGTAATTTCTCTCCGTGAGCCTGGCTTATTATTTAAAATTATTTGAAGGGACAATTAGTTTGGTCCATGTAGGGTATAATGTTACTCGACGTTATAAAGAGAGTGTAGGTACGGAATAACGTGTGTGTGTGTGTGGGACTGGATCCATTACTCGTGAAATATGTGTGCACAGCTTGTTCCGGGCCTTTAGGAAGAGATACAACATGTGTAATAGGTTCCATGCCGTGGAAATTAATATCTTTTGGAAACGATTCTAAAATCCATCCCTGTTTATTCTCCGGTAGTAAATCAACTCTCATACAATTTGTCTTCAGTTGATGTAACATTAGTTTCCTCACAGTAGCTCAGAGTCCGGACTGTCTTTACATACATCAGCATACACTCCCATATGTTGAAGGACTCGTCCTGCATTTATTTTCATTCTGTACATTTCCGCTTTCATCCCTTCCCCATTTTATTTTTCCCCGTGTCCCATAAATAATATTTTAAACTTGGAGTAGAATTATAACTCGGGGCTTGGAGACAACTTCGTTCCCAAAATACTGTCCTTCAGACTTGCCCTTTATAGATGTTCCAGGAGTACAATGAATCATAGTCTATTATGGAGCAAATTTTGACATTATGTACTAGTTTGGCGGGGGGAAAAAATCTTGGGAGGATTTATAGGAAAATTAAGTTGAAGTAGTAGATATAGATACTCCGCAATCCAAATGTCATACATGCTTATGTTTTGATGTAAAAATCCTGAGAGATTTTTTTTAGGGACTGTGAATGCTAGTGGAGATTGCAGCGAAATAATGCATCATTTTCTGAAGAACGGGAAAAATGTACTTGGACAAATATAAACAGTGAAATTGATAGAGTAGCATTTAGACAGCGTATGCGACAAAATTGGGATAATAAAATGAGGCTATAAATGATTTATTTTATATTGCACGATAGAAGTCGGGATTATTTTCCAGATCGCAAGTCGACAATTCTCTCCAAATAGGCAGAATATAATCAATGCTTAAAAATACTGCCCACAATCCTGACACAGTGACCTGCCACTAATTGTGAGCTCATTGAAAGAACTAGACATAACGTCTTGAAATAACAGTCTTAACAAGATTACATATCCAAATTTTGTTAAAAAGTTTGCTTGATTGAAATTCTTAAAAACATCGCCTAGGAATATAATATTTATCGTATATTATGGGATATTTTATGCCTGTGTTACTATAGGGGCTGGAGGGGGAGAAAAGGTTTTGGGGCACATTAAATAAAGAATGTATGAAATGGTAGATTTCTTTATGAAGAAAAAAAAAGTGTTTGGGTAGGGAAACTGATTGTGTACATCAGTACTAGACTAGACATATGAGAGGGAGGGCATTTGGATTTGTTGTAAATCAAACGGTGGACTTACTTTGGGGAAGACTTTTAACGTGCTCGTTATGATAGATCCACTTTTCGTAGGGAGTGACAATGTCTGAGTCGTGTCGATAGGTTGCGGTCATGTTGAACACGTTTTTTTCGATAAAGTTCTGAGTGTTGAGTGGGCACTCGAGCATGTACATAACCCAGAGTTGATGGGACTGTCGTCGTACTTTGGGATTCATGAAGACATCTTTGAAGACCACCACATCAGCTTTGTTCAAATGCGCCCGATTCCCTGTGAGTCGACAGGCATTGACAGGGCATTTCTGCTGGAGAAAGACATTCCGACCACTCGTGACGTGTGAGCCCCAACTCATCCCCAGGCCGTAGTAGAGAAGAATGGTTTTCATCTTAGTTACACTCCCTCTACTGCTATTAAAATTATTCACATTACCCCCACCACCACCACCACCGCCACTACCCCCACTACTACTAGAGCGTCCACTGGGGTCCGTGCGGGAAGGGGTGAGTTCATTGTCTACAAGTTCTTTGTAATTCCAGCGGTTCCCTACGACTAGGGACGACGAGGGTCGGTCGTCCGAACTGGAATTGGGACTACTATTACTGGGAGGAGTGTCCTCAACTACATACATTAGCTGCTGCACGATTCGATCACTGGCGGGGTCTTCCTCGGGCCAGAGCTTGCCCTGGTAATTGGTAGGGCTGGTGTAGCTGCTGTACGATGATGGGGGTGGATGGTCGGGGAATTTGGAGCCTCGAGACATGAACCAGGGTCGTTGATTTTCGTAGGACAATTGGGGCTGCTGTTGCTGCTGGAGTTGGAGTTGTAACTGTTGTTGGAGTTGTTGTTGTTGTTGCTGCTGGAGTTGCTGTTGCTGATAGGATCTGTCAATGGATCCACCTGACAGGAAATTTATATCCCGACGTGTGGGACTCACGTTGGACTTTCCACTGGGAACGACCAGCTCGCGTGGGTTTGTCGGAGCTGACTCCAGACTCTGCTCATGAGGTGCACCATTGTACTGAGATTGTTGGAGGAGTTTTTTCACATCTTCGTTAAAATTAACTAGGAGGAGAATGGCACAGAGGCTACCACATGTGTAGAAAATTACGGTCACTCTGAGTCGTCGAAGCTTCCGACACATTACGGAGGAGTTTGTGGATGTATTGCGTAAGCGGGTCATTCCATTACAACCCATTCCATTCGGGCCTGTCTAGTCCTCCGTGTGTGACACTCGAGAGATTCTTTCTTTGGGTCTTCTTCCAGAAGATTACTTTCTCTCTGTTTCTTTCTTTCTTTCTCCTGGGTTCTCTCTAGAGCTCTTTTATATTTCTCTCTGGCACTCTCCTGGATCTCTCTCTCTGGAGCTCTTCTGGTTATCTCTCTTGTTCTCTTTTGGATTTATCTCTGACACTCTCTCTAGGATATTCTCTGGCACTCTTCTGGGGCTCTCTCTCTGCCACTCTCGTAGGTCTTTCTGCGGCACTCTTCTGGAGCTCCCTCTCCCTGGCACTCTTCTGGAGATCTCCCTGGCACTCTTCTGGAGAGATCTCTCTGACAATCTTCTGGAGCTCTCTCTCTCTCTCCCTGGAACTCTTCCGGATTTGTCTCTGGCACTCTTCTGGAGCTCCCTCTAGCTCTCTTCCTTTCTCTCTTACTGGCACTCCCACACACTGCTACATAGTCTTCGGGATTTAACCTTTCGTTAGTCCCTCTCTCTCTCTCGTATCTCCAGCTTTCCCTCTCACTTCCCTGAAGTAGTTTATCCGGACAAAAAAAAATAATGGAATTATGGATGGAATCTACAGGAGATTTTCAAAGAAAGTCGTGTGATTGAAGGGATGTATTTCTCCTTGTCTTGGTCGTATGACTGCCAGCAGTTAGAACCTTTTCATGACTTGTCTTCCCTTCACTACTGAGATCAGCTCGGTCTTCTTACTCTTTCACATCTAATCTCCTTACGGAATTACCTAAAAAATACAAAGAAAAAATAAATGTCATATATTTTCTCTCCACATATTAATCCTTGTCCACACTCAAGAACGCCGGGGCTAATAACTTTACCAGAGGTTAGCTAGTCGGATGGAAGACTATTGATTTTCTCTGCCATCTACAAGTTCCAACCTACGTCCACACACAGAAGAAGGAACAGGACTCTATAGGATTTACTTTCTCTTATATTCAATCTCACAATCCCCAAAAGTCATAAAGTCATTAAGAAAGGCTTTCCCCTCAAATGTTTCAGTTGTCATATATTTCCAAATAAAAACCATGTACATTCTGGCTTATAACACAGTGGACGTGAGGAGCTGAGGTTGCATCAAGAATTGCATCAGAGTGCCCCATATTCCATCCCAGGGGTAACATGAGAGTTCCTCGTCTCCCACAACCATCACCACGAGCGTACATATAGATATCCCATTCCGACAGAGAAACGTTCATCAAAAATTACCATTTGGCATGTACACAACCCATTATTTAATGCAATTACGATTTAAAAATTGACAGAAATTTTAATCAGCAACCACTCCATAGAAAATTCTAAGTGAGACATTTTTACATCTCACAGTATTTACGAAACTTTCAATATTTGGAGTAAATTTGACCTCATTCAAAATTTACCAGAGGTCAAAGGCACTTGGGAAAAAGTTCATAAGAAATATGGTTTTTGAGAATACTGTAATAATTATATAGATACGAGCAGACGAGCACTGCACAGCCAGCGATTGCTGGCTCAGCGAGGCAAATGTAAAAAGGGTACATAGACAGTAAATAATAATAGCTAACTGCACAATCCTAGTAAAATTGTAGACTAACGTACGGTAACATGATTTTTTAATTTAATTTTGCTTTACTAATTTTTAAAAATAATTCTCTCTCCTAATTTGAAAGAGTGGGCCGTCTTGGTGGAGGACGGCTGCCGGTGCAATTGCTATGGTGTAATGCTTTAATTTTTTTTAAAGTTTTAAACAATAATTATTGCAATAATTTATTTAGCAAGCTTTTGCTGGCTCAGCAAATAAAAAAGCGAGCGTAAATTTGAAACTCAAATTCAGAAAATATGGAAAGATTTTAAATAATTTCGAATTATTTTTAACATCCTTCTTTTTCTATTTGAATGAAATTTTTATAAATAATATATAATGAAATAATATTAATTTCATTTTTTTAAATATGTTTTATTAAGAATTTTTAATATTCATTCAAAAAATAAAGCGCGCCAAAATTTGAATCTTACCATCACGGAGACGGTGACGAACATACATGGAGGCAACTCGCGAGTGACGAGTGCACTCAACACACTCCTACTCACACTCACAGGAGAGTAGCAAGGTAAAGAGTAGGAGTGAAGGCGCCAAAAAAGTCGTGAGTTGGAGTGGTATAAATCGTAGCATAGAAAAAGAGTAGGAGTATGAGTAGAATGTTTTGCTACTCGCTATTTCTCGTACCATTGTATTAACCGCATAAAGCTAGCACTAGTGCGCTCACTGCTTCAGTTCGTTTCAAAAAATTTGTTTCGTTTCAGTTTGGACGCTGAAATGAACCGAATTTATGGTTTCGTTTCAGTTCACAAAAAAGTGTTTAAAAAAAAACGATCGTTTCAGGCGCGAAAATTTAAAATGCTTGACATTAAATATTTTATGACCCGGTAATCGCAATCGCTGCCTAGGTTTACTACGACGTCAGGCATACTTTTAAGTGTAAATCTAGACTTGGGTGACTCGTGTAACTCCAATCATTTTCCATGTTCAAAGCAGGATCCAACATGACCCACAAAGTATGTCGTTAACCCCTTGGTTTTAAGTTAAGTTAAAATTTCCACAAACTTCAACATTAAAGACGTAATGAAATTACACCTAGTGATTTTACGTAAATTATACAGATTTAGATGTATTATATCACTAAATATTAATTAGTTATTTTTTAATTCGGGATTCAATGGTTTCCATAAACTGTCGTTTCAGTGAGACTGTTTCGTTTTGTTTCAGAGTCTCAACTGAAACGTTCGTTTCAGCTAAACTTCAAACTGAACTGAAATTTATATGAAACGAACTGAAACAAACTGAAACGAAACGGAAATTTTCGTTTCAGGAACGAAACACTGGGCGCACTACCTAGCACTGCCACGATTAAAAGATTGGCGGTTATTGCCAAATATTTCATTATTTCATACAAACAATCGTATGGAATGCCGACTTACGTATGTACAAGTCATGCATTGGAAGACAAAATATGTCACATATTAGAAAGAAATCTTGAGCATGCTTCCAGGTTCCAGGCGCATGTTGCAATTATTGTAAGCTTCGTCGGTCGTGATTTGCCATTGAGTTTGACTTTGAAATTATATAGAACGATTGTTTGATAATATTCGCTTTTTTAATGATAAGGAAAACTTGTCTTAATATTTGCAAATATTTCGATGAAAACATTGAGTAACTCACGAGTGACGCTGACGAGTGGTGAGTAGGAGTGGTGAGATTTGAAGTTAGCGCTGAGAGTAGGAGTAGGAGTTTTACATTCTCAGACAGACTATGAGTGGGCACGAGTAGGAGTAGTGGATTTTTCTTATGGAAGTGCGAGTGTGAGTGCGAGTGGGAAAAAAACCTACATCTATGGTGACGAAGACGAAGACTATCCACTCTTTCAACTTAGAAAAGAGGATATTTTAGATTTACAAACTGCTTCGTCTTATTTTTTTCGTAACGACTTCACACATATAAATCTGAAGGCTGTCACGCACCTTAAGATTTCAATTGTTTTTTTTTATACTGGGTTAACACTAAAAGTTTATTTATGAGTCAAATTCACTGCCCATAAATTGAGCCCACGTGTATGAATATTTTGGAGAAATCTACAAAAACTCTATTTAATCCCTTTGATCGCATTTTGATAGATGAAAGAATTCCAGGTATTGTTTATTGGACATTTGACTCTGCAGAAAAATAGTATTTTACTCATGTGATATACTGCATCGTACAGGATATTCTCCCTATAACAGATCCTTTTGTAAGGGCAGGGTACAAATATCCACACATTTTCATCCACCACAATACATTAAATTTGAAAGGTTAGAGATCAAAGGAAGGGATTTTAAAGCCAAATTTTGCTGGTTTCCAAGGGGTGCCCCAATAGAGACAGTGCACTGTGTCAAGTTTCTCACACCAGCTCAACCTCCCGGAGAATAATGCTTAGCCTCAAAAATCCGCCTATTGGATAAAAGGCTCCCTGGTTTAATAAAATTATTCGCACAAGGCCTTTCTTACGACACAGGAGATATTCGACAAGGAGGATTTTGGTGCTTGAGGCAGTCAAGTCGAAATAAAGTGATGGGAGGAAGGGGAAAATCCTTGGCACTTTTATGTATTAAGTTGACGCACTTAAGTAGAATTTCATATAAAAAGGGAGTCAAGCAGACAGGTTTGACTTTGCTATTTCAAATTTCACGTGAAAGTCAAGAATCGGTGAGTTATCAATTCCAGGAAACATATTGGATTTCTATTCAATCAATCCTGCCCGGGACAAACTACCATACACATAAAAACATATCGTCGGTTAAGAGGGCAAATTGTCTAGATATATCTAGTTTTTTCCTGTTAAAACCCTATGCTGGTCCATCTGTACAGGATTTTTGCCAATGCAAAAAGGAGAATGCAAAATGTGTCAAGTGCAGGTGACTCCCTACAAACGAAACGTTTATTTTTGAAAGTAGTCCTTGTGGTACATTTTAGTTGCATCAAAAATATATTAATCCATTTTCCCTCTTCACTGATGCTGTCGAGCTTTGACTAAATGCAAAATGGGTTATTACTATTTATTCTAAATGGAAGGTGAACTTTTCCCTCGTATTACTACCTTTTTGTTTGAATATCTACTACAAGTTGGAATATGGACTTAGCTCGGTTTTTATTTGCAAAAGAATCCATGGGGTTTATTTCACATTTGGAGAGACTCTTGCGTCTGGTTCATTTTGTGTGTGTGTGGAAGGGAAATGTCATGCAGAGTGTCGTCCAGTGTCCATTTTGCATTTCTGCGTGACACTGGGTATAGAACATTTTGCTTTTAGCTGAAAATGTATCTAGTCCAGTCTGTCTCTTCACAGATGATACACAATAGGCTGAGTAACAAGTTGATATATGTATGATGCTTCATGCGGGGATTCAATTCTTGTGTTCTTTCAATTCCCTCACAACTGTTCGTCCTGCTCGTATGAGCGGGTGAGAAAAGGGTCTAATGACATGTCCGGACTAATTGTAAGTGGAGCTGGGAAATGAAATGAGCTACATTGAAGTTAAACTGTCTGAGCAGTAGAAGCTCCTAGAATTGAAGCCGATAACCCTCTCCCTTGGGCAGAAATACCTGTTTCAAACGCATCTCCGTCTTCCCATTCTTATTGGCTCTGAGCTCATGGAGCATTATTGTATTATAGAAGTAAGTGCCAGGTTGTCACGAAACCTTTTTTACCCCCCCCCCCAGACTCCCCAGACCCCCCCCCCAAAATACTACCCTTTTAAGGCACTCAACATTAAAAAAATATTACAGTCCCCCATTTTGTAGCAATTTCTCTTTTTCCAGAGTTTCAAAAAATTAAATGACCCAGGTCATTTTGCTCAATGGGTCAAAAACTTAGAGCAGAATCCGGATTTCTTAAACCCTCAAGGTATATAATTAGGTATCTATGTCTACAAATTTTTTTTCCAGAGATCATTAAAATATTTGGGGCACTGTGATACTTTTTACTATGTTTCCTTATGTGTAATTACATACGTACCTATAGGATTTAAGAGGGGAGTCACGACTGTGGGATACCTCTCCCAGCAGTATTATGACCAAAAGGGGAAAGAATTAAAGAAAGTGTTTCCATATGAATGCAGACTAAAGTCTTGTTTGTAGTAGCCCCAGCTGCTATTTATATTTTGTATACCTATGTTACAGTCTACGCTTTTACAGGGTTATCCCTAAAAAAATAATTGCATGATCTTAGATGGGGAGATAAAAGGTTGGGAAATAATTTTTGGTCTGTAGGGAAAAATTGTATACTCGGTACACGGGGGTTTCTTATAGTGAGCCTACATTGTATGCTTATATGTATCCCCATTGTATAGGTGTAGAAGGTGAATAGGAGCAAGGGACAGGAGTACGAGTAGCAATAGCAGCAGTGAGAGGAAAAAAGCTAAAGAGAATAGATTCTTTTTCAATTCATCAAAGTCAGGTTTGACTTTTCTCCTCTCCTGCCATGAGGGAGCCCGAGCCAGAGGAAGAGGAGCAGAAGCAAAGAACAACAGATCGTTGGAACATTTGGTCAGAGTTTGATCCGTAACTGATCGTATAAGTAGCAACTTGACATTCTCCTCTTTCGACAGCATAAAATAAACTTTCCCTCCAACCATTACTTTTTTTATCCATCAAAATAACCATAATGGAAATTTACAGCCATCCCCCAACATTTCCTTCCAATGCTCTTTCCTTCCTCCCGTGGTTTATTTCTCCCCTGAAAAAGAGCACATAAGACCCGTCATACCTGTCCAATTCAGGTTTACGCCTAAGGTGCACTCTCGTTATAACAGCCCTAACACACCAGCTTAAAAGATTCCAGTAAAGAGGGACTTCCCCAAATATTTTCCCCTAAAAGGAAAACTTGATCTTCTATGGACAGCTCCCTCACAGGAAGATTGGACTGCCCACTCTCGCTGTCTCTACTTATTTTGACTGGTCTTAAGTTTCATTTCTTTCCGACAATGCCATTTTCCTCCCAAAAATAAATAAATACGAAAACTCTAGATTTATACTAACAGTTACAGGGGGAGTCCGACTATTAGGGACTCCTTTTAAGAGCCCCGCTAAATCCCCCATCTGCGATGGCAAAATGATTCTCACAGTGCCCCATTTATACTTCTATTCCTTTAATATTAATATTTGTCCCCTACAATAATTGACATTAGAATCTACAAATATTCCCTACATCCAAATATATGTATAAAGCTTCATATGTATGTGAAAATAACGGGAAATTTTGAGGTTTGAAGGAGTGCCCTTGTAAAGAGACTCCACTGTGAGGGAATTCCCGTCCGTTTCCGTACTCCATTTAATCCCTCCAGAAATCCGCCTTTCCACGTAAATTGACTTAGAAAATACGGACGGACGTGGACGTCGCTCTACGGGAATCAAATTGTTCGCCATGGGTTTTTCTTACTTATGATTTTGTAATGGAACTTGGGAGACGGAGGATAATACAATATAAATAATGTACATCATGTACATATAATAGCTACTGCCAACCTATCAAATTCTGGGGACTTGGGAGAAAGCCATGAATCAACTCGCTAACAACATCCTGTATGAAAGTCAACCATACTTTATGACCCCACATTTCCACACAGTTCTCATAAGAAGGTACTTCAAACCCCAACTTTTTAATTGTTGCTACACAGCCCGAGTAGCAAGTAGGGAAATTAACACGTCAAAATCTAGCCCAATGGCAATATAGTAAATGTAGATATACCTAAATATGCATACAAGACTAATTGTAAATTCTACGGACAGGTCATGTACCTCATGTACTATGTGTACATACTTTGAAGGAGATCGCAGTTCTTATTCTCTCACTGTCATTATTCTAGACTGATCCTTCCCTCCTTCTGACAGTATTCCATTCAATTCAAATTGATTAACGTGCTGAAGCATAACATTGTCATAATTTATTTTCATACCAAACCATCAGTCTATGTATGTATATTACGCAATTCAAAGTGTAAGTGGTTATTTAATAGTCAAGAGTTAAGGATTTTTTATGTTTATGCAAAGATGTGTTCCGTGTCATCAACCCCCTCATTTCTCCTATAACAAGAGCACTTTCTCCAAAGGGGAAAGAATTTTGAAATATTTTTTATTTACTTTTAATTTCCTAGGGGCCCTACTCACATGTCCTTAGGAGGAAGGGCAGGGTGAAGGCGGATTTGTGGGACTCGGTTTCTGTGTAAATAGGACGGAATTTCTATCAGAAAAGATTCTCATGGTGATGGATTCGTGCAGGAAAAAAATCAGCAGGGACAAATAATAACGTTTGCTTTAGATAAAAAAAAAAGCTGGTCAACTGTAGCACTATTTCTCCTTGGCAAACACAAACTTTCACCAGAATACATATACATTCCTCCACTTGAACAATCTATTTACTGAAAGGTATGTATGTGCCTCTGTCGAGACAGTGGACCCTGCCTATATAAGAGCCTATGAGAATAAGGAGTCAGAGCAAACTTTCAGGGCTCTGAGGATCCCTGGGACAATGAGCCTCCACTGTAATAATTATGCATGGGACAATATTATTTGCTCATATGGAGATTTCCTCATTCATTCATATGGAGTGGATTCAAGTATCCGCAGGAATGAGAAAAAGAAGAAAAAAAAGAGGGGAAAAGATAAAAAAAAGTATGCCGCCAGTGGAGAAAGAAAAACTTGAATGTGATCCTTTAATAAAGTGTGGTGTGAATTTGAAATGTGAGGAGGAATTTTTTCCACGGAGATAAATAAATAACAAAGTGAAACAAAGCTCGAGACAACAGCCCATATTTCCCTATATTGAGCTTATTTTATAAATATGCAAGGACATGTCTTTCTGGTTAAATTGAATGCTGTTACAAGAGTGTGACAGTGAAACAAGTGCTTCATCCCATCTCCATGTCTTCCCCGAAAAGTTTACTCAGGATATAGATATAGACAAAATAGGTAAGGCAGAGTGTCCTCTGGCTATAAGAGACCCCCTTATAGGAGCATGCTCTCAATATCCCCACAAAAATACGTATTTTCTATAACCTCCCCAAAATTTATTTCCTATTTAGATGCACACATATATCTATATTTATATTTATATATAAGAGCATAAAATGAAATTGTCTACAATTTTTTTTTTTGGGGGGGGGGATCTCTTAAGGATGCTCTCGTAGTGAGAGAGTCCCTGTAGATAAATGGTCCACGTATGTATACATTAAACCTGGAAGCCATCCCTATCGATACCGGTAGTTAGCGCGGCCCCTGAAGATAAAGGAGAAAATAGAAGAAACAGAAATAAGGCCATGACAAGAGCCACTGGAGTATCATTGAGAGGAAAATCCCGGGAAAAGGAAACCTTGAGGGAGAAAATGCCCGTATGATCTTCCCCAATCAGGAACGGAATCCCTCAAGTATTTCCTTAGAGATCTCGCGCCCAAAATATAATTCATACATTTCCCCAGTCATATGCCCTCCAGTCAAAATTTGACAACTGATAAAACATTAATGAAAACAGAACCTCTCTCTACCAACCCCAAAAATCCTCTCGCTCTAGCAAATACTATTAATATTCTTCCAGGATTTTTATCAATTTTAAATAAATTCATTTTCAGAAGTGAAGAGGTATAACGGATATGACAATTCATGAGGAATGGCTTGGGCTTATTGATTAGTGCGCCTGTAATATTGGAACACGTACACTTGATACAAGTGAAATGTAAACTAGATGTTGACTTATTGCTGATGATGCGACTCTATCCCCAGCCAGCGTGCGGAAGATCTTGAGAAATGTTAAGAATAAAAAATATTTTTACAGCAGACAGATACATGATGATGTGGTTGGAAAAAAAGCTCTGGATGTTAAGGGGATCCTGACTGACACTGGCGTACAAAAAAAATTCTAGTACGAAAGAGCCAGGTTGAAATGAGGGCCGTTCAGTGCTGACTTTCTCTTGTGTGAACATCATTGATCAAACTGGTCAGATTTGATTGACTACCATGGGCTTTTTATATGTAATTATATGAAAAAAGATGGTCCATTCCATCCGTCTGCGCTTCTAGCTAGATTAGGTATTTATACCCGGGGATTGAGGCCTGAGCACCTCCGAAGGAAATCTGGAATAGATAGACTCCAGACCACATACAAAACATACATGTCTAAGGATGGATAGTATGATTAGATATATGTACCAGAAAAAAAAATCATAGCATTAAAGGAGAGAGGGGAAGGACTGGGCTTCTACATATCCAGTAGTTGAGGCTTCCATACCTATATGTATGCATGTGCTTAATATGTGAAAGTGGGAATTCATGGAGGTCCTAACAATCTCCATAGAGTCTCATTAATAGTTTCTTCAGTATCGTTAGCTCATGAACCATGAGACCCTTCGATGGTGTGGTTGCCTCGTATCTCCACGGCCTCCTCAGCCCTCTCGTACACACTCCCCTGGGATTTCTAATGTGAAAGTTTCTATGGAACCTCTATAGCCATGTAGTTGTGTATAATTATTATGTGCAGTATACGTAGATATACTCAAAATGTGATGTGACTCATTCCTTGCTAAATTGCTCCTGAGTCTCAGAGTGGGATTTCAAATACTGTAAGTTTCCCGAGCATTCTTACTATAAGTATCTACTATCTATAGATAGGTATATTGTCAGAGCTCCACTATCCACTATAAAATGTGGTAATATAGATGGAAGTATCATGGTTGACGCTGATCATTATGTACCCGAAAAAGTTAGGACTACAGAGTACTCTTGTAGTAACAGCAACCCCCCCCCCCTCCCTGACCAGAGTACTTCTTCTCTGATGAGGCCTTCAAGACAGATTTAACTTTAAAAGAGCAAGGAACTATAAATCCTCCTGGATATTATACCAGGATTATTATAGGATCAGACATTTTGTATTTTACGGTCCTCTTATATAGAGATTTCAGGAGTGGTCGTAAGTACACAGGGTCGTTTCTTGGTGAATAGGGGCAAGGTGAGATTAAGCAAATCCCCTGACCTTTCACTTATAGCGTGGCGATATAACTAAAAATCGTTTTATTACATTCCTGATTTTTATTGCTAGGGAAAAGGTAGGTACAGCTCCGATGGAATTTAAACCCTGCAGTGAACTCTGCTTATATGAGTGTTAAATTGTAAAACAGGGTCAGTTGACTATTGTGAGGAGAGACAAATTAAATTGTGAAAAAATTGGACTGAGCTCAAATATTTGTTAAACTAACTCATTTAGAAAACAAAATCTTTCAAGTACTAAGGGCCGTTATAGTGAGAGTTTACGGACTCTGCTTCAGATGTGCTCTTGAACTATTACACCATTACAAGTATACTATTATGACACTTGAGTATTGTGGCCCAGATTATTGAGACTCCGAGCCGAACTGCTCCTAGTAGAGATTTATTCCCGAGTGTACTAAACTGAATGGAATGTACATATTGTGTAATTACATGGGAGTGCTTTGGAAATACGGAATAGTTCAAGTACAGGGTCAAAATGTCTACCACCTCAATTCAATTCATTAGACTCCGACTCCCTGGGAGGTAACCATGGTCTACGTCTACATATAGATATACATAGCCGCAAAAATATTGAGTGGTATTTCTCATTCCCTGCGAATACTTAAAATTTGTTTTTTTCCCTCTCCATCCTGGAATTTGAAAGTGGGATTTTGCTCCCTTCCAGGACTGCTCCTGTAAATAGAGCCCACTCTATATATTTCCCACTTTATTAAAGGAGATCCCTACAGACAAGGATTTGTTTGGACAGCTCCAACTCCCAACCCAATGACTGACACATGAAGACGGAATCAAATCCATGGAGCCATAGACAAATTCCTATTCCTCCAGATTACCAGAGACCAGACTGTTTTTACGCCTAAGAGAGAATTCCTTGGAAATTCCATCTCCTGTCATAATCGTCACATTTCCCGGATCTCCCAGTCCATATCCCAGGGAGAGTAATCTCTTGAGTGACTAACATTTGATCTGAAAGATTCTTATCCCTTTTTCATACTTACTCCGCTCCCATCCAACTACTGGAATCCCACTTACAATTTATTACAACTCTATTTTTACTCCATATTTCTATACCCAACCAAATTCCCCCTCCCAATATTTGTGTTATTAAAAAGAAATTAACGCTCCTCTTCCGAGCTCTGCTTCTATAATCAAGAAGACTCTTGCGGAGGAATCCTCCAAAGATTTTTCCCAAGCCTGGGATAAAATACATGTTACAAAAAAAAAGGGCGGCTGACCTACAATGACAGCTGACTGTACTTCCCTTCCAGTAGTACTACTCATCTTGAGACTCATAATTCAAAATAAACTTCCCTTCCCTGCTCATATTGCACGTGCCAATTGGAGGTTTGGAGGATTTCTTAGAACAGCAAATAATGGCGAGGGCACGCTTGAATACTAATTGATGGAAGGAAGGAAAAATCCATTGAACTCTTCCTCACTGAGTCCTGTCAAATAATAATTTTTTAAACAAGAAAACTTTGACATTTTAGGCCGGGAAGTTTAATTACAAATATGTATCGAGAGGGAACCTTACTATTGGGTTATAAAAATCGTGATGAAAATAATTTTCCTCCGGAGATCTTACATATGTTGTGTCAAATGGAGGTTTATTACAGCCCAAGTACCCCATCCCCACCTGGAGTCTCCCACCCTTTTCCCCCGGGATGCTAGTTATTTTGATTGGTAGGAAAAGGGTCCATGATTATAAATAATAATTCCCGACATACATATAATTAATTATACATATATACAAATCAAAGAGCTACTAACGTATCACCTCACCCCAGGAAGAGTACGAACCCCGTGGAAAAACTGCAAAGCCTTCGCAATTATTACCAAAGGGGAGGAATTAAATAAAGAGAAATAAATGGGCCAGGGTAATAAGAGCCTCGCTCCAGCATCGGCACGAAACACGAGCTGAGAGGAGACTCGGAGTAATTTATAATGTAAGCATATGGGAAAATAAAATGAACCAAAAATGAAATGGCCTGACGTAACGTGAGTTTTGGAAATGATGGCGGAGTAAAAGTGAAGGTAAATTATTCAAATGTATAAAAAAAAAAGCAACTAAAATCGTCGCAGAGTTGCTCCCATTTACGAAACCTACATATACATACGTCCTTGTTCATATAATTATACTCTGCTCCAAATACTCTTCTGTCCGAAGACTGTCAAGCCTGGTTGTCCCGGACCCCTTGACAATGGCCTTGTCCCCAACCTCCCCAAAAATATATAGACCCATTATGACTCATGTGCACCTTCTGTTAATTTCCCTCCTTGAGAAACAGTATGGGAATTTAAGGGTCAGAGCTAAATATTACGCTCGTAGTTGTGGGAGGTTAGAAAAATATTTTTGAATTTCTTCCGGGGCTCTTTGACAGAGACAGTTCTCTGTACACCTGCTCTCGGAGGCTTCCAAGTTGAAATCCATTGTGCACACGGAGGCTTCTATAAAGTAGTCTGACACATGCTGGAATTCTAATAATTCCATGGACAGAAAAGCAGCAGGGGTTCGTGTGTATATGTGTGTGTGTGAGTGTGTGTGTGTTTTGGGGTGGGGGGAACAGTGGGGCATTGAATTTAAAATGGTTCCCTCATCTCCTCCTCCGTCTTGTATTATTTATGTTCTGAGCGAGCTCCATAACAGACAAGCACGCACCGACACCATTTATAACGTGAGACATGACTATATCCAAACGTCTCAGGAGCGGATATGTGAATCAGGGAGAAACTGACACTCACTTCGATACATTAATCCTCATCACATCTCTGGACCCTGGAAATCAGTCTCTCTTCCCGCTCCACAGCTCTCGGAGCTTCCAAACCAATTAAAATATCTGTAGAATGTCTCTGTACAAAGACCAAAAGCTCTTATAAATTATAGGAGAGGCGGAGGAGGAGGATGAGGAGGAAAGAAGCATAATATCAGTTATTGGGGCAAGTTGGGACTTCAGCTCAAAAATTTACATACTGTTAAATAAGGCTGCGTTTCAATACTGTTTTTTTTTTGAAGGACTGTATTTCTTTAAGCTAAATAAAAAGAAACTGTTGGAAGGAAGTCCGTCGTGCCGAGAGTCCACTGTACATATGCATAGGTTGCTCAAAGGTACGAAATTAACTCTCCACATTAGTCACTCCGCATGGATTTTAATGTATGTGCATACGGACTCACGTACTACACTTAACTAATAGGAAATTCCAAACTCAGTGTTTACAGGCGTGAGAATCGATTAAAAATCCATTAAATATTCGTACAGGATTTTATAGTCCCTCACTCACGTTAGGCATAATGTGTGGAGCCTAATCAATGCAAGTTCATGTTGGGCGATGTTGGTTATTCCTCCAGCATGAAACAGCGCATTGAAACGAGTCTACAACCTTTTGATTTAAGACAAGGGGAAACGTTTTGACAAGATGATTTCATACAAAGAGTCCCCAGTACTATAATAATTACTTATGATTCCTTGAATTCTGCAGTGAGGTCCCGGTCCCAGTTACAAAAAGAAAATAGTACAAAGAACGTGTGCTCGGAGCAGTCAAGACTCCCTCTGAGTCAGGGACAATATCTTATTTATTAGGAATTATAATTTATTAGAATGGCTCCATCACATAATAATAATAATAATTTATTATTATTCCAGAATTCTCATTAGTAACTTGTGAGGTTTCCCATAATTGGTCACAAGGTCAGGTAATGAGCTAGTAATGGAGATGTGATGGGGTTTTATTCATGCTCTCTGGCAATTATTCCCCTCTTCGTGTGTGTGTGTGTATGTGTGCTCTAATAAAATATGAGACAATTTATGAGTCTGAGCAAGGATCTAATCGTCTATAAATATCACCATCACTTGAAACAGAGTATGAACGTCTCCTCTAAATTACAACCATTCATCTCAATGCAGATATTTATTTAGTCACATTTCTCCTCCATGACTTTTTATGCAACAACACCCTTTCAATCAAGGACTTCACATTAACAATAGGAAAAATTCTAGGGAGTCATTACGTGACTCTAAAGGTACTATTTCTAAATGAGGATTGCTCCGATTACATATGTTTCACAGAATTTGATCACAGAATAATTTTACAAACTATTAGATATTCCTATGGAATGGAAATATTAGGATTGTTTTGCTTCGCTCATGTGAGTAGGGATGGTCATATCCGTCCTTTTTGAAGTACATATGGTACATTCGGTAGCGCTCATCTAAAATAACCAATGCCGATATGATGAAAGATAAAACAAATTGAGAATTTTTGGATAGGATTTTCGGAAACCAGAATCAGCTAACCAGAATCAGCTAACCAGGATCAGCTGGGGTTAAGTGGGCATCCAACTGTACTCGGTACTGGGATAGGGAATGTAATAATTATTTCCTTAAGCTTGTATTTGTATATCATTTAAAAATTATAGAGAACATGAGGAATTTTGAAACTCTATTGAAAATAATTTGGCCTCAAATTTGAGAGCAGATAACTCAAAGATAACTGTGACCATATCTGGTCACAATTTTTACCCACATTTGTTTCTTATATCTAATTACTATTCCGCACAAGATAATGAAACGGAAGGACGTACCGTTAAAAAATTCCTAGAAAAATAGTACGATATGATTCCTGGGAAATCTATAATACTGAGAATATCATATGGTACCATATCGATATGACCATCCCAACTCATGTGAGTAATTGTGTGGAACACCTTTCAGTGACTCTCCTAGCTGTAAATTTTGAGTGGGACATTTCAGGGGGTCTGTTAAAATCCAGGGAAGAATAATAGCATAAGAGAAATAAGGACTGTATTAAAGGCTGGACGGACATTGTACACGTAGAAATTTGAGTATTAATACCACTGTGCTTTCCAGGGTTCTTATTTTATTACCCTGAAACAAGAAGCACTTTGGATTGAGTCCGTTGATAACACTGCGGTTTTTAGCCTCCAAGTTTATCAAGTGAGCAAATCAAATTATCCCAGGATCTCCTCTCCTCCAAACTCCAACGGAGAAATGCGGAGATGAGAATCTCCCTCTCATTTAATAATATTTCCGAGCCTTGTGAAAACTATTTACTCCAAAAAGACGGGGAGGGAAAATCCTCTATCGAGAGGGAAAAACTATAATAAATCTAATAGCCACAGCTAAGCCTCTCATCATACAAAAATTACAGTGCACACTAATTGTAACATCACGCCTGTGATAGCCCAATGCTACCTTATATCCATTCCCAATTTAATAATTAATTATAATTTTTTTCCCATAATTACAAATATTGACATAGGTCACTTTTGGAGGGAATGTCCCAGCAGTGGGTCTGGGGGAGCTGGGGTTCTCTGTACATAGTAATTACACCTGGAATCTTTCCTCTATAAAGAGAGTCCACTCCGATTATGCCTGTAGGATTTCAAATGGAGCCTTTGATGGGACTAAAAAGTCAGGGGCTGTAATATACAACGTCAGGACGGAATTCGTTTTAGCATTCTGGAAAGGTTAAGGTTGACGTGCATACAGTAGGCTCTTTCATATAAGATTTTGGTTTCAAATAATTCTGTGTGTGTATAATTTTTTTTTTTTTTTTTTGGATCTTTGATCATGTAGAGGAATGACAGCCCATGCTTAGTACATATTACAAAAGCGGAAGAAGTATCATGGTGAAAGTATATAAGACTCGTGTGACTTGACTTGGCTCTTCTTTTAAAATCTTTCTCTCATTCACATTCAAAAGCACAGGGAGAGGTACACCCGCTCCCATTCGTACTTCCAGTTGTGGCAATGTATATGAGGTCGTAGGAGTTTTCCAATCTCGAAAATGAAATTATAAACTATCCAGCGTCTCAAGCCTGGCTGGTGTGATTAAATATGAAAAACTAATCAAGGCATATTTTCACATTTCTCCATCCCCCCCTGCTGAGAGTTCCCTATCATTACAGTTTTATTAATTAAAATTTGACGCCCGAAAATTTAATCAGAAGTTGAGATCATCTTTTGCTTTCCCTAAACCACACAAAAAAAAATCCTAACAAAAAGCACTCTCATCCCCAATCTCTCCTGTAGATAGGGAGCAGGCTTTCAATCCCTATCATTTAACTTCCATATAATTACACAGCCGAGTCTCGCTGCTATAAAAACTCTCAAATATAGATATAGATAATTATGTATTCCCACTCCAGGATTCTACTCCTCCAAAAGGAAAAAATAAATTCCCGCCTGCTAATATTTAAAACCCAAAATAGAGTAAATGTGACTGTGAGTTAAATTAGTCCACAGAACTAAGATTGACGGAAGTATTCCTCCGTGTTTTTTCTTACCTTGTGATGTGTGTGGAGAAAGATGAGAGGAAGTGACTCAAACTAGGGCTATAATAGCGTAATAGTCCTGACACTAGTATTGTCCCACACTAACAATAAGAAAAACCCTTCCGGAATGTAAGAGTATACTCACGCTCTCTTGAAACTGTTCTCAACAAATATGTGCATTTTTTTTTAAGTTTGACACAGTCCCTAGGAACAGGAATTTTTCTCCTTAATTTTTACTTCTCCAAAATTTCGATTTTTTTTTTCAAGTAAATTTGAGTCTTTACTCTGAGCACATTTTGCTATTATAATACATTTACGGCACAGTTTCAGTCACAGGTAATTCCAGTGGGGGGAGGGGAAGAGCCCAGTTTTTTTCTTCCAGTGTCACTTTGATTTCCCCTCCTTGAAAAACAAATACTGTACTCAGAATTTCGACGAAGAATTAGAATTTTCCCGGTTGAAACTTTCCCCTCAATTATTGACTCATGGGTGGGATAAAATTTGACGTGTGAAAATACAGAGTGAGGAGAAAGGATTAAGTTTGAGTCAAAATATTGGCTTTGAATGTGGGGATCTGGGATCCCAATAATAGTTGAATGTACAAAAGTAAGTTTTAAAGTTGAGTTTGTCAAAGACAGACAGAGAGAGAGAGTGAGAGAGAGAATCTGTGGGTTTAGAGTCCAGTTTGAGTTTGGTCCTCAACTTTCACTCGGCTCTTGTAATAAGGTAAGTACACTGTGGGAATAGGTGTATAGGAGTGAGAGCAGGAGCCAGTGTCTTGGAGTAAGTTTTTCCCAACTGTCTCAAAATGAGCATGTCTAGTAATTTTCCCACAGTGTGCATTGAGAGCCGGGATTGTGCGCACGGTCCCCAGAAAACTACTCCTATACAGAACTGGGTTTCATCGATTCCTATTTTTACTCACAGACTTTCCTCTCACTCACGTATAGATACATATAGAGTCCCCTCTCCTTCTGTGTGTGTGGAGTAGCTTTTGTGTATGTGTGTTTGTGTGTGTGTGTGTACTGGAACAAGTGTTGGAGGAACGCTCGTATAAGTAAAAGCCTCCCCTACGCTGCTCCTCAGTCATCAGGAGTTGGACGGAAGTCTATGGAACCAGCTTTGAGAAACCTCTCTCTCTCTCTCTCTCTCTCCCACACACACATACATACATACACACAACCCTACTATAATTATGTACGGTACAATATTTTTTCCCAGGGATATAATGTAACAGTATGGGGAGCTGGGTCTCACTTCGCCCCTAAAAAAGGAAGAGGGTGAAAGGAAAGGAAATTCGCCCCCTCTTCTATGCACTAGAGTAATTACTACACAGAGGGGATTTTCTCTTTGGGGCGATACAAGCAGAGGTTACTGTATAAGTCCAGCAGTGTACTCTGGTTACAAGGGTGCCCCAAAGTGGTCAAATTTTCCTTTCAAATTTATTTTTTGTCACATGAAAAATTAGCAGATAATTCCTATGTAGAATCTATGTTGGAGGGATCTGTTATAAGGAATGTGCACTGTGCTTGAGTTTCTACACACTCATGTAATTATGTATATAGGTAATTTTTATATATAGATATACGTAAACTTATATGTACGTACAAAAAAAGTATGGTCACAAAAAAATTGGCACTACGATTGGAAAAATCGAATTTCACTGACTAAGAGTATAGAGAGGCCTGAGTAAAAAAAAATCCAAATGTACAATGGTAATGGTATTGGCATGATTTTGAACTTTTGATTAGTTTTGTCCGCCTTTTCCCCTCTCCCGTCATTTTAATAAATACATTTCAAAACTCTGAGCCCGGCCCAGCGTGGTTACCCCAATCCCATGGAGACTTCCTTTGAAAACAAAAACCTTCGTAGTACAAATGAAATGTCAAAAAATGGAACTTGGGGGGATAACTTTTTCACAAAACTTATAATAATTACAAGAACTTACGAAAATTCCTGTCAAGAAAAAAATGAGACTTGTGTGGGAAAACACATTTGAGAACTAAGGGACTTAACGAGTGTTAATTATGTTGTCATGTTTGTATTAAAAAATACATCCAGTACAGTCCACTTCCTTTGTAGCACCACCTCTGAGATCAGTAGTCAAGTAGGATTTGTAAAATAACCTTGTCACAAAAACTATAGGGGACGGTGTCCAAATCCTTTTGCCCTTGTGAATATCCCCTCATAAGGGGATCTGTGATATGAGAGTGTAAACTATATTTGTAAGAGTATCTACCTAACAAAAAAATAAGATTTTCAAATGTGCATGCTCTTATAACCATTTTCATAATTAGCAATTTTTGTGATAATTGGGAACGCTGGGCTAAATAAATATTTGTGTTTTATATAAAGATTCTGTTCTGTTATGATTGTCCCTTGTAGTGAGAGCTCCCTGAATTCTATACAACTCTAGTATACTGGCTTCAAGCTATTGACATAAGAACAAATGATGTTGTGTGAGTTTTTTTTTTGGGAAGTATCCATGAGATTTTCCTAGGAAAGGAAAACAAAGCCAGGTTTAAATTCCAGGAATAATAAGAAGGGAAAAACTGTGTACAGTACACTCCCTTTACAAGAGTTTCCCATAACGTTCAAAATGTCACTCTTAAAAATCTGGATTTTGCCATAGCCATAAGTACGTACAAAATATTCTCATTTGAGGGGAATGCGTTCAAATATTTTTGACCCAAAGATACACAACATTTTAATATAAAGGGGACTATTACAGAGATACTTTACTCCATTATTTCACTGTGACTTCCATTTTTGACAAATTAAGGTCGTCATTTTGTAAACTCGTAGCAGGATACGAATGATACCAAAACAACGCATGGGTTTTTCATAGAAGTGCAGTCAGCTCTGGCTATAACAGACTCCTTGAGAATTTCACATGTTCTGTATACTATTCCAAATTTCACATACCCCCTTGTATATAACTATTTATATGTTAATTATTACAGGGTATTTCACATCCTTTTTCTCTCCATCCTCATCCCCTTGCCCCATACGAGGGAGAACCACGAGAAACAATTTGATTCCCCCAATTTTTAAGAAATTCTTTTCCAGATTTTTTAAAATTTGTTTTATTGACCTAGGTCAGGAAATGTGGTCCAAACCCTCAAAAACGGAAAGTAAATTCGAGAATAATTTTTGTCGATTTTAGACATTAGAAATTTTTGTTCCCAGTCAAAATTTTGTCTCAAAAACATTTTGACGCTAGTTTGTAAGAAATTGTATGAGCTTTCCAGGGAGCACTCCAACAGGTCCCTTCGATGGGAATATCGGGCAAGATCAGTAAAAACACTCATCACGGAAGGCTCAGCTGGTTTGATAACCTGTTATTTTTAATCTGCATTTCCAATTTCCGTTTAATTGCGTCAGCTCTACGTGATAATTCGTGGATGGGAATTGGGTGTAAGTGTCACCCTGTGTCATGGTTTACTAAATGCTAACATTCCCATGTGTCTTGTTTAAAAACAAATCCTATGCATGATAGAGGTAGGTACATAATTGTGCAACCAAAACATCAAAACACGAGGCCAAGTCCAGATTTTGCAAGGATTTTTGGCACTCTGAATATTTGCTCACTTAAGATTTCGCATCACATTCCCTTTGATGCTCATTTATAGGACATTTTATGGGGATTCCTTTGAGTCTAATACCATCCCCGTCAGACAATTGATTACAGGACCTAACCACCTCAGACAAGGTAGAAACAAAGAAAAAAGTACATATAATTATCTTTATTCCAACTGCTTCAAACATTATTGTAACCATTGAACTAATGATTTTGACTGAACATTCGAAACTTCTTCTGCTGATTTCTTTGAAGGTTGCTCTTCTACCAGAAATGCAAACCCAAGTAAAATGTCATCACAAAAGGGATGTCCCTTTTGTTTTTGAAAAAAATAAATCCCATCTATAAAACAAACAAGAGTGTGTGTGTAAAAAGACTGGCATTTTGGTTCGTTTTAAGGGATAAGATAACAAGATGTGACTATCCTCAGAGGGAGGATGAGTTAAAGCTTAACTGCACTCTTTGGAGTCTGACTATTTATCTGCGACGAGGAAGACACGGACTGAAATGTACTTGACGTTGTCTGAATCCAAATGACAAGGAACAAGTTTCTGCACAGTCGGGTCTCATTATAGCGGATGACTACATATACATTCCATATCACCCGAAAGACTGCCCTGTCCCTTGGCCATCTCATTACATGCAGAGAGGGCTTTTAGGGACTGGGCATTATTTACACCGGATAATTGTAATGCACAATTGTAATAGGTTCTGGGCCCTGGAGTGGCCGCTATATCGAGATTTGCCAAGCTATACGCAAGGATCATCCATGACTTAGAGTCTCCTATACAGAGGATACGGAATTGCTGACGAATGATATGAGCCCTTACGGATGTCATGTAATTACTTGGCTGCTACATACATATAATCTACGCATGAATTTAAAGTATTTACAGGAACCTTCGATTATAACAGCTGGTCCCTCCGGACCTGGATTTTATTTAAGAATTACCTCCTGTAGGGACTGTCATTAATACGCATTGTGTGTACATGGGCCGGAGTTACGTGATCCCTTTAAAACAGTCACCTCCCTCCCTTATAACGAGACTTCAAAATGTATGTATGCACATACGTAGGTAGTAGTTCTGATGAGATCCGTAGAATTTGAGGAGCTAGAAGACCATAGAGTCTCCCTATTTGCGTACCTAATTTCTGGAGTTAGTTTCTGCAGGAGACGAGATAAATCCCGACTTGATCATCTTTTCTCTCTCTCTCTCTCTCTCTCGACTTCCTCGTCTCGAGGATTTTTGTCACGGCACACTTTGATCTCAAGAGGAGCTTGGAGTGGATATAACTCCTTTGGGGCGAATCTGCTCTTGCCCTGCCGCATGCTAATCTCTCTTGTGTACACAATTTACTTGTCCTTGGTTCCCTTTACCGTTTTCTCCGGGAAAAAAGAGGTGTTTGGATAAAAGGAAGTGAAACCTTCAAGGAATCATCTGCATGTGTGTAATTATCTATGTATCTCTAGGTATAAAAAGGGGATCCCAAATTTTGCCCGTCCTCTCAAAGTAGTTCCCATGAGGTCACCTGTATATATGATGGTCACCCAATGAAAGCAACTCCACTCATGCATATATCCTCCGGACCCATACAAAATCCATAGAATTACATCAAGGCACTCTCAATGGAACATCATCCCTAAAATCCTCCAAGCCTCCTACTACAACAGTTATTGCCAAACTATGGAAACAAAAATCATCAGCAACACAGTGGGGCTTCTCAAATACATTTCAATAGGGACGATTCTTTCAAATGGGATGTGTCATGAGGTGAACACACTTCTGTACATGCTCCTTGACATGTCAAAAAATAAAGATTCTACAGAAAAAAAATTTTTTTTTGGAAGAGGTCACCTCTACAGAGAGAACACACTGTAAATCCAAATCCCCTAATATCCTTATTAGGGATCTTCCTACATTACATATGTACATACATCTACATATAGTACCATGGAGCTTTTTGGCATCGTTAAGTCCAAGAATCCAGACTCCTGTGAGTCCGCTCTACACATATGGGGTAGAGAATGGGAGCTGTCGGTAGTAATAACCAAAGCCATTAAAAGGAATACTAATGGTAAAGATGCGTCCACGTCGTCGGGTCCTCTGGGTCTGTACAGAGTTTGAGAGTCAGCTCTTGCTATAGAAACAGATATCTGTATGAGAGAGACAGACCCCTCATAAGACACGTTCCTTCCACATTGGGGTAAAATCATTGGGGCACATTCCCATGAACCACAGTCCTATTTCCCATCCTTTCAGGAATATTCCCCACAATCAATTTCCCTTCCCTTTGAGGGAGCTCCTACAAAGAGAGTAGACTGTAGTACATAATTAAATTCACCCAGAATGCGGACCTGGATATGGTTCAAGGAAATTCTAATAATGAAAATAAATTTCATGAAAGGAATTTATGTATTGGGATAAGGTTAAAAAAGTTCATGTTATTCAGGGAGGGGGGGGGAATATTCCAGGAATAATTAATTTCTAGACTGTAGAATCTCCCCCTCCCCCTTCCCCCTCCCCCAGAACCAACTCCATATAATTATATATGACAACACCAGGAGTTCATTTGGAGGAGCTCTCATTGGACGGAAGGCTCAGTCTGAAAGAGAGGATAGGAGGAAATTGACACTAAAGCAAGTAATTTACATAGACTTTATCTGATTTCCGACTCGAGGAAGAACATATATACTTGTGTTGTGTGTGTATCTGTACCGTACGCAATGAAGATGATATCTACCTGGTTTTTCGTACGGGGACAGGGAAACGCTCTGGAATCTATCCTGTGTCAACAAGGACCAGTTGGAAGTTCTCATGTAATCCATACAGACGCATCATACCTGCTTAAAACCACCATTCCAGTCCCCATCCTTGCACACACACACACACACACATACACACACACAGCCAATAGTCTCACAATCAGGCTATTTCTGTTTACATAATGCAAATGAGATCCCGTCCAGCTATTGGCACTCTTTCCCTCCGACGACGAGACCAACTCATCTCTGTTATTCTAACACCCACGTGCATCCCATTTTAGATTAGATAGATACTCTACACATGTAGAGTAGTTCTCCGCTCCAATCTCGTCAGAACCGGACGAGATTTCTAATACATTTATTTATTTATTTTGTCACAAAAATCTCGACTGCCTTGCGAAAACCCCTCCAACGAGATTCGTTACTGTGGACCACAATGTGCAAATATTTATTTATTAGCAGCACTAAAAGAGGGACAGTATTTCGAGGAATATTTCCTCTCGGCCTAATTTTATCCTTTTTAGGGGAGAAGTGAGACAAACTTTCCTATAGCCCCCGTCGTGAGGTATGATTAAAAATGAGTAAACGCATTTCATACTGTACCTTCCCCCGCAAAAACTAAATTTATATGAGAGAGTCCAGTCATGAAATACAAATCTAATTTTTCTCCTTTTAGGGATGATCTCATCCCAAGGGTTCCCTGTAAATTTTACATGAGCCCAGCTTAGTGATCATGCTCCTCACAATCCACTGTCCCTGTCTCTCAAGTCTGACTCAAGGATTGGTCAAGATATTGACATTGACATAACATTTCCTATTTACTCAAACACTTGTGCATTTATTTACAATTGAAAATAAATAGGGTGATTGTAAAAAATGATTAGATTATTTTTTTTTAATTTGAGAGAGAGAGAGAGAGAGAGAGAAAATTCATGGGACTTTCAAAGGCTTGACTTTGTTTTTGATTACAGTACTATCAAGTCAGGCAAGACGTATATATGTGTATATTTACAGGAACAAATTAAATTCCTTTCCTTGGAATCGCCAGGTGTACGTTCCGGAGATACAATTACGTAAACATTTCGGGTTACATTTAAAAAATCCTTATCCCCTCAAGTGCACAGGTCCACAGTCCAAACTCTTTATACGGGATCCCCAATGGTTGCAGTTAAAATGTACTGGTAATGATTTATGTAAATGTAGATGGAGAGGGCATGTGAGACGAACAAGGAGTCAAATTTCGGTAAAAAAGGGAAATGTGCTTAATTATTTATGCACCTACGGGAAAAAAAATGTTTTGTTAGGGAGAGTCCCTTGTAGCGAGAGTTTGGTGATCATTGATATAGATATGTATACATACATATGTAAATAGGTACATATCTCCATGATTTTTTCCTCTAGCTTGGTTGGACCATTGAAGGAGTTGTAAATGAAATGACTATATATTGAAACTATTTATGTCACAAGTGAGTGCGTTAGTTTCCCTCTAATAAATCCTTCGTGAGTAGAGTCAATAATAATAATAATAAAAACTTGGTTATCTTCCCATTCTTTTGAAAAAAAACGTGTAGAGCTCATAATGGTTGTTTCGACAGAGTACAGTCAACTCTGTCAGTGAAAGCATCCCTGCCCTATGGGAGTAGTAAAATTACAGACAAATTTACGGGCACTTGCCAAGAGAAAAAATTGAGCAGTGTATACCCATATGCACATCTGCATATATGCACATACGTGTACATACGTGGGCTTGTGGGAGATAAATAAGTTTTTATTTTACATGTTACAGACACTCTCTGCTCTGTGAGGACTCCACGGCACCCAGACACGTTTGGGCTAGACAATGAAAAGCGACTAGTGTAATGTAAACGGCATAAGTGGATTGCACGTTTGAGTCATGTCATGTCATGAGTCGAGGGGAATAATAATTATTTCAAAACATCATTATTTCTTTTGTGAGTGAGGAAGGATTCAATAGCATAAAATTAGGGATTTAAATTCTCGTGTTTTTTTTTTCTCCCCCTACACTCAAAATAAACACACGCTTGTACTGTATTTCTATTGACCTTAACGGGCGGCAATTTAGTTTTTTTTTATTCTTCTCAGGTAAACACATGCATGTATATTTAGTTGTAGTTGTAGTTAGAGGTAATGTCCGAATCTGAGTTAAAATTAAAGTAACGCCATTTTTTTTAAACTAATTACTCAACCATCTATCCATAGCTTATACTCATGGTATTTTTATTACATAGGCTTATGGGCTTGAAACACACCAGATTTTAATGTTTTCGTACCCCTCAACCCCGTGGTTACATGAGTAATGGCTCAGCATGCAAATATAACCTGCAATTATCTGATTAGATGGTTTTTTCAAATTCTAAAGCTCATGGAGTAATTTATGCACTCAATTATGTAGGTAACCATATGTTTTTTTTACAGAGATACATATTTATGTACATATTCCACTCCGTCCCACAAAAGCTTAGGGCTCTCCCTAGCCCGTGAAGGGCCATCTCGTAAATAATATAAATCCCTCTAAATTATTCACTAATCCCGACTTTCCTTCATGGTTTTGATCCCAATGACCGGAAATATTATCCCAGATGAATGAAGTAAATTTTGAAGAATCTGCTGAAAACAAAAAAATTTGCTAAAAATGGGGGAGAGGGGAATTTTTTTTACAATTGTCCCAGGAATAGGCCCCCGGGTGTAAGAAAATGTTTTGTGATGTCCTTTATGCACGTAATTATATCATTGCAGTGCCAATGCATTTTGTGTGAGCAAAAAAAGGTGCAGTAAGGCTCATGTCACCTATTATTAAATTAATAACATGGTTTAAATCCTTCCATTTTCCCAGCAAGTTCCTCTGTCGATTGTATACCTTATAATATGGTTACAGTCCACTGCCTTGATGACAGCACCCCCAAAAGGCATACACTTTAGGGCTTGTAATTTAATTACAAACTTTATAATTATGACAAAAAAAATTATATTTATGAGCTTTTTGGGTCAAGAAAAAAAATATTGCTATTCAATAGGAATAGGCTTAAATCTTTTTTTAGTGGAGAAAAAAATCTCTTATAGGGAGAGTGCACTGTTGTCACATATTACAGTAATCCATACAGCTGAAGCCTGAAAGAGAGAGAGAGAGAGAGAGTGTGTGTGTTGACATGTGCCAATATGTAGCCGTTGACGATGTGACTGCACGCAATAGTTAACAAAAAAAAGTCATTTATAGAAAAATATTTGAAGAGGTAAAAAAAATTGTGAGTTGTTACAAAAGTTTGAGGGTGTTACAAAGCTCAATATTTCCCGTAGATATGTCATCGCATAGGTACATATGTAAATGTACCAAAGACAGAGAAGGCGAAAGATAAGATATTAATAATAGATGAAAAACACACGTGTTAAATGGATTTGACTCTATAAGTAACTTTGCATTACAGTCCATAGTAGGAAAATCTATATCTCTATTTTCAAGGCATTTCTTTAAGGGATACGAACAAAGTAAGTTTTTCATAAGAACAAAAGACAAGAAGGGTTATCAACCTTGGAGCACGCATTCTGTGACAATACTATATTGTAACAACTTTTAAACACTAACAATACACACACACACACACACACAGACACTTTCCTCTATGACTCTTAGACGAACATCAAAAAGAGGGAAAAGTACACGAAGGTTACACCTTATTCTCAGAGATGTTAACAACTGGTGAGATTTTTTCTCCCCTATTTTGTAAACCACAAGAGAGGGAGAGAGAAAAAAATCATTATTGTTTTTCTCTATTCTTTTTCTTGGGAATCATTTATTTCCTCATTTTTACAGCTAATCTTCTCCGCTTCAAGTATCATCTTTCTCGATCTTTCTCGGGCCTGGAGTTTATTCACTTTAGCGTGTCTTTCAACTGCAACCAAACTGAAAACAATCTCAGAATAATTATTATAATTACATACGAATCTGGGTATATTGTCAAATTCCGCTACTGTCAATACTCTAGAAAAATAATAGGGGTTAAAAATCCTTTTCCCCCTCAAAACCCGAATGTAAGGCTGTATCGTAAAAAAATTCAATTTCTCTATTTTGTAGAAATTCCTTCCAGAATTACTAAAATTGTTTCGTTGACCTAAATCAATATTTCTAGTCTCAGGGTTTTGGAATCGAAGTAAACTCCAAGATGAGATTCTTTACGATTTCTAACAATACAAATGTAGATAATAATAATTACTGCACAGAATAATATTTTAAAAAATGTTTTACTCTTAGCAATAATTATTGAGTAGCAATAATTTTCTTCCAGTTTTTCTAAAAATAAGATGTTTTACAAAATAATTCTCAATGAACTTTATATAATTAGGTGTTCCCTATTACTGTAAATCTTGACGGATAAAACAAATGAATCAGATTTTAGGAAATTGGGAAGAGCCTTTCTACAAAATAAGGGAAATGAACGTGATTTAATGCTATTTGTTCTGATAATAGCTGGGGGTAAAAAAGAGGGTTTTTGACACTATTTCCAAATCAATGGGGGAACCTCATGTGTACAAAAAAAGGAGTGAATTAAGGTTTTATTCACGTATTTCCATTGTTGAGAGTTGAGGTTGAGAGTGTAGGGCCGGAGGTGTAAATATAAACAAAAACAATCCAAACAATCAACTGTCTCTATCCATCATGTGAAAAACAGCCCCGTTACTCTTCCTATACATATAACATACAGGCAAAAAAATTACTTTTAGCCAATAATAATCCAATGTCAATTTAAAATATCGCGAAAAACCAGTTGCTACTTTTGTATTCTCTGATTTTTTGTATAGTTCTTAATTTAGTTTTATTTTCATGCTCGCTCCTATAGTACAGGGTTATTCACTGTGGTATTTCACATTTGAAAGGAAAATCATTAGCTATTTTGCAACTTTTGACTCCCGCTCAGTCCCTCGTTGGGAGGAAAATACGGAATCAAAAAAAAAAGGAAATAAATGGTTTTTCACACAGGTAATCATTATTGTGGGTCGTGAGTCTCTCATTGGAAACTACTCCAAGGAAGATTTGATATGGAGGGACTACTGTATCTATCTATATCTTTACATAAACACCACATGTGTATCTACACATTATATTCTCACAGACTGATGGAGAGACTAATGTTTGAGAGCGTGTAAAAGTTAAAGTAGCAGTTGGGTGTGATGCGGAAGACTCCCTTATCTCTCGATTATGTAAACAATCAAGTTTCACAGTTACTGCTTCATGCCCTTCCAATATCTAATCTTATTTAACTATAGGATACACATGTATGTACGTGTAATTATATAGCTACAAAAATAGGAAAGGAACGAGACCTCTTTATGCATGCACATCTTATGAAAGGCACGTTCAAGCCTCTCAAACAGCTATTATAATTAAATGTATGAATGAATAAACACACACACACACACACAGACAATCACACAGTTCCACTCTTACATTGTTCACATGTACGGACTAGTAGTAGGGAATTATTTATGTGCAAAAGCATGCAGTATCCATTCTCAAGTCAAATTATACACATTACGTTGTTTCTTCCAACTTCAAGGAAAGGTGTAAACAATTGCCAATTTTAAAACCCGAGTTCAAAATAAATGTGCTCTCTTCCCCCCAAAAAAAACTACGGGATTTTGCAATCTGAACAATAGAAATTAGTTCTACACGTATGTGAGTCTCTGCTTAAAAATACATAGAGAACTTGGGCATTGTACACACACACATACACACACACAAACACACACACACACACATGTGTGAACCTTATTGCTGGGCATGAACTTTACTAAGTAAGATGTCACAACTCCACGTATTCTCCTCTTCAGAAATAATGCCCACAAGGAAATCACATATGGAGTTGGATTGAAAATACAAGAAAACTTCGCAACTCTCAGAGTGCCCCAAAACCTTTTACTCTTAATCCAGAACCTATTTCAAGAAAATACCAAAGGTTTTAGCTCCCTCATTTAGAAGGGATTTGACTCCAGATCTTATAACATTATTTGCATTGACCTGTGCAAGGTCAATAGTGATAACCGGAGTAAAAATTCCTTCCAACGAATTTTCAACAGACCCAAAATAATTCGTTAAAATTATCCCTTATAAACAGTTTCTTAAGCATTGTGTAATTACATAAATGGATGACGCTGGGGAGATAATCCGTACCCTAAGGAATTAAATAACAATTAAAAGAGGAATATAAATAATTGTAAAAAATTAAGGCAATTTGCTGGAAAATAGGGGAATTTTGAATTGTAATAAAATTATTATTCCTCTTTCAAACTATTATTATTACATATGGGATATCTGTAGATTATGGGTGACAGGGAGGAGAAAAGGATTGAGAGCACCTTGAACATAGGAAATTACAAAAGTTGAAGTATTACTACAATAACAGAGAGCAAAAGAGTCAGGGAGAGAGGGAATTTGCTCGGAAAACCGTTGAAATTCAACTCCCACTAATAAATCAACTCTGAGGCGAACGCCAAGGATACAAAGAAGGATTTCAGATTAAGGCATGTCATTACAATGCAAATAACAAATATGCAAAGTTGTACGTCTGACGTCTGACTCAAGGTATCTATACACAAAGGTTTTTGAGGCTTTCAGTCTAATTATTGTGTGTGTGACAGATGTGAAGACAAAACCAGAATTTCTCTCCACGATACTCCAATGTCCCTTCTGGATGACTCAGAAAACCCTCAAAAGTGACATATTCCACATAAATAATGAAACTCAGCTGAGGAGGATTCTTCATGCTAAAATGTACAATTATTAGTATCTGAAGAACCGTTGACTACAGTAATAGCATCCCGCATTTTCATACATTCCCTTTTTACCACAATGCTATAAAAAAAATCTGGCTCCCTACAAGGGCATTCACAGCTACGAATCTTTACTACAGACTCCCTTATAGAAGGGCATTTACACTCAACACTCTTTATAGCAGACTCATGTACACAGGGAAGAATAGTATGTTCCAAGAGGGAAAGTTAATCTTGACCGTAGTGTCCCAGAGGCTGTATTACAAGGAGGAGAAGTAATTTGATGTGAACAGGAATATGTCTAAATATTTCCTATGGGAAAAGATTCGTAGAGAGGGCTGGGCCGGTTTAGGAAGAGTACACTGTATCAACTTCGGGCTCTGTCTTTGACTATGTTTATGGATCATTGGAAAGGAATTACCACTAAACTTTCACATTAGCCCTAGAAATTGACATGTTTGTGTAGCACCATCAAATGGGCCGATCAAGTCTAACAAAATTAAGATTAGCATTAGACATTAAAGGTGTACCTACATATAATTATGGATTATGTACAGACAATATCTGATTCATTGGAGTGGTTCTGTTGGAAACCTTCCAGATTGGACTATGTATTTTTCCTCGTAGAAATTATTATTGAATCTTCATGTGAAATTAATATTGATGACGGGATATGGAGTCTCGAAAGTTTTCAGTTAAATGAATGTGTATGTGTGTGTGTGTATATACTGAGTAACCTTTAACTATTCCATCAATATAAAGTTCGACCCCATATAGTGCACTGTATTTTGAATTTATCACGTTTCAATGCATTAGTAATTTCGTTATATTCCCTTTTTTTTTGCCTATTTACGACACTCGTGCATCTCATTGATGATTCCGCGAACGAGCACCGCATCCTCTGGGGTTTCAGACATGACACATGACACGTATCTTTACATTGTACACTCCGCTCTTAACATATATGTACTCACTTGGAAATATATGAAGCGAGAGAGAGAGAGAGAGAGAGAGAGAGGGAGAGAGACGCAAAGAAGAGAGATCTTCTTCAAAAACCTGACATTACTCCCTTCCATTAACACATGAGAAATCAATTAAGTTCCTTTCATAAATTCCCTTTAAAATAACCTCCCTAATCACTCACTAATTATATCCTCTCCCGTAGTCTGCCTCTCATCCCACGGGACACTCTTGCTATAACGGACCCCTTGTAACAGCATTTCTCTAAAGTAGCAAAACTATTCTGCTGCAGTCCAATTTACCCCTATGTTAATTTTTCTCTCCGTATAAAAGATCGTAATTAATTAGAGGAGATGGTTTTTGTATTTTTATATGATGATCATTTTCATTATGAGTGCCCTTACAGAGAGACTCCACTGTAATGATTATTATCAGCAGAACAACATTTGGAAAGTCTTCCACACTTGCCTTTTCAATGTCAACGAAACAGTGATATTTTAAGCATTGAAATGATACGTGCCAATGGTGCCACAAAGCCCCTGTCCGCCCCCCCCCTACAACTCAAAAATAAAAGTTCCCCCAATATTTTTTCTTCAATTCTGAACCAATTTTTCAAGTAACCCAGTTCAGTTCAATGAGGATACAACTTGTAATTTTGGAAACCCTTGAAAAATCCTAAGTTTAGCAAAATTCTTTAAACACCCCTGTATCTATAATTTTGAAGCTAGCATAGCGACAAGAAACAAATTTTAGAAACCTTGGGAGAAATTTCTATCCAAAGCCCGGGGGAATTAAATATTTTTAAAAATAATTATACGAATAATGGAAAATTTAATTGGGTATTAATTACATAAGTACGATTTCAAATTTGTTACAACAAAGCGTAGGTACATTTTGGGGGGAAGGGGAAATATCAGTGGGGTAATAACCGGGAATGACTAATATTGTTGTAATTTTTTGAAATGCTTAAAAAATCCTTTCACAATTAGCTTCTTGTATTTCACCTCATAATGACCGTAAATACAAATCTAAGTCAATGAAAATATTTTCAAACAATTTTAAAAGGAATTTGTTCCGAAATGGGGTAAATTGAATACAATTTTTATAATTTCCCTCAAATTGGGCTGGGGGAAGACAGGTATTTTTTGTGACCCTGTTACATAATATGACGGAGCGATCACCTCCTGAAATATAAGATTTCCTTGAAGCACATTTAAGTGAACGTATCATATATATTAATGTGTGTCTTCCCAAAGGATTTAATGTTTCATAAAATCCTAACTCTTTTTAATGCAGGGTTATTTATGCGTGAGCAGATAGAATTTCACTCATTTGCTCACACTCACACTGCTCACTCACAGTCGTGTGTATGGAGCAGAGTGCATAAAAGTATCCTTTACATATTGGCAGGTCTCATAGAATCAGATGAGAGGAGATGAGGTAGCGTTACTCCCTATAGCTCAACTATCCTTCCATGATGTAATCTGCACACTCACGCACTTCGATACCCCAGATCTGTCTTGTTACTTTCCTTTAGCCACATTATTTGCCACGAGTATGGAGCACTCAGTCAGTCAGTCAGTCAGCCTGAACATAAAGCAGAGAATGGAATTATTGTTGACTCAAGTGGATACATTTACAACGGAACTCATCTCCATGTGTCTATATGCAGAAGCCTTCAAGTATTATGGGCCATGCTGCGGTTAATCAATTACAAAATGGGATTAATCAAATGGAAAAATTGTAATTTGAGGTAACGGAGCCAACAAGCAGTTAATTGTTTACATGTTCCTTCCGGCAAGCACTGGCACCAACCGTATTGTACGCCATGTCATGAGTTCCTGTAAAAATAATAAACCCACGCCATCAATCCTTTTACAAGGGTGGGTTTTATTAATGGTCACCCCCTCCCTCTATAGCTCACAAACAGGGGAGTCACCTGTAATAAAACATTTAATTCCCCCACTTCGTGCACAGCAAGTTCCTGCCGAATTTCTTATTGATTTCAATGACCTAGGTCAAATATTTAGATCAAAGAGGTTCAAAAAGAAAAACAGCCATAAAAATAATTTTTTAGAAGAAATTGCCTTTCAACCAAATAAATATTCCACAGTATACAAAAATATTTTAATTTTTTAAATCCTTTGAATAGTAATTACCCCAAATTAGTCTTTGGACCCCTGTAACCTCAAATATTTACCCAAGTCTTTGAAGTTAATTTTAGAAAAATTCCCATAAAAATGTATTACATATATGTAAGGACCGTCAAACATATTTTTTTTAATTCAGGGCGGCTGTAATATACAAAATTGTTATTTTTTCAAGGTCTCCTTTTGCTTGTAATACTTGACCGTGTGACCGGAAATAAAAACCTAAGACGATGAAACGAATTTAAGAAAATCTGGACGAAAATGTTAGAATTCAGGGGACTTTGTCCTTACGAGGGTTTATAGACAGGCAAAAGATATGACCCACAGTGTATTCATATACAAAGACCTAATTATTTTTTAGAAGGTAATAAACCCTCAAAATTATATACTAATCAATGAATGGCCAGTTTATGTTGTTCCAATACCCAATAATTATGACATAGTTTCTGAGAACTAATTACAAAAGTGAGAAAAGGCTGAGCGTTCCAATAGCTCTGAGCTTATTTAATTAAGGATATAATCCCCAAAGGTAAACAAGCCCTATCCCAGAAAACTAACTTGTTTTTGAGTTAATAGTCGAAAACGGACATCTAAAAACAATCATTACTGAGCAGCAAACTGAGAGCAAACAAAGGAATGGGGATTTACTGTCGGTATAATGATCACCATAAGTCCGTATATTTGAAGCCAGCTGGGAATATTTAGTAGATGGAAATTTTACTACGGGAGAAACTTTTCAGAGAGAGAGAGAGAGAGAGAGAGAGGAAGTGGGCGTAAAGACCCAAATTATTTCATCGATCCTTCTCTTACTCTCCTGTATGTGTGCGCATTGTTGTAACTATATGCAGTTAAATGTAGAAACGTAAACAAATTATTGCTCTTGTAAAGACTACTATATGTAAATAAACGAGGAGTAAAAAGGTACTTTCGTAATGTTCGCTTTTCAGTATATAGTAATTATATGCGGAAGAGAACCCTGTGCCCTGTACACGTTTCCCTTTTGAGGTTTCTGCAGTTGTTCACAAACACAGACACACACACATACACAAAAGGCTACAAAAACAATATTATGTACGTGCATATATCTACAAAAAAATCCATAATACATCTCTCATAATAGGTTCAAATGACTCAAGCCATCAATTTAGGGATGATTAGTGTCCGACTGTTGTTATTCATCCCGAAAAACTCGGAAACAATTGAAAATAGTAATGACTCCCTCTGTACTAACATTAACGATACGTATGTATACAGTCAAACTACAGTAAACACCACAGATTTTTACCCCTTTGACAAAAACTACCCCTCTTAAATTATTTCTAAGCATTGTGCAAAAAAAAAATACTTCTCTCAATATCTCACTTCAGCAAGATTTTATTTTATGACAATATTGTACTCTCGCTATAATAATTTACCCCTTATAAAGACATTTGTTTGAGAGAGAGAGGTAAAAATATTTGGACGCATTACCATTTAAGACAGTGCTATTTTTTCTCCTTATAAGAGCAGATAATTGTACCGACAAGAGTGACATTTCCCACCTTTTGGAGTTGCTCTTTCAACTGGAGTTGACTGTAAATTCGACACGTTGATTTCTCGTGGTTTGTGCATCCACCGCCTGTCCGTTTGTAAACTTATAAACCGATGGCAGGGCTCTGCTCCGGCCAGGATATCATAGTGGACCGGATAGTAAGAACCGATTTTCCCAGTAATTTATTGGACATGGGAATGACCATTAAATCACTATTCGGAGATGGGGGGGCAGGGAAACCGCAAGTAATTAATTATTTATGGAAGGTCGAGTACATTTGAGACCTACATCTCCGTTTACAGTGTCACCTATATAATGGATACCTCTCATAAGAGCATGCTCTCTACAGGAGCAAAAATATTTGGACGCATTCCCATTTACCACTAGGTCATTTGTTTTTGTTTTAAGAGCATATAGATACATATGTTACTACTTATAACACTAGCTACCACGGAACCTCTCATTGACAGTAGAGCATGATCTCTATACGGAAAAAAACACTTTGACACTCTCACGTTCCCCATAGTGTTAGTATTACAGTTGTTGCTATTATTACACGAGTGTTATAAGAGTCTGTTTTAGGTATTTTCAGGGGTGCTTTGACAGAGAGAGTAAACTGTATATCGTTCGAAATTTCTGAGGGAATACGGAATCCCAGCCAGGTACTATAGTTATAAAGGTCCAAAACGGTGTGTATGTAATGACTATATAGCATTATAGTAGAGGAAGGTGGGAGATAGATTGGTTGTGATTAGAAAAGGTCAAGTATGGGAATATTAATGGAAGGAGAGATACCCGCCTTTGACTTGTAGCACTGGGAATAAATACGTCTACACTTGAGGATGTTGGGAATCGATTCAAATCAAATGGTTTGTTTTAGCTCTCCCTCGAATATTAATACGGGAGGAGGAAAGGGATTGATTTCTTCCTTTTTCAAAGCGACAGCTGTATAGTTAGTTTCCCAGTCACAAATACATACTTTAATCGCAGTCTCTGGGATAGAGGAACTTGAACCATTCCTGATGTGGAGGTAGAGTAAAATCTCGTTATGAGGGAAGGGATCCTTTACTTGCTGGTCTTAACTAATGATACGGGAGGTGAGAATGAAGGGCATGACATAGAGCCGTTTACAATCTTTGGTTAATTAATAATACCTGATCTAACTAAAGGTTTAGTTTCCTCAGCAAACCATGTTTGTCAAGGATGATGATCATGACTAGGCTTTTATACAGTAAACTTTTTCTATAAGAGACTCCCTTGTTAATATAAGGGAGTCTTGAGAAAATTATCTCTATAGTCGTACAAATATTTTCACACGATCCCGTTATTACCACGGTGTTAGTTTTTCTCATTACAGCTTGTTGCTATAATAATTTAGTCACATTCGACTGGGTGTAGGGATGCTCTTATAAAGAGAGAAATCATACGAGTTGATATCCCGACTCTAAGTAAATATATAATATGGGTAAATGATATAGCTATTCAGATTTTGGTGTACAGGGTACTCTTGCTATTACAGACTACCTTACAGGAGCATTTTTTCTAAAGAAGTGGAAACACTTGGATAAATTTGTGTGATATTTTAATTAATTTTTCTATTTCTGCTAACTTTGTTTTCCACACGAGCGTTCAATTATAAAAGTGAAATTTTGCTTTTTCAGGGGTGCTTCTATAAAGAAAGTGTACGGCTGCAGCCTGAGCAACTCCATACCTGTCAGTTCCCTAACACACGCATCCTTATAATTGATTGCCCAGGATTTTATTCATTAAGCGGATTTGTTCCACTTAAGTTCATGGAATCAGCAGACCATAAGATTCTAATGAAAGATCGTCTCCAAATACAGAACACTCTCTTTAAATGAGCGTAGTCCTAAAAGGCAGGAAATTTGGCTCTTAATTCCATACATGATCTTGTACGGAGAAAATTAATACGGTTACGCTAATTAACATGGGAGCAAACGGCAATGCCTCCAAATATTTTGGCTCTATACGCAAAATTCTCTTGCAAGGGGACTCATATTGCAAGAGTTCACTGTAACAATCCCACCTCCGTTTCCATAACCCACCATCACTTTCAACAAGAATAATTCCATTCATTTGTTCTCTCTCCGAACTGGATCTTCCTCTATGCAGGATCATTCCATTAATTATTGATATCTCAACTTGAACACACACTTAAACAATGCCAGCTTATTTACTCCGAAGTTGAGTCTCAAAATTACGACTCTCTTCTAAAGGATTTTTCCGATCCGGTTAATTATTAATTTCTGACTCTTCCCCTCGTTCAATAAATCACACATCAGCCTTAATCCCGGGTAACAGTAGCCTTCTTATCTTCCTACTTCCAACTTCTACCATTTCTCAGGGTTATTTCATAGCCACACCATAGTCTCAATAAACACTTGGGTGGGGTTCAGAGAAGAATTCGACGTAGCTGCTAAACCCGGGTCTGGAAACCTGACATTTAGCCTTGCGTCTTGTCCCTCTTTGATGACTGAAATATGAATATACAGTAATTACCATATCCGAACCTTCTCCAAACATTTTCGTTCACATCACATCATTTACACCTCAATTAATTCAATTAATTAATTGATTCCCCTACTATGTATTATATGAGTTGGCTAATGTATGATTCCTTACATAATTAATAATCACATTAGTAAACATTACAAAGTAAATATTCTTGTTGCAAAATATTTACAAGGACTTCAATTAATTATTAGATTAACGGTTGTTCAAATAGTCAGTCCAACATAGGAAATAAATTTAAAATTATTATTTGTAATTACGTAATTATTATGCATTAATCCCCGCCGTTCAATGTATTCAGATGCATGCTCCCACGAATTAATGTGTAATTGATTAAAAAGATGTATAGTGTATTAAAAAATAACCATAATAATTCATCACTATTTAGCAATTATAATTAAACTCCTCATTAAATATTTACATTGTTCAATTAGTTGACTAAACTGCAGCCGGCATTTCAAATCCCCATCATACACAAACCTGTATGAAATGATCTTGGAAAGTTGTCTTTCGAACAACTGGTATAAGAAACCACACGGTTCAATCAAATACTTTTCATTTAATTAATCCGTCAAATGCTACCCCAAACAAGTCAATATCCCCACACTTTAAGCAAAACCTTCAAAAACAATCACCATACCTTTCAAAAGGTCTCCAAAATTAGCCGGTGGTACGTCGTTCCAAGAAATTAAATATCTTCGGTCACTTAAATCCAGTGATGTCAGCTTTGACCAATCCAATTGATTTTTTCCCAAAAGGCAGACACTTTACAACTTTACTTGTCAAAATCAAGTCGAATATCCCCGTGAGTATTATTTTATACTACAAATTCCAAAATACACTCAAAATCTTGGGATCCCCAGAGTTTCACAAACACGCACAGATACACCAAAAACTGTTTTAGATTTACTTGACTGGTCGGCACTTAAATTGGAGTCCCACATGTACTTTTTTTCTTCCGGTATCCGTCACCCGAGTATTCACATCAAATACTGTAAATACAAATTAAAATTAAATTAGATATTCAGAATTAATTACCAAGGGAGATGATATCCCTCAAATAGGGGTCAATTGCTGGAATTGAAATGATGATTTTTAATCCCAATTAAATTTTAAATCCCAATTAAATTTTTAAACTACAATTAAATTCTTGAAATTACACTTTGCTCTATAAATTGCAATTAATTTTTAACTTGCAATAATTACATATGTCAAAAATTCAATAATACTTGCTCAACTTCTAACAGCACCAATTTGGAAGTTAGGAACCAAAATGGCTAAATTATTAAATTTTGTAAACTACAACAAGTAAATGTTTAAATACCAATTAAAATAAATTACAATTAAAATAAACTACAATTAAAATAAATTATAATAATTAAAATGAATAATTGCTTAAACTCAAGAAATACTAATTATTCAGGAAATTATAATTTGTGAGCCGGGCCCAAACCTTCAAATGAGTAGAGCCCAAATTGAGTTCAAAATTTGAATTTGAACTTGACAGACGGAGTTTTAATAAATTTGAACTCACACTTGCCGTAAGGACACACTTATTATATTATTATTATTATGGATTTACTAATTATTTTAGTTCCCTCAATTTTTTTTTTTTGAAATTGACAGTGCTCTCTCCCTATGACGAGAATAATATGGACATACTTGTCAAAAGTGTCTTGTGCACTGACTAGACAATTTAAATGGACTGAGTAAGGAAAGGACCGTAGACCGAAATACTAAAACGTTAAGTACTTGCAGGAGCTCCTCACTCAGGGAATCAGTTGGACGTATAAGTAACTGATTGGGAGTTCAAAAAGAGACAAGTCAAATCTCTCTGCCTTGGATTTCTAAAGCAAAGCAAAGCAAAAAAGCATGTGGATCAAATCTGCCTCTGCTTGCATTTAGGGTTCTCTCAAGCTTTTAACATTATTTTAACAGAGCACTCAGACCATACCTCAGCCTCAACTTCCCTTTTCCCTCAGTCTTATTCACCAACATCACCTATAGCTTTAAAAACAGCAGTGCAAAAAAAAAGCTCCTTTTTAAACCCATCAGTATGAATGAGCATGTGGCTTCAACATTATACTCACAAAAACATTTCGCACTTCTTCCAGGAAGGTTCAAGCAAGTCATTTCATTCACGTTTACATACATATTATGTAAATATGTAACCGCAAATGAAATAGAGCACCCTTATTAAATAAATAAGATTACGAATTTCCAAATGCTACAAAGCAGTTTCATTTATATATTTAGGGCTTTGTATATCTATATTTAAATGTAATTAGTAATTACTGAGCCACTTTTAGTAGAGATTTTTGTGCCCACTTTATTTTCGCTCCTGCAATATTTTATTGAGCGAGATTTTTTTTAAAAGTTGCTCAAAAAAAAATTGATCTTCTTCTAAAATGTTTTTTAGTACACTCATGGATTTCTTGCATAAAACCCTGTCAAGTAATTATGCATATGTAATTACATGCATATACATATTAATTACACCGACACACAAGCCCAAGCTTTGAGATAAAGCAGACCTCAGAAGGTCCGAATCCCTATCACGTGATCTTTCTGATTTCTTAAAATTGTTTGCGTATTTTTATTTCCTAAGATGTTGCAGAATTTAAAATCCTTTTGGGATATCTTAAAGATTCTTTACATCAGCAGATGAATGGGTTCAAGATGAATCTGCACAATTGTCACTATGACCCCATTCATTTCTGTTGAGGTGGACAATTTATTTTATTTTTACAGCTGGAGAGCTTTGCATTTATGAATCTTCGCGTGTCAAAAATATTTGCAATGATTGCAAATTCCGAGTTGGATTTTTGTTGGGTTAGAAATACGATTTAATTACTTTGAGGTAAGAATAAATTATTAAAGATTAATTTTTCTGGAAATAATATTTCTGGGAGTAACGGGATAATTACCGGACCGTTTAGAAGAGATTGTAGAATAGCCTTTGGAAAAAATTCTGAAATATTGGGATAAAATTTTATACTTATAAATAGAGAGTATAGGATTTTTACTGGAGACGAAATTTCACATGTAGCCTGTGATGTGGCTTGTTTTTTAGGTGCTTCGTGTCTGACAATGATTTTAATAATATTTGGAGATTAGGAGTGCACGGTGGATGAGAATTTTTCCCTCGTGCCTCAACTACATACATGGAATATATGCTCCTTGGGTGTATTGAGGGCTTCAAAATAGTATATGCTCTGACTGGGCAACTACTAATGTGTGTGTAATCTCATGGAACAACATTTTCTGGCTGGCACAATTCATTGATCTTGGTAGGGGCAAGTAAGCGTGGAAAAAAGGAACGTGGTCTTTATCAAAGTGCATTTTGTAATATGGAAAAAAAACTATATGGGAACATAAGTCAAGTGCATTTCATTCTGCCAACGCTTCACACTTTATACTTTGACACTTGTGCCTTGTCAAAAATCAACCAAATAGAACAACGTTCAGGGCACAGTGTACCCTCGCTATGACGGGACCCCGTATGTAGGATCATGTTCCTGAGCAACCCAATCTCCCTGTGCTCTTCCTATACAGTAGCTTCAATTGTAAGAGGATTTTCTCTGTAGGAGGAAAATACAGTGGACGTACATGTATCCAGGCATGAATTGTGTCTGAAAGTATAATCATGCCATGGTTTCCACCCGGTTAGCATTAAAATCCCCAGAACACATGTCCACATTCCATTCCCAATTTCTAGGTCACCTTTGTCAGACTGCACCTCTTGGGTAGGGTTTGGCAATTCCGATGGTCTTTGGAATCACTGGGTGCCTTCTATTTGTATTATACCCGTCAATGCATTTTATGCACAATACGTATTTTTACGTTTGTTGCATGACACGTGCTTTCCAAATAATTAATTCAGTTCTGTTTGGGAAAACCTTCCCCATATTTGTTTCCCGGAAATGCTCTAAAAAATTATTTGTTTATTAAAATACTTCGGGTAATTTTTTATTGAAATGGTGGGCTAAGTTTGGTTGCAACATTTTACTCAATTGTGAAATTTCGGGAGAAATTACGTTAAAATACTATATTCATGAGAATTGGGCAATGTCTTGGTTGCAAAATTTGCAGGTAAATATTTTGTGGATAAAAAACAAACCAACAATTATTGCATAATTTTGGGGAAAATGATCTTTTTTGCAAAGTAAACTCTTGTTCCCAAATGTGGGCAAACAATATTTTCTTGATGTACAATTTATGGACAAAAATTTTATTGAAAAACATATGGACAAAACTATGATTGCAAAACTTATGGACAAAATTATGATTGCAAAATTTGTGGGCAACATGTTGCAAAATTTATGGGCAAAATTTTTTTTGCATATCTAATGGTCAAAATTTTATTGCAAAACTTATGGACAAAATTATGATTGCAAAATTTGTGGGCAACATGTTGCAAAATTTATGGGCAAAATTTTTTTTGCATATCTAATGGTCAAAATTTTATTGCAAAACTTATGGACAAAATTATGATTGAAAAATTTGTGGGCAACATGTTGCAAAATTTATGGGCAAAATTATTTTTGCAAATCTAATGGTCAAAATTTTATTGCAAAACTTGTGGACAAAATTATGATTGCAAAATCTGTGGGCAAAAATTTGTTGCAAGATTTATGGACAAAATTATTGTTGCATATCTAATGGTCAAAATTTTATTGCAAAACTTATGGACAAAATTATGATTGAAAAATTTGTGGGCAACATGTTGCAAAATTTATGGGCAAAATTATTTTTGCAAATCTAATGGTCAAAATTTTATTGCAAAACTTGTGGACAAAATTATGATTGCAAAATCTGTGGGCAAAAATTTGTTGCAAGATTTATGGACAAAATTATTGTTGCAAATCTAATGGTCAAAATTTTGGTTGCAAAATTTATGGGTAAATATTTTGTTACAAAGTTAATGGCGAAAATTAACAATGCAAAATTAATGGGCAAACATATTGTGGCAAAATTATTTGCAATATTAACGTTGCAAAATTAATGGATAAAATTTACGTTGCACAAATTATGGACAAAATTTACGTTGCACAAATTATGGACAAAATTTACGTTGCACAAATTATGGACAAAACTTACGTTGCACAAATTATGGGCAAAATTATGATTGTAAAATTTGTGGGTAAAATGATTATTGCAAAATTTGTTGCAAAATTAATAGGCAAAATTGAAATGAGAGCAACAAAATTTCCACAATTGTTTGAAAATTTTTTGGGCCAAAATTTCGGGTAAAATTTTCGTGGACAACATTTTTGTTGCAAGAGACTTACTTGGACATGTCGAGTTAAAATTACCTCATACCCTAAAATTCCGGCCGACTTATATTTTGGTGAAATAGAATTACACAAGCAAAAAAGCATTATTGTCATAATTGGTCAATTCGCCAGTACTAAAAAAGAACTGGGGATAAAGCCTTGCTTTCCCACGGATGTAATTTCCCCTCACTCAAGTGACACGGCCCAAAAAGTGTTTGACTTGTAGCTACTGAAACCCGTACCAAGAATAGTTTGATTCTGAATGTCCGTACAAGAGTGAGGTTGTTGAAGATACAAAAAAATGGAAGAGGACCAAGAAGAACAAGTCCAAATAAAAAAAGTATAGGAACCGTCTTAAAGGCGTGAGAACTTTGAGAATAGCTCTGAAAGTGTACAGAGATGCGAATGTAACTTATTTATTGCCCACGCTTCCTCCACTCACTCGTCCTCTTTGTAAAATCCTGGAAACTCGCACAATTCACTAAAAGTCAGATTTCACAGAGTTTTTAACCTTTAATGTCTTCACATATCTTACAACAGGAATAAGAAGGGATTCGGTGTACACATTTTTTATTCATGTACATTGCACAGGTCACTATACCAAAGTCGAGATTCTTTGCACAATATACAGTGACACCCCCGATATGATGGACATATATATCTACAGAAAAGTCACACTATAACGGAACATTTTTCTCACCACTCTTCACACCCAGCTGTAGGAGTTCAATTCTTCTCTTTAATTTCGGGATGCCTTCATAACAAGAAATTACTGTATGCACACTCACAGACTGAAGCAGGGCCGAAAAGCAGGATTGGATAGCTTGTAGAAGACTTTTGTTCGATTAGGAAAACGCACCTGCTGTGTTTTCGAACACACTACAGATTGAGACTATTCTGTAACCCCTCTCTCTCTCTCTCTCTCTTACACATCTTGCTCCTGCTTTTCAACAGCGTGGAGTATCAACACATTAAACTTATTATGCAATAAGTCTAGTAGCAAAAGTTCCTTACATATGTGAAAACTCTCTTTTATGTTTAAAAGAAAACTTTGTTGACATGCTCAAAGTTACATGAACATGTGTTCATTTGTTGCACTTTCAGCACAAAAAAAAATTGCAGAAACTCTCAACGTTTTTTCCTGTAACCGTATCTGAGTGTCTGCATATTATTAAAAGAAAAATCTAGATTTTCCTTTTAAAGTCCAGTCTCGTTACAACGGCCCGCCGAAACAAAATACTCCTTTACAGTATAGCCTCCTATTACATATAGCGAAAATTTTTGCTTTTAATTCAAAATGTATTTAGCATATTTTGCTTTTAGTTCAAAATGTATTTAGCCCATTTTGCTTTTAATCCAAAATGTACAGATCATTTTGCTTTTAATGTAAAATTTATTTAGGTATTTTAGTTTTAACCAAAAGTATATATAAACTATTTTGTTTTAAACTGAAATTTGATGTATTACTTTTGCCCTCGTCACCGCCGAGTTGTGAGTGTTGGAAATAGTACAGTTTTGAATGAAACAGTTAGAAAGATGACAAGGACTTTAATTAAAATCTGTTGGAGCCCCTTGCCTGAGGATGTACTAAGAATTTAGCATTTTTGCGTTTTTCAATAATAGCATCTCTAGAGTGCATGACATTTTATTATTGTGGGGAACGGAAGTGCTGAACCCGTTACTTGTAAGGACATGGACTGTATGTATTTACATGGGATTTGACTCAACTGAAAAGTCAACCATTGACACACTCTTGATTTTTCCGCTCCTTGTGCACCAATGCACATCCTTTAATTAAAAAAGCATTCGTATAATTGATACACCCAAGTGACTCTTTTAAGGACAGTAACTGTCATCAGGCCCCGTATCTTCAAGGGATTCTTTCCAAAGCCTATCTTATACACTAGCTCCTACTTTATTTAGTATCAACAAATTAAAACGTCTGTATAAAATATAAAATCCCTCTAATAAGTAAGAGTAATTACTCATAGAGTAAACTATCGCTATAACTAACCCCCTTGTAAGACCACTTTCTGTAAAAGGCATACCTAATAAATGGGCATAGACAAGAATAAAAATATACTTTTTTTACACTCAAAATTTGAAGTAATATTTTAGCTTAAATATTTTTAGAGTCGCTCTTAAGGAGAGACTCACCGTGTACGAAATGCTTGGGGGGGGGGAAACAGAATGTGTTGTGGAATTTGAATAAGGATAAAATGAAAAGGGTAAGTTCATATAGCTGTAATAATTATTAGTAAAGGGATATATATTCTATTAAGATCAAAGCCATACGCTCCAACTACAGCTGGGATTTTCCTTTGAAAATAATTCTCCAATTAATTACAAGTGGATAATATTCCGGAAACGATTAGTGATTGATCATGTTTTTGACACTGCTTGCACATACACAATTGCTTAAGGGGAGCTCATGTTTTTTATGGGGAGCAAAATATCTCCTCAAGAGAGTAAAAGGGGTTTATAATAATTATTACAGGTGTATCTAATGCACAGGGTTCTGTAAAGCAGTTTCCACATTTGAGCCCATGTACATAATTACTTATAGAGGGAAAATTCAACAAAATATTGAGGTCCCACAATTTTAAGAATTTTTGTCCAGGTATTACAAAATTATTTAAAATTGTAAGATAAGGCGGAGAGGCAAAATGGTCTAGGGGCAGTTTTGATTTAAAGGAAAGTGTTCTAAATGCATTACCTTTAAAAGTTAAATTTTCTGGATGCATTTTAGGCTTAATTGAAGTAACTGTAGGGACAATTCATTTAGCCCATTTTGCTTTTAAGGGACAATGCATTTAGCCCATTTTGATCCTTCAAAGATAATATATTGTAGGTGCAGGCGTTGTGGCGTTTAGTGCTACTCTGTAAGACTGGTTGTACAAGTATAGATTAATTATAATTGTCTGTTGAGCTAACATAGGGAGTTATAGGTCCCTATAGGTTGTTGTGCCGAGGCCCAATTTGGCTTGAATTAAGTAGATAATTATTGTAATGGTAGTTCCTGATTTTGAAACTTTCAATTTTTCCAATGACTGCCTGCAAACTCATATCCCTTCTCGTCTCTGATGACTATGTGAAATAGTATTTAAGCATTGAAAGGAATTTGAATTTTTCTGTATGTGTAAGCATTAAGGTTAACCGCAAGAGATGCAGAGTTGAACTAAAGAGTGCATTTAAACAACAAGCGGAAACAAAAGGGTGAAAAAATTGATGTTGTGGAACTTTGCTCAATTGCTTGTTTAAACATGGACAGATCAGTCTGAGGTTGTCTCCCTCTTGATCCTTTACTAAATTTATAGAAAAAACCTACTCTCTTTAAAAACAAGCCGCGTCTCACCCCCCCCCCCCCCACCCACTGCACTCTTGTCTAAAATCCCTTAAAAGTGGTAATTCCTTTTCGGCCTACAATCAAGTATCAAGTTTGGAAAAAAAAAATTTCTCACTTTTGGAAATACCATGTTGAAAACTCCCTTGGGGTAAAATATTCTGAATCTATAGCTCTCAAGCCTTGCTCCCAACTCCGTCGTAAATAAGTGTCTTATGCATGGGGCTAAACCGGGCGACATCTCCCCTGAGATGGTGGATTCCTATTTCATAACCAACACTACAGCTAAAATAAAATTCGGTTTTTGTAGAAAAAACCCCGGGCTTTTTCATAGAAGTTCGTTCGATATCATCACATTGCAAACAATTTTGCAGAAAAATGTTTACTTAATTTTACAATTTTAAATATAAGACATTTTAACTTCGGGTCTCGGATCTTGTCGTTTTTCCAGGGATCCATTTCAATTTATTGTTTTTTTTTTAAAATTCAGGATGTCTTTCAGGAAAATATTTTGAGGCCCTGTTCCTGTAACAAATTTCAAGGGGATACTTTTGGGGAGAAAATTAGCTTCGCAAGTCAAAAATTTGGAGCTGAAAATGGAGGGAAGGTTTATGAATTTATAGTTTAGATTCTAAAATATTTTGCAAAATTTTTCAAATCTTGCCCCGCATTTTTGGACCTTGCAGACCCAATATTTAACTTGGAATGTTCATATTAAGCTCAGATGATTTCCAATGGAATTTTCTTCAAACCCAGTACTTTGAATTTTTTAAAAATGACACAATCTGCCATGAAAAAATAGGGCGCTCAAAATTTTTCCATTCTTCCGGTCATCCTCATTTTCTCTCTTGAGACTTAATTTCTCCCGACCTTGCTACCTTTGATCAAAGCTCATGTCGGGAATTCCCAGCGGAGAGATCTGTCAGTTAGCTCCCCGGAAAGCGCTTAAAATTCTGCATAAACGGGCGCTAAAAGTTATTCGATAAAAATCGCTTTTGGGTTGAAATAAAAAACAAATACGGAATTCCAAACTAAATATTTTTTTGCTTCCCGTTCATGACCCCTGAGACCGGAAAAATTGACCCAGGTCAATGAAATAAATTTTAGAATATTGGGAAGAGAATTTGCTACAAATTGGGGGCTTGTAATAGGGGCTAAAAATGGGAGGTAATATTTTTGTTGAATCGTTTCGAAAATACATACGAGCTTCAGAAATACGGTCTCATGGATATTTACGGTAAGTGTGGGAGGCATAGCGTGGCACACCCAAAAAAGGCTATTGTCCGTTCTCAGCATAAGGATGTGACCAGTTCGTTGCCAAAAAATGAAAATTTTACCTCACCTTTGAGAACTGCTTATGTGAGGATTATATGAGGGAAAAGTTCTTCTACTCCTTATATGTATGTATGTCGGGATGGTGTGAGTGGTCTACGGTATTGCGGACTATGCTCAAGTGACTCCCAAAGGATCGTACATGGACGGGACGGAATTCCCAAGTATGCAGGTCTTAGCAGAAGGCTCACGTCATTTGGATAGGAGCCCAGTAGAGTCCAAAATTATTTTAAATGCAAGGAAGCCCTCAAACAGTTCATTCTAATTACTTTCACCAAGCTGGGTCTTCCCTGTGTACAAAATTGTGGACAAGTCAAAGCTGTATCAAGAGTGAGGGTTACTCTCATTTAGGAAGATTTATTTTGACCTTTTTGCATTTAGTAACGCTCATTTAGATCCTTTTGCATTTAGGAAAATTGAATTAAGTCCTTTTACATTTAGAAAAATATATTTAGATCGTTTTGCTTTTAGGAAAATATATTTAGATCAATTTTCACTTAAAAGTAAAGCTCATTTACATCCTTTGGCATTTAGAAAAAAATATTTAGATCATTTTGCATTTAGAAAAAATTATTTAGATCATTTTGCATTTAGGAAAATATATTTAGATCATTTTGCACTTATTAAAGCTCATTTAGGTCCTTTTGCACTTAGTAAGCTCATTTAGATTCTTTTGCATTTAGAAAAAATTATTTAGATCATTTTGCTTTTAGTAAAGCTCATTTAGATTCTTTTGCATTTAGAAAAATTTATTTAGATCATTTTGCATTTAGGAAAATTCATTTAGATCCTTTTGAATTTAGGAAAACTAATTTAGATGTTTTTGCATTTAGGAAAATCGCATTTATTAAGGGTTATTTTGCTTTTTTAGAAAAAATTAATTAGATCCTTCTTCATTTAGGAAAATCTCATTTATTAAGGGTTGTTTTGTTTTTTGAGAAAAATCATTTAGTTTGATTTGCTTTACATTGTAAAAATTGCATGTAGAGCATTCGCATCTTCACTGACGATATGTACGTATGTATGTATGCTATTTAAAAAATAAAATCTAAGATTGGGGTTGAAGGGGAAAGTGCTTAAATAATTTCGCACTTACTGCACAGAGACATGCTGCGGTAAATTCTGGTTGAAAAGGGTCGTGTGTATGGAGGGATGGATACGGACATATGGGAATAAGTTATAGGGAAATGATGGCCATTGGACAAAGTCGGTCAAAGTGTTGCAAAAACTCTCTGCAATGCCTTTCTATATCTTGACACTCACCATTGACCATCACCCTTTCTTTTTTTATATCTTCACACAAGATAATGCATGCTCATTTGTCCCTTTACACTTCCACATGCTCTAAACTCCACTATATATGAGAGGGCTTCAAAACGAGAGTTTTGAAGTGTATAGCTACATTATTAATAGAATATATAATATATGCGCATGAACCATCAATCTCCAATAAATAATGTAAACCTATACAGTTTAATGCCTGCAATATATAATTTAAACATAAGGACCCAAATATACTTTGACCCCCCCCTTATTCCACGTGATAATAAATTCACCTGTCTACTACTATCACAACTTAGGTTTTAACAAATATTCTTCCGGATTTTCAAAAAATATTTCCAGTGACAAAGGTCAATGACCCCACTATTATCTAAAATTTAACCTATTCCTAAAATCTAATCTTTTCTAAAATTTAGTCCGAAAATAAATAATTGACTGATTTCAGAAATGCTTTACAAATCTCGGAATTTGCTTTATTTTTGACCCCACTGACCTGAAATATTGACCTGGGTCAATGAAACTAATTATATAAAATTTGATTGACAATTTTAAAAATAATTATTATTGCATTCTAAAGCCTCAATACATGCCGAATTTCCTAATGAAGTTGACCGCTGTGACCCAAAATATTGACCTAGGTCAATGAACCTTACTTTGGAAAATGTAGGAAAAAAATGAATGGAAAAAACACGTTGACAAAAATTAGCCCCGTAAAAATTAATACATTATAATTCCTTAGAAAATACATTCTAATGATTTTGACCCCTGTGACCTCAGATATTGACCTAGGTCAATGAAAAAAATTTGAAGGATAACTTCCAAAATAAATCCATTGAAAAACGCCGTCAAGTAACAATTTTGTAATTTAGAGCTCGTTACAAAATACCTTCTTACTTAATGGTTTTGACCCCTGTGACCTGAAATATTGACCTAGGTCAAGACGATAATTTGGAAAATTTCGAAATAAATCCGGAAATATTTCATAAAGTTGGCTAGCTCTTTCAAAGACAGAGAGGATAGGGCAGGGGAGGGGGCTCAAATGATATGTAACCCACGTGTATTGTATTTGTTCTTTTTAATTTTTTTTCCTGGACTGTGTGTGTATATAAATACAGGTTTGTGCAGAGAAGTAAAAAATATTTTGAACGGTTGTACAATCAAAGGAATTATTTACGGCCATCGCCCAATTACATTTGAAATGTATCATTTGTGTACACTGGGCTTGAGCAATAGGAATAATAACAGGGAGTTTTGTCATGTTAACAGTTGACTATCGTTTTTCATTTGAATTCACTTCTTTATTGGTTGTCAAGTTCCTTTATGTTTCCAATCAAAAACAAGCGTAACTAAGGAGGTGTACGGAAAGGGTGGAAGTAATTTTCCCTTCAAAAAATTCCTTCCTAAATAATAAATTACTTCAATCATTATTATACCGACCGGAGTCCAAACTCATTTCCATCCTTCACAGAGCACCCTTCAAATGACGGACCCCTCCTGAAACAATTTTTTCCTGAAGCAAATCCTTTCGCCGGAATCCAATCATTGGATTGGAACTCCTCAAAAATGTTACTTACAAAAATAACGTAACTTATGCCATTTCAAGAGCAAATACCAAAATCTCGATATGACATACACAATCCAGTATTGAGCGCAATAGACCTAAAAGCAGCCCAACCCACTCCTGTACACGGCTAATTTTTCTCATGTAGCAAAATTTTGTTTTCAGGGGTGGTGCACTAAAGAGACACACTGTATTCATGGGTTAACAAATGACGGGAAAGGTTTGGGTAATGTGAGGATTATTACGCGAGTATACAACTCAGGAAATTCTTTTGTCAAATTATTAACCTTACAAGGTTCTAGTTCAATGTTTTCCCTCCGACGTGGGCTGTTTCTATAATGGAGCTCCTTACAGTCCTATTTGTTTCTGTAAAAGCAAAAATATCCCCGTTTGAGGAAAATTCTTCCTTATACTTGTTAGACTGAGAGCATTTCGTCGGGGAAGAGGCAAAATGCTCTGTAGGTATGTATTTTCCATTAAAAACAACATGATTTATAGGAATTTTGGACTAAAGACAAAATTATTTGGAAACAAGTCCATTTAAATGTAAAGTGAACTTTTTTAAGTTGTTTTTAACGGGAAAATGATATAATTCTGGCTCCTGTTTCTCGTAATGAGTAATTCTTGTGTTGTTATGCAAAATTGGATTTAAAAGGACACTCGGGTATTTAAACGCCAAAGTTCGAATTTTTGTATTTAATATTCGAGTTTACATTTTTCTTAGAAGTGTAAGTAAACTCAAGTATAGAACTTGAGTTTTTGAATTAAAATCAAAACTCGAATAGAACGCGAAACTCGAATTGAACTCGAAACTCGAATTGAACTTTAAACTCGAATTGAACTCGAAACTCGAATAGAACTCGAAACTCGAATAGAACTTGAAACTCGAATTGAACTCGAAACTCGAATAGAACTCGAAACTCGAATAGAACTCGAAACTCGAATAGAACTCGAAACTCGAATAGAACTCGAAACTCGAATAGAACTCGAAACTCGAATAGAACTCGAAACTCGAATAGAACTCGAAACTCGAATAGAACTCGAAACTCGAATAGAACTCGAAACTCGAATAGAACTCGAAACTCGAATAGAACTCGAAACTCGAATAGAACTCGAAACTCGAATAGAACTCGAAACTCGAATAGAACTCGAAACTCGAATAGAACTCGAAACTCGAATAGAACTCGAAACTAGAATTGCACTCGAAACTCGAATTGCACTCGAAACTCGAATTGCACTCGAAACTAGAATTGCACTCGAAACTCGAATTGCACTCGAAACTAGAATTGCACTCGAAACTCGAATTGCACTCGAAACTCGAATTGCACTCGAAACTCGAATTGCACTCGAAACTAGAATTGCACTCGAAACTCAAATTGAGCTCGAAACTCGAATTGAACTCCATGCAGCCTTCAACTGTAGTTTTGAGTGGAACTCTATTGCAACTTATATTTTGATCTCGAGTGTACCTTGAAACTGAAATTGAACTCTAATAAAACTTAAGATTCGAGTTGACTGCATACGCTATAAGTAGTCTCAGTCTGACTCCCTTATTAAATAACAGCCTATTTAGGAAGGAAATTTTCAAACAGTAATATAAATTTTTCCACACATCTCTCCTTACACTCAATCCGCCATATAAAAAACAGCGTCCTCTATCGTCCTAAACACACGAAATTATATTTCTGGCCATCTCGTCTTTAAACCATTTTATTTCTTCTCCATGACACAATCCACAAATGTTTTGTATTGGTGCTCCTCGTATAATGAAACTCCAGTGTAAAACTTTGAGGCTGACAATATCGAATCGTACAAGGAACATAACATATGACAATAATAATTCCAGTCTATATGGAAATGGAAAGGCAAACATTTTGTGAACATTGTGGAAGGAATATTCTGTGCCCATTAAATTCTACGAGGATCTCCATTCAAGTTCCAAATTGATACAGTGCTCTCTCTTTATAAAGGAGCCCTCTCCAACGCCCAACATCTACTAATTCCTACCCTCACAATCACACAAGCAAAACGTCCTAAGCACCTGTCTTGAAGGAGTACCTTTCCAAATTCCGCTTCTTTTAGGACGCAATTTCTCACATAAAAGGTCTCTTCAAAAATCCCCCTGACAAAAACAAAAAACGTGCCCTGTATTTCAAAGGAAAAGAAAATACACAAAGAATTATTGGACAATTGGATGAGGCAATAGACCCTCAAAAATAATAAAAAACAATTGTACACAAAATTCTACTTACACATTCCAAAATTACATACATTATTATTTTTGTACACACAACTGGCGGGACCATTTACTTATTTACAGCATATATTCATAATACAGTAAGGTCTCTTTACAACGGTCTCCTTACATTGGACCCGTCTCCTAGTGCCCCAAAAATTATTGAGACACATTCCCTTTTAATTTTCCCCCTTGTAAGAGCTCACTATAATTTAATAGTCATTCCCTCGTACTCCAATATATATGATGGCATATCAAAGTTTTACGTAATAAGGAAAAAGGACGTTCTCAGAGTGAGTTGAATGAGGACGAGAGCCCCGGACTTGCTCGTACTTGAGATGTACATCAAGAGATAAGACAAGGAGTGAGCTTTATTGTTATTATCCCTATCTTTTACTAGAACATTACTCCTTCCTCCCCAACTTTTGTGAATTAATAAAAACCAGGTCCTATGGGATGGGTGGAGACACCCGCTCCATGGATAAATCCAGGGAGGTCGTGTCATTTCCCTCCCGCCCTTATATTCAACCTCACATCAGCTCTACAGTCACACTTTAATTAAATAGATAATTAAATAGTCCAAAATAATTTTTTTAAAGGCTAAATCCAATTCCTAAAATTTACGCCCGATTCCGAAAATGAGAATTTCTTATGGGATTTAACATGTGAAATTTTAAGTGAGACAGGGGGGACCCTTCCCTTCCCATTAAGGATTTTAAACTTTTGGGGCAATGTGCTACACTCTGAGGACTGGACTGTGTCATTTGTGTATACGGGGCTGTAAACTGTATTTGAAAGGTATTATGGGGGCAAATTCGGGAGGTCACCCTGTAATATAGGGGGTAGTCAAATTCGATAAAAATCTTTAAGTAAAAACTTTGACCGTAAATTTGCACTCAATTCCGTTCATTTAGTAATCCTGTGGGTTTATAGGGCAGTACTAGTTTTTAATAGGGGAGAGGATGAGCAAGGGGTCGGGGAAAAGAAATAATAATTATTGGGGAAATTCTCCCTGGAATATAATTTTTTACCAAGGAGGGCTTCTCGAGTGGAACTTCATAAATTCCACTCGGATTTCATAAGGGCTCTAATACCCCTTATTACTCCAGCACAGCTACAGTAGATACATACAACGTATGGATCTAATGCTGGCAGAAGATATCAAATTCTCACAGGATCCTCTCCTTGCTAATAAAATACCCCACTTTATTTTTTTTTACCGGGATAGATTTTAATCCGATACTTGAAACTCAGGGTAAGGATTCGAAACAAGCTATTTTTTCGCCTATGGAGACTATATGGTTCATTTAATCAGTCCCTTATAACGAGAGCTTTTAAAAGAAAAAAAAAATTACGTTTTAAATGGGAAAGTCTCAGAATAAAATATTTTTTCCTTTTGAAGAATTTGCTGTTGGGAGGGAGACGTTGTAAAGAGACTGAGAGACGATAGTTAAAGGGTAAGATAACAAATGATTATAGGATGTGGGACTGTCAATTACGATTCATATATATAAATTGGGATAAATTGCAGAGGAGATGGAGTCTCACACAATAATTTATTTCCAGCAAAACCTGTCCAATTCCCTCCTCTTGAGTCTATAGTTGAGAGTTCCCTCCGAAATTGATCCTTTCGGCATGATATCGTTTCTAATTTTAAAAATAATTATTATATTTGATCCCAACCATTGGGATGAGCAAACAGGTGGAATTATGGCACTTGAGGTGGTTCTTTTGTGAAACTAAAAAATTACAACTTTTGAAAATGAGGATTTCGTGTGTGCTCAAGAGATAATAATGTCATGATTGTTTGCATATAGATTCTCCTAATTTATAGTTTTCGGACAAGTGGATTGTACAGAGATTTATTGGTGTGTGGGCGCAGGGCTCATTCTCAGATTTCAAAGTAAATAATTCCTCATGATCTTCAACAGCCATCTCACGACTCAGTGTCCAAATCCTGATTAACCTATTTACAGGGAATTAAATTGGGTGCTATAAAAATGATAAAGAGCCCATTGATTTTGATCCGTTGAATTTAAAATGTACTGTTGCTGTAACGGATGGCCTTATAAGAGCCCACAAAAATTCAACTTTAAATTTTACATCTATTATTTTTAGAGCAATAGCATTTTAAAATTTTATTTGTAGATATTTCAAAGGAAAATATTTCAGGACTATTGAAGCTCAAAATTGAAATAATTTTTGCAGTTTTGTAGTTCAGGGTGTATCATATCCTTTTTTCTTCCCCTACAGCTCATAAAAGGGACAGTGGAAGAAACTATTTGGTTCCCCCATTTTGAATAAAATTCTTTGCCAGATTTTTCAAAATTTGTTTTATTGAGCTAGGTCAAAAATTGGACCCTCAGGAAATGGAAATGTGAGGGAAGGTTTATGAATTGATGTAAAGATTTTTATCCCTTTATTTCAATAGAGCTTTACATCTTGGCTTCCCTTGGGTTATTTTTGACTCGGAAAGTTATTATTAGGCTCAAAAAAATCCCCATGAAATTTACTACAAAATTATCGTCCAGAAATATTTTTTTGAACGCCGGACAGTCTATGAAAAATATGAAGATGAGAAACTCGGTTCGGGGTCATCCCCACAGTTCTCAACATATGGGTCTCTTTAATGACCCATTGGAAATCCAATAAAATTTCAAAAAATCTTTTTGAAACAAATTTAGAAACAATATTTATTTTTGACAAACAGCTTAAAACTTTTGAACTTTTGTAAATAAAAAACAGCACTAAATTTGCTGAAATTCCTTGACCCCTTTATCTGGATTGTTTTGGGATTGACAGGAGTAGGAAGGAAATTTTTTGGAAATTTGGGAAAAGTTTTGCTAAAGTATGGGGGATTGGATATTTTTGAGTATCCTTCCTCCTGTCTTGGACACACATGGGCTTCCATATCTACTTATGGGATTGATGCGTCTAAAAATATTGGTGTTAAAAGTTGGAAGGGAAAGAAAAGAAATTCTCGACATCAGGGAAACTTTGGTCCTTTCAAATCTCAGCTGTTAGTATTGAGTAAATACAGAGTACAGTGACGTCTCCTTATAAGGGACTCAGAAATGGGCCGTAATAAGGACTCCCTTATAGACCAGTCCCTTGTAAAGAGGTCCCACTCCATTTCTATCCACGGAGACGGAAACACATGCTATTCTCATGTTACAAGAGTTCTCTGCTGTTGGAGTGGTTTTGAAATGGCCCCCATTAGAAAAATGCTGGCCTCCTCTTGTGTTTAAAGGAGAGGAGATTTTTCATGGTTCATTTCTATATCTCCTGAGTATACAGTGCCGTCCCTGAATGAGAGTCCTCCCACAGTACCAACTCAGATCCCATGACAGATCCTCCCCCAAAAATCCTATATTCTCCAACGAGTCAAATTGATCTCCAGAAATTTAAGAAACAAATTTTTTTTTCAAAAAGAAACAACACCGGGAGGGATTACTATCCCAGAGAATTATGGAGGGCTCCAATGACGACAGTCCACTGTACAGAAACATGACAAGCACTTAAGCTGATCATGCAGGCAAAAAGGCAAGTCAAAGTTTATTTGAGTCCCAGACATTCGGGAAAGTTTTCCCGTTAAAGCCACGCTCCTTACTTTCCCTTTCTTTCCTCTCGAAAAATCTAACGGAGAAAGAGAATTCCCCACAAGTTTTTCTACGTTTTTTCCAGGGGGAAAAAAAAAGTGACAGCCCCGTGCTATGTGCTTTCTATAAACGGTTGATATTTCTCCCCCACAGTAGGAAGCATACCCCTTATATATATCTACAATAGTCTCAAATTGTCCATAGAAATTCTCCCTAACCTCAACGACGATACGCAGGAAAATTAACATTTTCGAAAGGGAAATCCCTGGAAAATTCTTTGCCCCCATATAAAAAAAATACTCACACAAGGGAGTCTCTTACAAGGAGATTACACTATCTATATATACAGGCAAAAAAAAACGAAAAAGCTCAACCCTCTGAAATCCACAGGATGGCAATGTGACCACAGAGATCTAAAGTTTACAAATCCTCCAACTCCATATGAAACCTTGTGATTCCTTGGGTTTCACAGAAAGAATGTCCGGGATCAATAATAAGTCCCGTAGGAAAAACCATTTGTAAAAGTTTCCTCGGAAATTAGCACATGCGAAAATAAAGTTGTATTTTTTGCAAACATGTATAGTAGTGTCACATGGTGCAGAGGACTTCTATTCATTATTCATTTCAACGATAGGATCCTTGGACAATTTTTGAATGACACCCCATAATTAATTTTTATTTGAAAAAGAAAAAATATTTATTAAAAACCATTTTTGTAATTCCATAATATACACTTGAAATGAGCGTAGACATTTTTTTGCTGTACTTCTATTGAGTATTGAGAGGCGTCATGTCCTTTCTATTGTTAATAGATGCTTGTGATTGAGCAGGCCTTAATTTGTGTGGCTACTGTCGTCTCGTGTTATTTTTCCTGAGAATATTTCCTCTCATTGAAAAATCAGCCTCTCATGATGAGAAGAGTCTGGAAGGAAAAGAGAAACAACACCTTATTACGTCATAAACAATTAATTATATGGTGCTTATAAAAAATAGATATTCTATGGAAAAAAAGTAATGTATTCTTTCAAGGGCTGTATTTCCTCAAGAGGTTTTTTGTCTGCCCCAATTTTATGAATGGACTGGTTCTTGTCTCATTACTTGGCTATTATTTCAAGGGCTCTCTCTCCCCTCCAGATTATCTCCTTGAGACATCCTTACATGGGAGAGAGACATCCTTGTACATATGTAGTAGATATATATAGTCAAGTGCTTGTGGAATGGGGGGAAGTGAAAGTTTCTTTCACTATATGCTACTACGGGAAGACACGATTCTTTTTCCTGGGTTGTCCTCCTGGCGTTATTTTGAATGAAATTTTTATATGACAATCCCTGAAATACGCACTCAATTCTAGAAGAAATCCCTTTGAATTCAATTGGAAATTGTGGTCCCTATTCAGATGGCTTTTCACATAAATTATTAAATGTATAGTTCACATTGTGTATTCTAGGGTAATTATTATTTTCAATTGGGCAGGAATATTTAAAATAAAATTAATAAACGATATAAATTAAAATAAAATTAATAAGCGATATAAATAAAAATAAAATTAATAAACGATATAAATTAAAATAAAATTAATAAGCGATATAAATAAAAATAAAATTAATAAACGATACAAATTAAAATAAAATTAATAAACGATACAAGAGAGAGAAAGAAATAATTTATTTCACTGATACCACAATAGTATTTGCCTTACGACACAGTACATAATAATTTCAAACATTTTTAACACAAAAAATATTTGTTATAAACTTGGTTATAAACATACTAATTGTACAAGTGATGAAATGCTATCCTGTAAGATCCACGAATTGTGGTAATAATTACATCGTTTATAAGCTGTTTAGATAAATTAAATCGTTGTCTAAATTGTTCAAAATGTTCAAAAATAGTTCCACGAGCTCCAATTAATAGTCCAATAACTTCAATAGTTTTCAAATTGTATTTCTGCTTAAAGAAAGGAACACAAGGTTGATAAATCTGCTTCTTTTCATGATCCACTTCCATTGGTTGATTTCTATCTTTTTCCCATCTAACAGTTGGGTCTATTATGTAACCTACTTTGGTTACTTCATTAAAACATAAAATGTCAATTCGTCTAGTAGAATCATTCTCTCCAATACAATGTACTTCTTCGACCACCATCCATTGCTTGCTGTCTCTCAGATATTTTGCAATTATTGACCTAATATCATTATGCCTGTTGTTGCGTAAAAGACTGCCCTTATCACAGGAACCAAGGACGTGCGCAAGGGTTTCTCTCCGAAAGCATCCATTATGTCTGCATCGGGAACCGTCCTGACTCCTATCGGGAAGATCTCTTACAGGGAAAACATTAGTTGACATTTTCAATACTGAAATCCATTCAGAACCAGTAAGGCCTTGCTTATGTAAAATAAGCTTATTTCCAAAAGTGCATTCTTGGTACGTCACAACTCCAGCACCACGATGTAGTTTACTGCACCATTCGTCGTATTGTTGTTTTCTTAATTTATCTCGCATCATTTTAGTAATTTTTATTTTAGTTTTTGACTTTGAAATTAAAATCCTCCAAGAAATCATATCTTCAGTGCTTATTCCTAATGCATTCCTACATTCCTCCATTTCAGCAAAGCAGTTGCGAACATAGGGAATAGCACTAACCTTGGAATTCACTAATGCCACACAAATATTATAATGTTGTAAAAACACTTCCCATTGAGCATTAAACATATGCAATCCTCGTAAACTTCTTGAGGTGTAAAGCATTGAAGTCGGAACATCATCGGGAAGACCAACAATTTCTTTTATAGACTTAGTTAATACGTTATTCAAGTCCAATAGAAAACGCTTTGGAATTTTGTTCATGGGAGCACATTGTAAGGGATAAATAAGTGTTGGCCAGATGTATTGATTGATGATGGATAACTTCTGATCTGGCCGGAGCATTTGTGTGCTCACTAAGTTTTGCAAATCTTTGCCAAAATTTTTCATTGTACCAGCGAAATCAAAAATAATTTCATTATTGAAATTAACACCAAGATATTTGATGGTTTCATCTTTCCGAATTGATGGTATTATAAAATTTGCATCAATGATTATGTCATCCTCACATAATTCCCCATTCACTATATTGATTGATTTACATTTTGATGAATTCGAACTGTATCCAACTTTGTCCATATTCAGTAAAGCTATTTTCCCCAACTCACATGCTCCTTCTACAGATTCCGATATCACAGCCAAGTCATCAGCAAATCCCACATTTGTCACTTTAGGAATGTTAGGATGAATTTCAAATCCATATGCATTAGTAATTTCATGTTCTGATAATTCTTTATGGATGTGATCTACCGACATATTGAATTCTAATGGCGACTTGGGCAAACCTTGAAATACTCCTTTGTTGACATCTATAGGTTTTGACAATCCTTTCTGAGTTTGAATTTGCGTAGAGTTGCCTCTTAGTAAAGATTTTGATATTTCTCGCAGTCTTGATGGAATCAAAGTGTGATCATAGCATTGACAAATATGATTATGACTACTTTCTTCAAAAGCCTTGTTTACATCAAAAAATAAAATACAACATGAAGATTTTTCCAGTTTGGCCTTTAGAAGAATTCCATTGATGATTGTTGTATTAATATGACATCCCGGTATATTTGTGAATCCTCTCTGGTTTTCATTTAAATGTACAAATGATCTCAAACGCTTTTCAAATATTCGTTCTATAATTCTTCGTAATATTGAGCAAATTGATATAGGTCTCCAATTAGTAATTTCCTTCAAGTCACCCTTCTTTGGAATTAAAACTGTGCGAGCTCTTCGAAATGATTCGGGAACTAAATTCCATTTTAGCATAATGTTGGCAATCGTAGCAATAACCTTCTTGCAGCTAATAATTCTTATGCTTCGAATTGTTACTCTATCCAGTCCGGGAGATGTATCATGATTGATACCTTTTAATGAATTAACAACTTCATCCTCTGAAATATCATCATCCTGATTCGCCAATTCTTGATCATTGTCTGCTACTGTTGGACCATATTCATCTAAAATCTTATCATTACTAAGGCTCCATCTTTGACTATAATGCTGAAATATTTGGTCTTGTGGTATTGAACAACTTGGTAACCTCATCGTACTTTGCATTACCATCTGAACAGCCTTCTTCCTTGAATTTGTGTAAAGATGTTGCATCAAATCATGATTGTATTTAGCTTGATTAAGATCACGTTTTCTCTTCGACTTTCTCATTGGATTTGATTGATTTAAAAAAATAATAAACAATACAAATTAAAATAAAATTAATAAACGATATAAATTAAAATAAAATTAATAAACGATATAAATTAAAATAAAATTAATAAACGATATAAATTAAAATAAAATTAATAAACGATATAAATTAAAATGAAATTAATAAACGATATAAATTAAAATAAAATTAATAAACGATATAAATTAAAATAAAATTAATAAACGATATAAATTAAAATAATAAATATAATTAAAAAATAATTTGAACAGAGGCTTGCTTCGAGATAGGGAGTTGACTGTGCTTGAACAAAAAGTTCAAGTTTTTAAGGAGCCGCTCAATAAAAGGTAGACAATTGTTTAAAGTAAATTTGTCCTGAATCCCCTGGAAAAAATAATGTTCCTATCCAAATGCAGCTCCACGTATTGGGATTGAAGGAGAGACAATATTTGGTCAGGACTCTTCCAGTATGGGAACATTACATATATAGAGAAAGTCAATAATAAAAACCTGGGAAGAGAGGGACCCCAACAGAAATTGTACAAAAGGAAATTCACGTTCTCCGAATTGCTCGCAGAATTGTGTGAGAAAAATATAAAACTGTAAATATTGTGTGAACTGAACCCAACGACTGGGAATTCTTAGGACAGAATAATAAAATTCAAGAAGAGTAGGGAATTCCGACTGGGACACCCCTTCAAAGAGTATCCTTCCAAGAGCTTGGTTCATCGTAGGGGGAATTTTTGATAGGCAAATTTCCTTAAAGATTTCCTTAAAAAATGTTTGTTTTTGTCATTCTTAAGTTGTGTACTGTGTGTTGAAGCCTGGGCGGCTGACACTTTTGAGACCCCCTTTTGAAATAGAATCCTGTACTGGGGTAATTTGTTTTGAGGTGGACATGATATAGGCATCATTATTATGGGGAGGGGGAGCTCTATAATGTATTAAGCTTTTGCGTGTAAATTCCACCTCAACTTCGGACTCGGACGTAGGATCCGGAAGAGTTAAGAATGATATGAAGGGGGTCATATTTGAGATTAAAGAGAACAACTTTCCGCTGGACATGGAGGGCTTCAAACGAGTCATGTTTTGTAAGAGGGTTGACACCGGATCCCAACGTTGGTCCCAATCATGTCCTACAGGACCTCATAAATTACTCTCTTGAGGAGTGACACGCACGGGAGTTCCCCCTCTCTTGAGGCAAGAACAGCAACAGTAAGCTCTCGTTCCAAGGAGCTCCTTAAGAAATTCCTCATGTAAAAATGGCTTGTTAATGTGGGACGCATTCCACAAACAAAAATCAACCAGGACCGACTGTACTATTGTCTCAAATGTAAGAAAAATACTAGCAATTATTATGACGGCTTCAAATCCCACCCAAGCAATTTCTTGTACTTTCCCCCTCTGCCACAAATCCATTATAGAGAGAGGTGACTGTATTCCGAATTTTATGGAGGGAGGGCTAACATGCACTTTCCTAATCCTCTCATTACTCCTAGGGAATTGGATCACCGTTGGGCAATTTGTAAGGGAAAGCATAGGTAGATTTACAAAAGGCTGTTATATAATTACATACATAGGTGCACCCAGGAATTTTGTATAAAATTCTCGCTGGAAAGGACCCCTATAAAAATCTCTTGTTCTGGGATAAAAATGAAATGTCCAGTTTACCCACACGTTCAAGTTTGAGGGTTGCGGGAACGCATGTGTTATTGTGGTTAGGAGGGCAGCAGTTGTAAAGAGATTTGGGCCCGTAATCTTATACAAATATAGTTTTTTTTTTTTTTTGCAATCATAATTTTTTTTATTTCCCAAGACTTGGAAAATAGGAGGGACTGTTACCTCTGCATGCTCACGTGTCATTTGTAAGTGGCCTTCGGAGGAAATTCCAGGATTTCCCTTTGAAATGAGCGCTTGTTTGCGTGCTTGTCAAAAATGTCGAGTCTCATTTCGTTCTTTTAGTGTACAATAAATGGACCAAGGCCTGGAAAAGTGCATCGTGGGTTTGTGTGTGTGTGTGTGGAAGTTAATCAGATTCCACTTTGGGCTTGTGTACAGAGCCCTCCGTGTAAAGAGGAGCCCTCCGGACTTACACTGGCTCACAAATTTCGGTTGTTATAGGAAATGGCTTAAATTTTTGGGTTTTCATATGTGGGGAAAAATTGCCCCATGAGAGTAAATGCTCTTAGAAGGGGCTCCTCTATAAAGAGGACTAACGGGCTGTGTATGCTCTTATTGGACTTTAAATGGAGATCGTATCTATATTTGAAGTTTCTCGAGACCTTTTGTTGAATAAATTATGCTCACGTCAATTCCCGGCGGACCCAATGTTTTAGAAGGTAAGAGGAGCCCTAAGGAATGGAGTCGACTCTCTTTATAACAGAAGTCTTGGAGTTCCCAGCCGTTGTAGAGAAGTCCTTCCAGAAATGTAAGAGGGGATTTTTTTTGTGGGGATAAAAAAAATGCGGGGAGAGGAATCTCTAACTGAGTCGATACAAGGGACTTGTGGTTCTTGGGAGGGCCATTATATCAAGACTAGAGTGTATAAATGGCTCTCATCGGCCTGTTTGATAATTGTCCTCTCTGGTCTGCAGGATAGTATATGTAGATATACATACATACAGAAAAAAATAAGGGGTTTTTATTCCCAATTTATGAGGACCAGGTTCGGGGATTCTCAAATGTTTCTGTGTATATATATTGTAGAATAATATTATAGTTATAAGGATTTTCTTAAGGGAGAGCATTTTCTGTATTGAGAGGGAAAGAAGTCTCTGGAAATTATCTGAGCACTTTCCCATTTAGTACAATGTTAATTTGGTTTTTACAAGTGAGCGGAGCAGGATGTGACTACTTTTAATGTGACTGTTGTACAGGGAAGGGATAGGATCCCGACAGTGTGTTTATGGCCAAGGCGTTTAACGGAGAGGGAATGGGGAGATGGGAGTCCCTGGGCATTAACTCATGATTTTGAAATTACTACAAGATTTAACGCTTCCCTCCACCTGAGTCTGTAAAATCCTTGCTGGACATGCAAGGAGACTGGAGGAAAAGGGGGAGGAAATTGTCTGTGTGAAAATTGCAAGGGCTATAAAATTCCGTAGTAAAATTATTAGGAATAAATATTTTAGAACTGTCGTAACTTCTCCCGAGGTCTCCACCTTCCCTTAGGAGTTTGTGCATGGGAGCCGAGAATTGTCTAAGCACATAAATCCCTTCATTAGGTCTAACGAGGAGTAACGATCTTTTTATGATGAATTAATCCCCCAGCAGTTGTAAATTTATTAATAAATTGCATCCTGAACATCTAATGAGTAGACATTGACAGACTGTTCCAGAGGAAGTGGGAGCAGGGTGCATTTGTGCATATGTATGTATCTCCAGGAGTGCACTCTCGTAATAACGGATCCCTTTTGTAATGTTACACTTTCTAAAACTAACATTATTCCCCTATTTGTGACAACAATAATTCTTAAATAGCATTTTCAAAAACTCTGGAGATAGCTTTAAAGGAAGTGGAACAATGTAAGATTTTTTTGGGGGGGGGGGAAATAGAAATTATGAAATTATTTGAATTTCAAATCAAGTTTTCTAATTAAACAAAAAATTTAATCTCAAGTTTTGTTTAGAAAATTTAACGGGCTTTCCAAGAAGCCAAATAGAGATCCCTACGTCGAATAGTTTAGGCAGGCCGCCATTCCAAGATTTGGTCAAAACATGCCAATTCAATTTCGTGTATTTATTGAAAAATCAACAACATTTAAAAATTCCCAGGCACTACCACTTCGTTTCCACATTTTCAAAAATTTGCTTCGTTAGCCTCAGTAAATCTGTACGTTCGCATAGGGGGCGCAGAAGTTAGCCAAAGTGGATTTTTGCATGGATTTTTTTTTAAATTCGTTGTTTATTCCACTATATGTTTTTTCTGAAATATAATTTTTGGGTATTTGTAGGGAATTTTGTGGGCTTTCCAGGGGACTACCACCCAGGTCCCTAAGTTGAGGATTGAGGATATGATTATGATTATTGAGATCAGAGTTGTTGCAGCTTAAATTTATGCAGAACATTATTCAATGGAGGACATTGAACTTGAAATTGGAGCGGGCCTTTGCACTATACACCCGCAAGAGGGCACATGTGTATTGTGTCGCCGTGCTAATAGTAATACTAGATCAACTTCATCACTTGTTTTGTAGCCCGAACCGATGAGAAAGTTTCCATTTTGAGATTATTGTTAGATATTCTTAAAATTTCTTCATTCTGAAGAGCCGTGAGGTTAAAATTTTCAAAGATCTCATTTGACAGGGGCTGTAAACTATGTGAATCAGTTTCACTTCTAATATGAAGCTCTTGGAAGGGATTTGTAGGATTTAGGTGGAAATACAGGGAAAATTATGCTTCCTGCAATAATTTTGTTTTTGTAGTTATTGGAGCGAATTTTATAGATTCAATCCATCACGCTGTGTACCTCATCTGCACGGACAGTAATTGTGGACGTAAAGAACTAAAAGTAAAAAAAATAGAACATTTAGAGTCAGGATAGCACGACAATACTAGATCTATTAAAGTGACTGGAAGGTAAATCTCAATAATTACTATACACATTTATTAGCCCAGTTTTGGGGGGAAATTTAGAATCTAATTATCAATGGTCAAACCGGGAAGTCATTTCTTTCCGAAAATATCAACCAAGTATGAACCCATGTACTGTTTCGGTCCTATTCAAATAAATTACTTTCAGGGTCCGGTCCGTGAAGAAGGGTTGCTTCAGCCCGGAAAAACCGAAGATGGGGTACGATTGGTCTGGAAACATGTTGGAAATATTTTATATATACTTCTAAGGCTGGGTTGTAAAGCATTAATGGAGAACTGAAACTATTTTTGAAGTTAGAACCCTTCCCAGTAAAATATAACAGGATAACTGTAATAATTCCCCATCCCATCCCTAGCCCATAAAAAATAAGGGAATGACTCATAGAATATTTAATTTTCAGGTCACAGGGTTTACAAACGCAAGGTACAGTCGGGATTTTCTAGAATGTCAATTTCTTTATTTTTTATTTTCACACAGGATTTATTTAAGAAAGTATTTGAACGCGGATTTGTAGGAAATTTTATGGAATCTCAAGGAAGCTATTTTATAGTTCACCATGTTGAGAATTCTGGGCATGACCGGAAACGACCCGGAGAAAGTTTTGAGAAATTATACTTTTCGTATAGGACAGCGTGAAAACATTGTCTGGGAACATTGTATGCGAAAAAGAAAAATGAAGAAAAACTCTACTTTGCTTTACGCTTTTGAACCCTGTGATCTCAAATCTTGAACTAGGTCATTGAAGTATATATGTACGTATAAGTAACTACAATTTAGAACATCATTTTCAACAAGTCAAGCGTTTAACAATCTTCAATTTAAATGCTGAACTAGGTCATTGAAGTATATGTACATATAAGTAACTACAATTTAGAACATTATTTTCAACAAGTCAAGTGTTTAACAATCTTCAATTTAAATGCTGAAATGTGTGTGTATAATACAATCCAAATAAAATTATGTACTGTACTGATAATACCCCAAAAAAATGAATCCTAGGAAAGATATTTTTTTTACTCGTGCAAATTTTTGGAAACGGAGCCGAGACAATCCGCGTTTGGTTTTTATCTAAAAGTGAATTTCGGAAATACATTTTGTAAACTCATTGAATGAAATTTCATATTGGAAAATATCTTGTAGCATAATGTGGCGTCAGCTATACCACAATGTACACAGTTCCCCTTGACATAAATTTCATATGGGGCTAAACGGGGCGACATCTCTTACAATATATCGGATTGTTCCTAGGATTTGGTAAATAATAGTAAAAGTAAAAAATGCATCGAGTAGAAAATTATGGGCTTTTTCGTAAGAGTTTACTATTGTAGGGAAAGAATTAGGTTGTTGGAATTTGGTTAATTTTTTTTTAAATTAAAAATAATAAACTGGATTTTAACATCGGGATCTTCTAGTTACAGGACCAGGGAAAAATGCAAAATTTGGAAATTTCTCATTTGTCTCCTAATAACTTCAAAAAGTACTGGAACTTTATTAAAATTTCACTGTTACATGATAATTTGGAAATTTTAAAAGAGTTATACGTCAAACAAGAAATTTCAAAATTTTGTCAATTCCTTCATTGGGATTTAAGATAATGGTTGAAATGAAAACAAGACTTTTCACGGATCGTAGTTTTCATGCATTGTATTACGGCTGCAAAGGTACAAGGATTTATTTGTACCCAAAATTATGCCACCAATGTAATTTTTGAGTAATATTTTGCAGCCACTTGGTCTGCCCGAAACCCTGAGAAGAACATAGTAAGAAACGCAAGAAACTCGAAATACTGTATTTTTTAATTATTAGAATGTGAATATTAAAAGTGGTGAATTTTCAGTAAAATATTTTTATCAGATATGATTAAGTAGCTAAAATTGTTTTCAGATTGTAAATACTTGGCGACATATGTTTGATAATTATTAAAAAGTTGACGAAATATTTTGTCAGTTATTAGAAAGTCGGCGTAATATATTTGTTTAAATTTTTAAATACTTGCCATGTATTTCTGTAGGAAATTGATCAAAATTATATTCGAATTACTTGGCGAAACGTTTTGTAAAGTAATTGTAAGTCAAAGTTTGTCAATTATTAGGAAGCATGGTTGCAACGAGGAAAATGCCCCCCGTTATATGCATTCCCAGCTCAAACTGCCCGAAAGGCCGGAATTGCCCATTAAATACCTTGTTTTGAAAATCCCTGACACTTCTTTGAAAGACATCTTCAAAAATATCTTTAAGATTTTATTTTAGGAACACGTTAAAAATTCTTTCCCATCTTATTTTGCTATAGCTATAGATAGTTCGCCGAAATGTCTTGACAGAATTTCAGGGAAGTTGGTGGAAACTTTGTTTATTTTTGGTTTGGCGGGAAGTTGGAATGGGCGGGTTAGTCCAACTTAGTTCAGATTTTTTGACAATTTAGATCGAATTTATCTAGTGATGTATAATTTTTTATCATTTAATTAATCGCTAAAAACATGAAGTCCAGTAAGTTATGTTCCAATGATAACATTTGTAATGAGCATTGTAGCCACGTTTTTGCACAAATTAAAAACTAACAACTGTACATGAAATTTGGATCGGGTTTTGAAATCTGGAAGCCCGCCATTTTAAAAATTGTAGCTGGTTTTCAAGATTAAATTATGCCCGACAATCATATATGTATGAAAAATAATTCCATCCAATTAGCAAGTTTAGCCGACGATATTTAACTAAGAAAAGAGTATCCTTTGACTCACAGTATTTTCAATTGACCCCGTCTGACGCATTGCCCTAACAAAATCTGGAGGACAGAATTCAAATCAAGAATATTAATTTGGATGAAGTAGTCTGAGCCAGGAATAAAAACAGTAAATGCAACAATTTTTGTAACAAAATCCTAGAATTTTATTCGTTCACTAAGTTTGGGGTCCGAGGGATTAACCAATAGGCAAACCAGGTCTATAAATAAAATTAAATTAACCACAGTAGAGGTCCCATGAACATTAAATGTACTGATCGTTACACTTACGGAAAGCAGCTAATCCGATTAGTAGTATCCATAAATCCACATTCGAGAGAACAGCACTGCCTGTCGCAGTCACATGGCTCTTCTGGTGTCTTGCAGGCTAGAGGGCCCAGGTACGGACACTATACGTATAGTTTAAAATTGATTAATCGTAGTTCCCCTTGGTAAAATTTAAATTCTATGGTCAGCATATCGTTGGCTAAATTCTAAAAGTACCATTTTCATTTGCGAACCATTTAAAAAACATAGGTTATGAAATGAAGCTGGTACTTTTTAGAATTTAGCCAACATATATATAAATATAATTTTTTTAAATATAGCATTTGAATAATTATTACTATTGGTGAGGTAGGGGGGGAGCAGTGTCCAAGCTTGAGGCTCATGTCCAGAAAAGTAATGAGACCCAGAGACACAAGGGCGGCACTGAAAACACGTACAAAATATTGGCGGGAAAATTTAATTTAACCTTACATTCCAAGCTACGTTTCCAATTCCGTATGTATAAACTGTAAAGAATAATTCTACACTTATTGCTACAAATACCGTTACTATTCGGCTCATACAATTACGATTGTTAGGATGATGTGAAAGTTAGATTATTGAGCCCACTGTTTCGATCTTTGCTGTAATTATATAAATGTTGCTGCATTTTAGAATTTTTGTAGCTTACGTTAGTCTCATGTTGAAAAACTGGCCTTTTGGAAATAATACAAAAAATGATGTTGCTGCTCTGCTCACCCTCAAATCTTGAATGACATTTTTAAAAGCTGATTGTGTCAACTCAAGGGGAATTCAAATTAATTTATGTTGTAATTTATAGTTGTAATTATTGCATGTGGTCGTTGTTTGAATTTTTTTGATATTAGAAGTGCGACACCCTGGGACCGGCGGATTCTGTACGCTGGGTACAATTACATATCTGTAGTAATTTTGTTTTTATTTCCAATCCCACGGAACGTGCATTTTTCCTGAAGAATTCAGTATAAAAGGGATTTATTATCAACATCAACAAAATACAATGTATAATTTAATAATGATGGGAAAATTCAAGCGTGCTTCTCATTTTCCTCGTAAAACCCTATAAAGAATAGACAATTTCCAATGAGGGACTGTTGACTCGAAGCATTCCAAATATTTAACTTGTATTCACATAAAAATCTGTCATTGTTCAAGTGTCACTAGTAATCATGGTTGGCATTGGATGATTATATATCTACATATTATATAATTATGCACGTATAGGAATCGTTAGCATACACACAAATCGAAAGTTCCCATTCTCATGACAATTGAGCCTTCCCCAGCATTATTGCCCCAAGAATTTGAAATCATTTTCAAGTCCAATATGCAACATGTATATTTAATGACAATATTGGGATAAATCTGATAAATTAAATAATGGAAGTTTTACAGGGCGTTTAAAAATCGTATGCGGGAAACTAGAGTTTCTTCTTTTCTGACGACATTAGAAAAATTCTCTTGTCATTGTCTTCCCATTTCGGAAATTTTAAAATTCTACCGTTAGGACGTCCAAACTTCAAGAATAAATGTGATAAACGAGACTGTAAATATTTATTGTTACGGATTTAATTAACACCCATTATAATTTTCAGTCAAGCAGTTTTTCAGCTATTCTCAAATGAATTGCCAAAAGAGTGCAGTGATTATTATTGGCACAGGACATGACCCTCTACCTCTATATGCAATGATTTTAAAGGTCAAAATTAATGAACCCTTCTAATAAAATTCCACGTGACCCCGTGACCTATTCCTTTTTGCTGAGTGAAGTTTGATTGAAATCCTTCACTGCGTTCTTAAGTTTTATCTTCAGAGCCAAGGTTTCAAGGAAATGAATAATTTCGGGGAGATTAGCTCCAATCTTTGACGGTTTTTTTCTTGAGTGATCTCAAAGAGAATTGATTGACTCGGATTGTGCTCTTTAATTATATAACTAGAGGGATTTTTTCCCTGAGAACTTGCAAGGAACAGCTTACAAGGAATCTCACCCGGAAGCTTTCACTGTACAGAATGCACTCTCTTTAGAAGAGTCCCCCAAGGGAAGGAACGGAAATTTACAAATATTTCACGGAGCAGAAATGCTCCAAAGGAACGTTTCAAAATACTTACTTGCATATGTACATAGTTGTTATATCTTTATAAGGAGACTTGACTGCAAATACAATTTAAAGGAGAACAATGATGTACACAGACGGGGTAGGAAAATATATTTTGGTTGTAAATAGTAGATGTTCTTCCAACGGCAGGACGACACTGTAGTAGTCCCTCACGTATAGTCAATAAAAGGAACATGAAAGGATTCTGACTGAAGATCATGTCTTTTTGATCTCCACAGGATTCTCGTCCTTTAATCTACGCTAGGCTAGCCCATGAGTGATTGTTTTTTACGTCAGTACCACCTCTCCATTAAATTTAATTATGAGATTTTCTTCCCTCACAAAGAGGAAGAGCAGGCAGGGCTGGAGTGCAGTCTTGTTATAACAGACACGTCCATCATAGTAGGATTTTTGTAACCAAGAAAATCCACGTAGCCTTACATCAATCTCGATCCTCCTCCTAACAGGATCATTTAGGACGAGTCTCCTTACAGCGGAAGTTCTCATGAGATAATTGTCTTTATTGGAGCAAATAAAGTCCTATTTAGTACAATGTTAATTTAAATTCCTTAGAAGAGGATATATTATACAGGAGAGGATATACATATACAGGACAGTCTCGTTATATATTACGGACCCTCCACTGTCCCTTCCCTCCATGTGGGACGAAAATATTTGGGCACTTTTCAGTTTACCACAGTCAATTTAAATTCCTGTGAGAGGTTCCTTCAGAGCGGTTCGTTACACCAATCCCATTCAAAAGGAAAAATTATTGTTGTCCCTGTAAAAGCAAAACTTTTCCAGTACATACATTCCCGTTGAGCATGAAATTAATTTAGGTCATACGTAAGAGGATCTGGAGAAAGGTCCGTAATAATAGCAGACCCCTCATAAAATAAGGATCTGGATTTTTTCCCATGTACATACATAAAATGTGGTAAACGTAAGGTTTGATATAACAACCCAAATTTTGTCTACCTGTGAAAAAAAGTTTATACATTGTTTCAACTTCGCATTTATCACAATGTTAATATTTGACCTAAAAAGAGTCGTAAGATTTCATTGGGAAGAAAGGTAAAATCTCATTAGTATGTATAGTCCCTTGTAACGAGTCCCATAGTATTTCCGTTCATGCCCCCGTAAATATTCTCTGTGAGAGAAAAGACGGGATTGTAAAGGGAGTTTCTCAATTTGGGGCTTCACGGCATGGACCTTGTATAAGGGAGCGTAACTTTACTTTCATCACATGATTATTTCCTTTCTCTTTCCAGCATCCCAGAAATTCACTCAAAGCTTTTCCTTCCTGGTCTGATGAGTTCCGTTATTTAATGTTGTGAAAGAGAAATAAATTTACACTTACAATGCTAATAATGCACAGCTCTAACATTTCCTTATGTTTTCTCGGAAGTCTTTACATATTTCGACTTATGTATGTACATACATGCGTTGAACATAGTAGAAGAACCTCGTGATGTGAGATTCTCATAGGACCGGATATTTCTAGTCTTAACTGTATCTTCGAAAGCATTTTGTAAATTGTCTTAAATTCCCCGTCTAAATTTTCTTCCACAAATAATTTTGAGGCTCATTTGTAAAAAAAACATTTCCTAGGCTTCCCAACGCCCCTATTTGATATATGTAGATACTTCCCTATAGTTGAGAATTCAGGCTAGAGCGATAAAAATAGGGAGGAAAATTGGAAGAGATTCTATACCTGAGGAGTGAAAGGGAAGAAGATGCGAGGGAAGATGGATTTCTGATGTTGGGATTTTTGTCCTGGATGATGTGTAAAGCTGTTATAGAAATATTTCAAAATACTGGAATTATTGTAGGAAATTTCATGGGGATCCATTATTCTCTTAAATCCTCAGCCCAAGTCAAAGTTTTCGACCAAAGGAGCTAAAACGTTGCGGTGTGGGATTTTCTCAAAGAATTTATCATCAGGGAAAAAGAATTTCCCATATTAATTAAATCTCGTGTCGTAAATCTTCCCGTGCCCTCAATCACATAAGTTGGAACCAAAACATAGAGACTAAACGAATCCCCATTAAGTTTGCATTTCAATAAATGTCCATCAGAATAAATCGAATTATTTTAATTAATTGTATTTAATTACTCGAGCATTGATTTATGAAGGGATTTTATTCATAATTTCACAGTATTTCATTTATTTTCAAAACCATTCAGGACTATTGCAGTTGTGATAGAATAATAATTGTTTAAGACACATTTCCTCACAAGGATTTTATTTTTGAAGCGTAAAAATTTTAAAGATACTCTCCTTCATACAGAAAATACTCTTACAACGAGGACCCTGCCTGCTACCGAGAACGACCTGCATAATACTTCTTGGCTTGATTGAATCTCATTGGAATTGATTAACTCATTTAAAATACATGGGGTATGAGTCGATACGGAACTTTCTTGCAGTACTGAACCCATCCATTCCCATATTTATTCTTGCACTTCTCTTCATCCCGGAAGATCCGGTGAATAAGGAGGACCAGGAGGAATAAGAAGTAGATGAAAGGCCAAATTCCATAGTTGAATCCCGCCGGAATACTCCATGCAAGGGCGGCTCCGAGCTCAAAAGAGTAGTTAATTTTCCGAGCTAAACCCCACCATCCTGAAACCAAAAGTTGTCTTGTTTTCTTATCACCCGTACTAGTTGTATACGTCACTTTCAAGCCTTCCGCCTTTTTCCCCCACATCTGTAAAAAAAACCAGCAATCATACATTTAACAAGTTTTATTAAACAATAATATTACTCAAGTCACACAGTTTGTTCTTAATTTTTCCTAAGATTTTCTAAAATCAAATCCCTTGACCATGGTCAGTATATTTCACATCCCAGGAAATCTAAATACACAAAAATATCTTAAGAAACGGACTGCTTTGACTGTGTCAAGCCCCGTATCCCTACATAATGATGAAAAAAAGTAATAATTACAAACAAGGGCTAGTATTTACAGAGGATGATAATTGACTGATTGTGAGCCCGGAGATTACGTTAAACACACAATCGTGTTTGACTGTTGTGGTGAGATTTATTTTGTAATGAGAGAGCTCCCTTTTAACTCAAAATCCCTTGTAATGAGTCTTCCCTAAATATAAGGAGTATTGCCTTATAAGGAGTGTCCCTCCATCCCTACGAGTCTTCCGAATACAAATAGTGCTCCCTGTAACGAGACGTTGGGCTGGCTGTCTCAAGTGAGCCGAAACAAATTGGTGGTTGGAAATAGGCCGTAAGAAGCATGGGCTGGGAAAGGAATGAGAAGATTTGGAAGAATAGGACGGAGGAGCCACCTGAGTGATTGTTCGTCTTGAGACACACGGAGAAAAGAAGAGACAAGAGAGAATAAGTGAGACAGTGGGAGGGAGGAATCTAAAATCCTAAAGCATATTCATCTATTTTCCCCAGATTTATTGTTTCCACAGAGCAAACGTGTTCCCTCCAAGTTGCTAGATTAAATTCAAAGCGTACATCAAACAGACAGAGTTAACACTGGAGCGATAAAGAGGAGGAAACTCCCACAAAGTGAATTGGGCTCACAATCAGGACACGAAGGGGAACAAAAGCGTGACAAAATCCATGTCTACAGTCAAGTCTCAATCTCCTGAACCTCCCTCCCTCCCTCCAAAAGGGCAATGCAATTCTACAATCTTCTATACTCAACATAATCTTTCCAACAAATCCACTAATTTTTTTATCTCTTTTACAGGAACATCCCCCGTGACTCCCGTGATGTTACAGTATAAAAATCCCCCAATCATTAAGTTCCGTCCTTTAAAATATATCCCCGGAAAAGAATTTGAGAGAGTTTGAAGTCCCCTCCTGACGGACTGCCTTCAAATACTAGCTCCTGCCCTCTGCAGGGTCAAGAACATTTGGACACTGGCCAATCCAATAGTGCTCTATTTAAATCCTAAAAGATCATGCTATTATTATTATCCCGGGACATTTCCCTGGATCTAGGAGTGCTCTTGTAGTGAGAGTGGACTGCACGCAATTCAGCATTTCTACACTATATGTTGGGAAGCTGGAGGAATTACTCGACTTTGAAAAATGACTCAAATAAATGTTCGAGTAGTGTTGAGAAATTGAAGGTAGTTCCTGCTCAGTCATCCAAAACTGAATCCAGCCATTTCCTATGGCCTTGATGATACTCCATTTAGAATGAACGGGATGCCCTGAAATATTTCTCCCCTCTTGTGCTTATTTTGAACAATAGGACAAGATTATTCCGCTTCGACTAAATTCTTAATAATTGTTGTATTTCAGATGTCCTGAAATTTGTTCCCCTGAATTTTTATAAATGAGAATTCCCTTTCTAATGACAACAGGATGGATGGAAGCTCTCGTGAGGAGATAAATTAAGAGTGAGCTGAATAGGAATGTTGTAAAATAATTTGACTTGTTAGTAGGAAAGCCCTTGTATAAGGAGACGCATGGAATGTTGTATGTATATTTCCTGTGTTTGTGTCCTGGTTGAGAGGACATTTCCGAGGTGAGATTTTTGAGGCTGGTCCCCTTCCAGAGGATATTTCCCTCGCGGCAATATTCTACAGCTCAACTTGAGGGAGAGAAAAAAAAACGGTGCTAAAAACTCATTTTGGAGGAAATCGCTATCGATCTAAAAGAGAATTGAACATGAGATTGGTCCATAAACTGAGCAGCACGTAAAAGTTTGCACGTATCATTTTATTCCCCAAGTACTAGTCTTGAGTCCCATATTGCTAAATGCACTGATTTCCCCCCCCCCTCCCCCTCACCCATTTTCTCCCTTGATTACTTCACAACCCACGGAGGAGTGAGTTGTCTACGTCAAGGTACAGTGATCCTTGGATATAAGAGAACTCTTTCCCTTGAAAGAGAGTGGTAGCAGATCCTATTACTATTTGTACCTCAATACTATTTCAGCTCACAGGTAGCAAATATTTTGAGACGTTCCACTCTGCCCCGTTGTTGTAATATCCCTCCTTGTAAGAGTCCAATGAGTCTTGCAGTTATACAAAATGGATTAAAAATTGTACAAAAATGGACTAGGGGGAATTTAAACTAAAAGCAAATAGAACTTGTTTCATTGGGTTTGTTTTAGGATGCACTTTGCACTTTGCATTTTGCACTTTGCACTTACCATTAGTTTATTTTTACTTGTAGCGAAAACTGCAAGGATCCCATTTGAGTTCCAGGGAAACTTAACAATTCGGTTATTTTTTTGTGGGGAGGGAAGAAATCATAGAGAGCATTTTTCCTGGAATGGAGCCGTCACAGGGAGAGTACACAATATGTATACGTTATTATTAAGGCCAAAGACAATTTACTTTAGCCCCTTTCACTCCTACTTCAACTCAATTCCATGTTTTCTTCCACTTGAGCATTAGGCTGAAAGCTAGGATTGAAATTTGATGTGTCTGACGTGATTTAATATTGATATATACATAGATGGTTATTTGGTTACAGTGTATCTTCACTCAAGCACATAATTACATGCGTACATCAAATATATAATTAATACCCGTCACCACAACCCAAGTTATTGCTCAATGTATACCGACTGACAAGGGAGCCTTTCGATTGGACCCCTCGTCATTGGAATGAAATATGAAGTATTTTAGTGAAAGTAGGGACCTGCCCGAATGTCCTTATATTTCGAAAAATTTGAGCCAACTTGCCTTGTTTTGCGCGGGAAATTGATTGAAAAATAATTATTACTGGTTTTTAATAATTATTTGTGCTCATTTTTTATAGTTTTAAAACCTTTTTGATATTTTCGGTGAAAAATACATAATGTGAGAGAGGGACTTAACATTATTTGACGTGAAAAATTCTATTTTGAAGTTTCAAAAGTCTGTCAGACACAAGAACTACATTATTTTTTGAAGTTCAAGTGAGCGTTTCGACTGAGTTTATATTGAGTCTGATTTAAACTGGAGTTTGACCAAGAATTAACTTGAGTTTGACCTCAAGTGTGACCTTGAACTAATTTGAGTGTGAAATTTAAACTCGAGTTTGACCAAGAATTAATTTGAGTTTGACCTCTAGTGCGACCTCAAAAATCGAGTGTGATCTCGAATTATTTTGAGTTTGACCTCAAGTTTGATATGACTTAATTTGAGTTTGGCCTCAAGTTTGACCTTAAATCAATTTGAGTATCGATCTGGAAACTCAAATGTGAAGTCAAATTAACTTCAATTTGAAGTGAAATAATTGAAATGTGACATCGAAATTCGAGCATTAACTAAAACACAATCTTAATAATTTATTGTTCATTCCGATGTTGCGGGGCATGCTGGAAGGTTTGCTTGGTAGTTGGTCTTAAGTATCAAAAGCTACGCCGAAAAGCCCTCAGAAATCGCTCCTCTTGAGACGTATTTATGAATTCAAAGCTAATCCACACCAGCTGCGGGGAAATGGATTTCAGAATCAATTATTGAAGCAATAAATTTCCAGAAACCCATCAACTCTGATTGTAAATGTGGAGCGGAAGCTTTGGAGTATTTTTAAACCATAAAAACAATAACGTGAATGAAAGCTTCTGCAAGACTTCTAGCCTAGTGTGCTCACCCTACAATGCCCCCTCCTACACAAGAGTAGATATACATAAGTACGCTCACCAAAAATGAAAAAATATCTAGAAATTCCCATTTACCCCGATGCGAGCATTCGAGTCGATCCAGCCCAGTCATATTTATCCCACTCTTGAAGAAGAAACGGTTATTTATTTATCAAACGGCAATTTCTTGGTTGAGAAGGCACCCACAGTAAAAATCTTCAATATCTATTTGATTTCTCCGGATTGGGAGTTCCAAGGCGAGGAATTGTGTCCCCCAATGTGAAGATGACAATACACTCCAGATTACACGGAGGGAGGTACGTTCAGTCAAGAAAATAGCCCGTAAAATATATGAGGCGTGTAATTTTATGAAAACGCCCACAAGATATCACCTCCAGTTTATTTTCCCTTTCAAAATTTTCACCTTTTTTTTTATACGTTCTATACATACACCATGTATACAGAGTTCTCCCTAACCTTTACCCCTCCCAATATTCTCCAAAATCCCCTCATGCTTCATATTTACACAGTACATTTTTTCACTAAAATTTTATTTGCAAATCTTTCTGAATTTTTTTCAGAGTAAGCCTCTCATAAATACACAATTTCTAAGACCTTACTTTTTACTTTACCTTTTCTTACTACGTCATAAATAAGAGGGATAACGGTAGAGGTGCATGAAATGGATAATTTTTTGTATCCGTAATAAAATTCCACTTAAAAAAATAATTTTCACAATAATAGTCTAGCATGAGAGTTCTTTAAAAAAAATAGGAGCCCGAGCCAAGGAACAGCCCTGTACCTAGAAGCTATGTATGCTTTCTCTGTCAACAGTTTCTACCTATCCTTATAATAATTCCCAGACATGGGTCTATGCAAGGTAGTTCCAACCAATTGTCCCTTCAGAAGGATCCCTTTCTCCGACACCCTGGATATTTCCTCTCCGCGGATTTACGAGACGAATAAAATGAAGAGGGAAAACATAAAACAAATCCAGGTACAAGTTAAAAGAGATCCCATTTACCCATAAGTATGCACAGACGGATATGTCCTCTTTACGTAGAGCCATTAAGCGACAGTAACAGAGAAAGTTTCCTACTTGATACAGGGAGACTCTCATAGGAAAAGAAAAAAAATTGTTTTACCTTGATTGGTCGTCCTGTAGAAAAAAGCTCCTTCTGCCGATCCACGTCATAGTTGAAATAGATCATTGCAATTCCCAGTGAGAAGATAACCAGAGCACTAGCAATGCTGGATTGGGGCTGATGATAGACGAAAAAATACGAGTGGAAAGTGTACAATGATGGGACCCAGACTAAGCATCCCCAACAGAGGTAGTAGCCCGCTCGGTCCAGAGTAATGTCCAGAGTGTTGAAGTATCCCGTCTCCCAACGGTAAAACTTGTAAATGTACAGCGTCTGGAGTGTTACATTGACTAAATGACCCGGGTCAAAGCCCTTGAGCTGGTAGGAGGCTCCGAAGTAAATTAAAATGAGTAATTGCCACATTATCATTCCCATGCGACAATTAGTTAATTGCTTCACGTCCACACCCAAAAGACGCGGATGAAGTTCCATCCCACGGTAGAATTCATGGAACATGGGGTAATTCTAGAAATTCATATAAAAAACACGTCTTCATATAATTACATGTGGGGAAGGAATCCCCTCAAAAAGAGACTTGTCCTTATTTCCATGGAGCCATGACATGTACTCAGTCTTGAGGCTTTCGTACTTTTTCTCTCAATTCAAAATATTTTTATTTTTCACAAAAATTGTTTTTAATATTAAAAAAATTGAAAAATTCGCTATATTGAGTAGAGGTCCAGAAGGGATAGAGATCAACAACTCTATCAGTACAGGATACTCTTTTTATAAGGGACTTCCCTCTAGCAGCCAGTTCTTGTAAGACGAAACAAATTAAGTTATGAACATTTATACAATGGAAATTTTTTTTTGCTTGGAAGAGCTAAGGATTTAATGGGGAAATTTTAGGACTATTGGGGCTGCTCTTTCAACGGGACTGTACTGTAGCCGGCTCTTCCTTGGATGTGAAAAAATCATCTTGATAAAAAGGTATCTTCATAAAAAGAATTTGAATCAGTCAGTATCAATTCAAATATGAGTCAATTTCTTCACAAGTTTTTTTTCGTCGTACTTTTTTCTTTCATATCAAAGATGGTGTAGGAACTCATTCATTCATTCATTCATTCATTCAAAGAGTAAATAGAAAAAAAAATATTGGGAAGAATAATAATTCCTTCAAGGTAAAATCTTGATATAAGGGACTTTCGGGGACTATAAAAGTGTCCCTTAGAAGAAGACTCTCTCGTCAATATGAGATTTGGCTGGATAACTGATCCCTTATAATGAGATTTTAATGTGGACGTTGTAAGGAGGTTCTTTTGAATTGTGCTAATGGATAGTGGGACTTGGAGGGATTCAATGAATGAGTCCCCCTTTTCCCTTATAACAAGATTTGACTCTATTGAATTTTAAAGGAAAATGTCATCGGATAGATCTGGACGATCCATCAAGAGTGCACGAGGGACTTTCCCTGTAAAAGGAATCTCGGAGGATGAGATTTCCCAGCGTTCGTTTCACAAATCCAGATCGACCAAAAAGCAGCCTCCCCGCTCTGTGGCCCACCACCAGGAGCGCAATAAAGAGAACATTTACGAATCCGATGAAAAATTATGGGGTAATAATCTACACTCGGATTCCAGCTCTGAGCCGGGCTCAGAGTCCGCAAATCCCGACGACACTTCCACTACTTCCATGTATCAACACATGTGTTCCAAATATGTGCACTACATCAATCCTTGCACGGTTTGTCCTTTCCCTTCTCTTCATATACAGTGTACTCTCCTTGGGGCCTGCCCCCTTATAAGAGCGTATATTCTCTATCAGAGGAAAGTATTCCCAAATTTTTAAGTAGTGTATTTTTTTAAATGTAATTATGTAATTATGTATCTATGTTAATATTATTTCTGTTTTCCCCATGTTAATTTCTACCCAACTAACAAAAATAATATAGTCTCGGTACAGCGGCTCCCTTTTGTATTTTCGACCCCTATTAAAAGTACTCCCATACATTCTCCTTTTATGCCAATATTAATTTTCCCTGTTGTTGGAGCCTGTACGGACCTCGTTATAACGGACTCCGTGGAACAGGACCCTCCGGGAAGAAAATAATTTGGAGATAATTCCGCTGTGTAAATATTTTTGGAAAAAGATGCAATCATAATTATTACACAGTGTGACCTCTCGCTATAAAGGACACCAATAGTTCCCCTGCCTACAAATCTACTTTGAAAAAATCGTCTGAAGCCATTCTGAAATTTTGTGGTTTGGATTAAATCTGGAAAATCATCCTCAATTCCCAACAAGTTTGTGACCCATTCGAATGGAACAGTGACCATGTCCGGAGTGTTTACAAAGCCCGCTATAAGGCGTATATTTTTTATCAGGGGACAAAATCCCTTAGGAATTTCTTATAACGAGGTTTTATTGCATATATTAGGAGAATCATAAGTCACTTTGAGTTAGGGAGCTAGTCCAGTAAAAGTCTGGGAAAATAGTGTGGTTAATTGGAAATGATTCGGGGGTAACTGTTTGAATAGGCCTTCGTAGGAAATACAGGAACACTTCTGTAGAATGGTCTGCATTTCCTACTGGTCCTTATATAGCTGAATATAATTTTAACACTATTACTCTTGTGGCTATATGTAGTGGTAGCTGTCTATATGGGTCAAAAAGTTGGTCTCACTAGGAAGAGCGTTAAAAGGGGATTTCCCAGTCTCATGCCAATAATCAGGAGATAGCTACAAATTGAAAAGGACGTTATATTGAGATAGTACAAATACATGGAGATAAACTATCCCACGAATGTAATCTGTATTTATTGGCTTTATAGTTGAAGGGGTGCTCTTATAAAGAGACTACACTCGACACTACGCCTGCAGTCCCTCCTGTAAATATTTAAGGATAGAAATATGTCGTATTTTAAAATATTGTTCTCTTTCCCTGAATATAGTTCTTGAGACAGTTTACGAACGACGAAGGAACTCAAGAGTTGTTGACTGACATTCAGAGAAGAGATTTCTTTTGCTTCGTTATGCTAATCAAATGTCTCCAGCTCCTTATGATTGCAAGTCTCATAACCCTACCCTCCGCTTCCCCGTAAGCCTTTTTATATCCTACTTAATCTATTTTTTTGTAATTATGTATTTACAGTGTGTACTCTCGCTCTTGTTGTAGGAGCCCTCCTTATGACAGCCTTTTCCTTTTGAAGATTCACAAATATTGCCATACATTCCCATATATGATTGTGTTCATGTGTTGGTAGAATAAATAGGGACTTTTATATCATTTCCCCCTCCCCCAATAGCCCATATTGTAAGAGCAGGTTCGGTAATAAAAAATCCCATTCTTTCAGTTTCAAAGAAGATTTTTTTTTTACAGATTTTTTATACATTTTTATTAAACTAGAAATAAGGAAGATCACAGGGATCAAATCAGTTTTATTCCAATTTTTCATTTCTACAAAAAATTATGTTGACGCTCATTTGTTGGGAATTTTTTGGTTTCAAAATTTTCTCATATAGAGATCCCTGCGTTGAGATATATCTGGACAGAGGGGCGGGGGACATGCAGAGACGACTAATTTAAAAATGTTCTTTTAGATCTCTGGAGGGATTTTTGAGGGACTTCCATCGCCACTATGTACTCATTCCTTTGTAAGTTCTTTCAAGGACCTATTCCTATTTTATCCATCAGGAGGTAAAATGGACTAAATACATTTTCGATTAGAAGTGTAAAATGTTTTATAAAGAGTGATCACTTTCAATCTGTACAATTTGTTACAATGACCCAGGTCAATACTTAAGGTCATTTGTGTCCTGTGACGCTTGAACACTCATTCTGCGGATAGTACGTACAAAAATAAATTCTCTGGAAAATTAATTTTCGTTTTACTTTTTGAAGTGAAAATTATAATTATCTGGTCCATTTTACATTTTGATCAATCCTTGACTTTGGATCCATTTAAATTTAAAGGACTTTTAAGGCCCTTTTAAGCACTGCACCCTAATTACATTTTTAGAGAGGCATAATTTGAAGGGATTTAAAAGAAATAAATCTATTACAGTAAAGTCTCGTTATAAGGGACATCCGATTTTTGTCCCTTATATAAGCTATCCCTTATAAATATAGTTTCTTATTTGTAGAAATACATGTTGGAGAGTAGGAGTACATGAGTCCCATGTAGCGAGAAATCCCCTATAAAGAGATCCTGTATAACGAGATTTTACTCTAATGTGATCCTTCACAGCGGACTATGCTCATGTATTGTGGCCCTGACCCGGATGTGTCCCTTGTTCCGGAAAATGAACTCCTTCTACCATGCAGTCGGATTTTTTGTGGTGGTGAGCCCACAGGTTTTATTTATCACAGTAAAATCTCGTTATAAGGGACGGAAAAATTTTGCCCCTCATCAAATCTGCCCTTCAATCTTTGCTTTTATTTAACCCTTTTTAAAAGATAATAATGATGTTTTTTTCACGTTTAAATTGGTTTAAACGTATTTTAATAATAATAATGATTGATATATTATACTATAAATATACTCATTGGACCGAGGAATTTACAACCTAACAATCAAAGCTCCTTTAAAAAACCCGTCCCTTCTAACGAGGTATGATTGTCGCTGGAGGAAATTTTTGTCCCAAGCATTAGATAATTATACATAAAACTTTATGATTTTAAATATCTAGAATTATTTCCTTTCGCCTATTTGTATATTTTGTGAGAATAGAGAACTTAGAACGAGAAAGTCTCGTTATAAGGGATACTTGGGAAGGAGATTTTTGTCTTTGTAAAAACTACCTTGGAGTTTTATTATTAATTATTTTTAACGAGACTTTCCCCCATTTGTCAGACATGCTGCTACGGTTACATTCTCGCATCTCTATCCTGCTTCTATAGTTCCCATGTGATCAGCAAAGTGTTCTGGATTCTCCCTGCCTCAGTGCTCTTCATGGCAATCTTCACCGTCGCAATGAATGTAAATTTGGGAAATCAATTTAATCGAAAAGCTACAATAATTATATATAGACTAATGAACTTAGACGTATGTACATTCCACACTCCCTATAAAAGATCCATTTCAGAGCAGGTTCCCTATAGGAGCAAACCTGTCTGTAATCTCTGTACATAGGAGTTGTGATATAATTCTGACTCCATATTTACAGCTGTCCGTGGTGAGACGACTGATTTACATTTCCGCACTCTCATCCGTCCTATTTTTTGCAACTGCCATGGCCCTCTTGCCCATCGTGTACGAAGGGAATCCAGGATTTGAAGTATCCGTGGACATTTGGCTACCGGCTGTTATTGCGGCGGAGATATTAATTTTTGTACTGACTTCCTCTTAACTTTCAAAAAATTATCTCCATTCATTCCATTACTCCAAGTCCCTCACGCACTTTCCCCTTTAGATTATTATTTTGAAGGTTGAATGCTTTGATGGCATTTTTTGTATTTAAATCTGTAGCTCCTCATCTTTGAGCTCCAATCCATCATAATTGGAGAGCGAGGGACAATCCATAAGAATGATTTCTTGTACGTGAGTTTGTACTTATGAGGGGATGTTTTTTGGAAATTTCAATCTCCTTCCTGAAGCTATCAGCTCTGCATTTAAATACTTACATTTGGTTCCACAACCACGTCCCATGATGTTCCATTTCAACTCTGACCTGGCACACGAACAGACCCTCATAACGTGTCATTCATTCACATTCTGACCCTTCAAGCCTCTTGTTATGTCAATGCACGTGGTCACTGTCGAATTCCTCTTCGTTCCAATAAGGTACAAGTATTTAAGTGTTATCCTTTTTTTTTGCTAATTTTCCTATACAGAGAATATTTATGTGCTTGTGCTATTCTTGTAATAGGGTTTGTATCCAACACGCAGAAAGACTCGGAGGATATAGACATTTGCTAATAAAGCCCTGAATTAAAGCAAGAGGAGAGATGAGCTGAGTGTTGGTCAGGCGGGGCCGTATGGAATCAACACACAAGAACATAAACCTAGCCCTGGGAGGAACTCCAGTTTAAAATTTGGAAGCGCAACGAACTTCCATAAGGCACTGTAGTTACGTGCTACAAACGTAGCGGTTGTCCATTTGTCATAATTATGGAGACATGTCGTGGGAGGAGGAAAAAAATAACTTTGACTATTGAGACTAATATTTCAAATTCCTTTGCTCAAAGGATCCCACACAGTTTCCTTTTTACTCCCTGAATTCTAACCCATTAATAAAAAGATAATTCAGAGGCTGAGTGGAAGAACCTTTCGCCACCATTCTAGATACCATTGGCCTTTATTTTAAATAATAAAAATAGCTTCCAAAATGTAAATATATTAACGTGTATTGCCTTATACAGTCCGAACGTTAATAGAAATGAATGAACAAATTACTGCTCGTTCCTTAGTGATAATAAAGTATTAAACGTAGCAGGCTGCCGTGTATATGAATCTCCATTGGAATTCAATATCCTCTTCCTCTTCATTGATAGTGCACATAAACAATCTAATTTCCTACATGATGATTTCCTATATGATGTACTAAGGATAGAACCAATTGCGATACACCTCGTTCGAACCGTTGTCGTAGTAACCCCGACTAAGATCGTCGTATTAACTTAATTCAAAATTTTGAATTTTTGAAAAAAAACCTAAATCTTGACCTGTTTTTTGACATGACATTTTTTTCGACTAGAAGGAATCACCTGAGACCTGCTCCCTCCCCTCAGGACTAATCTTCTTATCACGCAGTTTTTAAATAATTATACAAATATTTGATTCAGGGGGTTCAAAATTTTGAAAACAAAAACGATTTTGAGGCCTCGAAATACTTTTAAAATACTGCAATAACTTTGGTCTTGCGAAGCAAATGTCAATCAATGTTAGCTCATTGAAAAAGTTTAAAGTTTACACTGATACCTCAATTGAACGGTACGTACATATGTATATGTTCTACAAGCTAAAATAATGGCAACCAAAATGTCCAAAAATTCAATTAGAAATGTTTGTAGGGTATTCTAATTCACCAATTTTTCGAACAAAATGTAACTTTTGTTTTCGTCAAGAAGGAATCATCTGACATTTTGGCTGTCCCCCCGCAGGACAAATTATCTTTCAATGAAGTTGTTCAATAAATTTACAAAGTTCAAATTCATTGCCAATGTTTGTTGTTCAAAATTTGGAAAAGCACATTTTGGGGGCAATTATGAAATTCTCCTTTGGGAGGCTCCCATTGTCGATCATTTATTGGTATATGCAGGATTATTATTAAGTAGTTTTTTTAAAAAAAGGGGGAACTGACCGAGGTTCTCAGGTAAGGATCCACAGGATTTCTGTCTAGTTTTGCCTTAATGAGCAAATAAGTACAAAGTGAGAGGGCGAGAACGTTGAGGACTCCCAAAATAGGTCCCATATTCTGATAGATGGATACGCAAAGAGTAGGATTGATGTAAACCACGCACCCGAGCATGGCCAACGATCCAACGTAGTAAAGCTCACCATTTGCCTGTAAAAGTAAAGCAGTCATCAAACTAATTTGTATTTTATACGTTAATGATGAGAAATAAATTATATGAAGGATTGCTTGTCCATTTATTACATCCTTGAATAACACAAATCCCTCCAGCGTTGAGTCATTACCTTCATCTTTTCTAAATTACAGTCAAATATGTTCCTTAAAAATAAAAGTTTTATTCGGAACAATTTTTTCTACCACATTTGACATTTTTGAACATTTTTAATGTGAAAGTTAGGTACGGTTCTTCATGGTTGAAGGTAAATTAAATTCTCGGTATAACATTCCAATATTTATGTTCTAACATTTTGTTAAAATACAGTAATACTGAAGAAACTCAAATTTTACATTTTGAACCATCGGTTTCTAAATAAGTTCAAGTTGCCTCTAAATCTTTATTTTCTCTTACCCCATACGAGGGACAATCATGGAAAATATCTGAGTTCCCCAATTCCAAGCAAATTGTTTTCCCGATTTTCTAAAATATGCTTCATGTCAGTATTTACGGTCAAATCGTTCCAAAATGGGAAGCAAAAAATCTAATGTTTTAAAGATTTCAGATAAGCTATTTTTTATTAGCATAATTTTTTTATACTTCTCAAAAAGTTAGATGATAACCTCGCTCGTTGTTTGAAATTTCCGGCAAACATTTGAAGTAAAATTAGGGGATATTCACCAGTCTCAGGAAAAAAGAGGAAGAGAAATTTGCTTCCTGTTGTAGTTTTATCAGAGAAGATCTGGTGCAGTAAAAAAAGTAAATTCGTTTTGAATTTTTGACTTTTTGGGTTTGTTTTTTACATTTTATTTCATCATCCCAAATTCAAAACGTCGACCCAGTAGGAGCCAGAAATATACGTTTTGTAATCAAAGTTTTGACTTGTGTGGAAATATGTTAGGATGTTGAGGTTTAAACAAATATAGACTTTGCACTTTGTTTTTCGTTAGATCACTCTGACCATAAATATTGACCTAGGTGGTAAATTGTGTGATACTCGATCCACCATGTAATAAATAATTCCTTGCTTTTACGAGCAAATGAAAGCAATGAACTGCAGCGATACTTGAAAGCAATATCATGATCAAGGCTTTCAAAGTCTTGTTGTCTTCACTGGATGCTAAAAGCATTGTGTGCCATTGCCATAGCTCATGATTATGATACAACCGGGAAAAAACAAGCAACAGCTGATCGCCAGAGAGTGAAGAAAAAAAGTGAAACCATTGTTTCACATAAGGGTCAGGAGTCAGGATATCAGCTACATATCTTCATAGAATGTCTCCATAAAAAAACAAATTAAGTACTTACTCGCAACAACGAACTTGATTTCAATACTGAAACTCGCCCTGTTATCCGCACTGCCGAGATGTTAAACCTGGGTTTAAATAGCAAGACCCGAATATACTGATAATTTTTAATGCATAAAGAGCAGTTTCAGTAGCGTCAGAATTTTTTATCATTTCGTATCAACGTTACGTAAATATTTTGCGTAGCATTAGAAAATGTTACTACTGTCTACTGTATCTACATATGTACATGCTGTTTCTATAAGTAATACTCTCTGTAAGACCCTTTTTAACAGCATTGTCTATGCAGGGGGCAAGAATATTTGGATATATTCTAGTTTAAAACACAAGGTTATTTTTCTCCTTTTAGCATTTAAGGGAAGGACATTTTTTCTGCGAGGCAAAATTTTGCTCCTTCCATTTTAGGGGTACTCTTACACAGAGAGTCCCTGTAATGTATGTAGTGTACATATTATGTACCTATTCTAGAAGGGACTAAGAACAGCCTTTATTGCTTGTCAACTATGTATATCTATATGTATGGACGGGTATACTGAATTACATGTACCTGTGGTAGGCTAGACATGACCAACTTTCCGTACGAAGATACTGACAGACAATGACAGATAAATTGTAATATTTTTCTCATCATCACTTTAGTGCAAGCTCCATTCCAGTCTCCCAACCCTTGATTACATAAACAGTCAGCTATATGACAGTTCTCATATCTTCGTGTCCGCTTGAGCAGAGGAGACACGAAGAGCTCTAATCTAATGTACAGAATATCTGAAGTATGAGGGTAGTGCTAACCTGGTAGATTGGAGTGTACCCGAAGGACGTGGTTGGACCGGGGAACTTTTTAGAAGGTATCCAAAGCCATAGTAAAGCCCAAGCCAAGAGGCTCCCTACGACTTTCCATGCGAAACAATTCCCCAGAATGAACCATGTCTGGAATTTCCGGTCCGGGTTACCCGCCTGAGCCAAATATTGTGCCGCTGATGTGAAGATTATGAGAAATAAAGGGGGCACAATGTGATAACTAAGAGTCAGACCAGCAGACATTTTTTCTGCACCTACAAATTTGACAGGAGACGGTTAGAGGAACAAAATTTGTATAATAATTTTGGCACCTGCTAAAAATAAATGTGTACTGGAGATTACGGCAAATTATTGGAATAATTTTTAACACCTGAAATAATACTATTTGAACAATTGAAAAATATACACTTTCAACAGGTAGATCGCCCCAATAATTTCCCAGTAATTCTGGACATGTAGTGAATGTAAATAAAAATGTAGAACAATAATTTGCATTGAAACGCGGATGAGCAAATTATTCAAATTGTTGCAACTTAAATGTAACTAAAAAATGTTACTGTTTGCTTATGCTTACTCAATAATAAGTATCCAAGGCTGCTTTAAGGAAAGTCAAGCGACCAAGTCAATGGTCGCTGATGGATGGACTGAGTGGCTTCATGTAACTTGAGTACAGTTATTAAGCCCTGGGTTACACGCACGTTTACTCATATATTGCAAGTGTATACGAATTTAGATGAGGTGTGCAAAAACTTTGGGACATGCATTTATGGGAATAGGATATCTAATACGTGTTATTGTGTACAATTCATTGATTAAATAATTAATAGGGGGTTCGTAGGTGAATACTTGTGCAAAGCTGTTAATGAACGGGTAGTAGAGAATGGGAAGTACAGTGTACACTCCGGCTATAACACTCTCATAGAGAGCATTTTCTGTATATATAAGGGCGAAAATATTTGGGAGACATTCCACGCTTTTTAACATGTAGTCCATTTATTTTTACTTATAAGAAGCATAGGAATACAGCTGTACAATTTTGTTTCTTTCAGTGTATCTGGTGTAAAGGGAGGGTACTGTATGCAGAATCAAGTGAGATAACTTTACATCAGAGATATCGTGCGTGCCAGAGTGCTAGTAGCAGGTGCATGTTTGTCAACTGTAATTTAAAAGGTACTACAGGAGCAGGTGAAACTAAGTACAAAAAGGAATAAGTATAGCATATAAGGATGTTTCATGTAGTTTTTGTTACTTAGTTTTAGTCGACTGTAAAAAAATCATTAAATCTCGGCAAAACATACGAGAACGTGGCTGGTTTTTTACATGCGTTTTCTGGACTCTTTAGTCTTTACAGTAATTTGCCTCGTTGGTGATTACGCTACACGAGGTTTAGGACAATGTAATGATAAGAAGTTCACCTGTTCCAATACAGGTGATTATCACTTGAAACACTTGAGCATGTTATAGGTTATGTAAAAATGTAGAACAGGAAAATAACAATAAATTGTTAGGTAAAACATTTTTCAGTACTAGAATAATTTCCTTGTATCGAAAATTAGCTGAAGGAGGTTCCTAAAACCAATTTTTTTCGAGAGTAAAAGAATTATTATTACTAACAGGGGGATCAGAAAAGATACTTATTTATTTCAAGAAGAATTACATTTAAATGGATCAGCAGATCTGTGTAACTGAAGTTACTACTTACAATAATTGGGAAGGAGTTTTCTCCATAACAATTTACAATCAGATTAAGAATTAAAGTTCATTTATTTATGAGAAGTTACATAATACTTTTTACAAGCATCACTGTTTCTTTGTGAAAAATGGTAGCATTACTTAGAAATAGTTCATTGTACGCACAAATATTTAACTAAAAACAATAATAATTATTATTACTCAACAGCATAGCTAACTGGCAAAAGTTTTGACAACAGCTTGGCAGGCTCTAATCTTGTCCAAACAAGGGAGACAAATCCTCACAGTTCTTACTTGACCGGGTTCAATAAAAACAATTTATAGGGTAGTAATGCAACAGGTTAAGTAAACACTACCGGCATAGTCAAGATTTTCAGCCAAGAAAGTGCAACAGAGAATATACACTTAAAAAATGAACAATAATAAGTATTATTATTGTAAAAACCACAGCAATGCTTACAATAGCTGATAGTTAGTACTAAAAGAGATATTACATATTTCCTTTGGAAGAGCATTACTGTCTGTATTCTAGGTATTCACGGTGTGTTCCAGCAAACCAGTCTCTTTTGATTCTGTTTGATACAATAATAGTAATGTATTACACTACTAAAGGTACAGTAACTTCAAAATTACGGATAATTACATGAAACAGTCAACTATGTATATCTACAGAATTAAAAACCCACTTGCTGTTTCGAAGCATTTAATCACTGATTACATGCTTAAAACACAGCCAGTAGCAGTTATTAGAATTACACAGAACGTAACAGAATAGTTACAATTAGTTATATTTTTATAATCTTGCATTATTTTCATTTTTTGATTTCGTTCAACCAAAATATTGTAATAGCAAACAAAACCATGTATAGGTAACAATAAAATCGTCGTTTATGGTAGTACTTGGTGAGTATGAAAAATCCTGGGTAGCATTAACAGCGTCAAGAATAAGAACACAATTATAAATGTCATTATTACAATATATGTAACTAAAAACTTGCAAGTTAAAAGAACGCACGATTCCCCAACTGGCTCTGAGTACTGATTTGTTGCAATCTGTAAACGTTGGAACTCAAAGAATAGCTGCTGAGATGACTGATATATAGATATAAATCTATATACATAATGGAGTATGGGGTGTACAGATAATTTCATTATATTAACACGATGTATCACGTTAGTGATGCAAAACTTTTTGAGGACGCTGTTTAAATAAGCATCCTGTGGTAGATTCCAAGACTTGCTTCGAAAAACATACATTGTCCATTAAGATTTTTCCTCCTTCTCTCGATTGTACTTCTCTAACTCTTTAAGAAATATAGCTTTCGGCTTCATGACATTCGGGCGGTCGCCGCGGCATTTGGGGCAGTACCATTTTCCTTTTGGCTTGTAAGAGGAATTCAACTGAACACAAGAAAAATGAAACCATTCTATCGGGCAGAGGTCATTATCGCAACCAATCATCTCACCATAAGACACCTGCGAAAAAAATTATGTATACACTAAACATTTTGGGTTACATATTATTAATTTTGAATCAAATTTTGTAGCCAAACTTACCTGATCGCATAGACAATATGTTGGCTCATCAGGATCAATAGGAATACTAGGTGGAGAATTTTCCAGTTGCTTCTTGCGTTTCTTGTATTTCTTTTCATTAGTGTCCTTCTTATGCTGAGACTGCTTCTTAGGGGTAGTGGTAGAACTCGAAGATCCCGCATTCACTACTCCGGAACCAGAGGAGCTAGCCAATTTTTCGTCCGTTAATGAGGTATTTTTACTTGAATTCCCCGTTGCCTCACCATGAGAACTTTGACTTGAACCACCGCCTGTAGCCATTGACGCAATGGAAGCTTTAACATTTTCAGTGGATGCGGTGCTGTGGGCGTGGGAAGCTGCATGGGATGATGAATTTCTAGAATGTTGGTGGTTATCTACAACAGCGGACAAGTTTTCTGAAAAAGAAGTCGCCTCTAAAGTAGAAGGACCCAAAATTGAAGGAACGTAAACTTCGTGACGAGCGCGCCTTGCCCTCTTCACGGGTTTCTCCGATACTTCCATGGCTTTCGAATCAACTCTCGAGTCATTCTCTTGATCTCTGGTATACCCTGTAAAAATAAGTTTTCAATATAAAAGGGAAAATAAATGTCGGAAAATTGATTTTTGAATAAAAGTACTTAAGTCGTCAATTCTATTTAAAATAGATAATTACCTAAATTCTTCAAGTCCAGATCCAGTTGTCGGACTTTATTGTCCATATAATCTTGAATTTGTTGAGTTATCTGAAGCTTCTCATCTCCTTTATCCTGAGCACTCATTAAAGCATGCTGGATTTTTAGCTTCGAGACTCCAGGATTTGGTACGTCCGGACAATCCAATAGAACTGTTAACTGATGCTCTACGTCTTTCAGGAACTCTGATATCCCATAAAATCACCGAATAAGCTTTGTTAATGTTCGGAACTCATAACCACCCCAAATACTCTCCAAATAACTAGTCAAAATCACAACATCCTGTCCATCCTTTCAAAAAGCTCAAAGTTCTCCTAATCATCAACTATAGTAAGCACATCAGCAAAACTGTCTTAACAATTCATCAGTACAAATAATTTACAAACACTTAAGATCCTACCACAACAAAGATCAATTTAAAACCCCTCCTGGAGCCCGAATAATTTCCTCAACCTAACATATGTATATTACATAACATATGTTATATTTCATTAAAAAATTCAAACAATTCCCACTCACTCTGATATTCTACATCCAGCTCTCTCATTCTTGTAGCTTGTTTCTGCACATCGTCCGGTAAGTTCTCACAGGAGTCAAAGTAGTCCTCCAAGTACGTTGCCAGGAACAGGGACTCCAGGGCTTGTTGATTGATCATTGTGCACGACAACTGTCTGACTTTGGCCACTGAAATAGAATACATCATCCCATCAAGATATATTTCCAAATCCAGCTTTTTCATTCCCAAGAGTACTATACTAATACTCATCTACATAATTACGGCAACAAGCACCAGTAACAACAAATGATTGCTAATATTAATGTTTTATTCCCCAAGACAAACTGTCAAAGCTTTGGTCACTGTAATTGAAATATCCCCTGGTCAAAATAATTTCCCAAGCCTAACTGTCTGTAATAACCCTTTATTTTAAAATCCCTAATAATAATAATAATTAATTTTTTTTCTAAGAACAAGTCTCTTTATCAATAAACATTACTAGCTGATAATTGTGCGAGACAACTGTCTAAACCAAACCCTCTAATCTTTGGCCGCTGAAATAGAGCCTTCATCTCGACAACATACATTTACTTCGAATTCCAAGTGGTTCATTTCCATGAATAAAGCTAGTAATTACTAATTACCCTATTATTATTATTTCTAAGAACACACACCACCAAAATCTTTATCCACTGAAAAACAGAACACATCACGTGGTCAGATGTACCCAAATCAGATTGTCCTACTACTACGATTGCTATTAATATATTATCTCTTGGAACAGAAATCAATTAAGCACAATAATTAATATCACTAAAAACTAAATGTCTGGATTCATCCTTCCTCACAATAATCATCTAAATTTTGACCAGAGAGACAAAAATGAAGGATCATCTGGCACTACTAAAATACTTCCAAATCCACCCAATCATCTCTAAGATTTGTAATGATTGTAATAACTAGATATCCCATTACTTTATTTTTAATTCAAACGCCATTTAAGGACCCAATCAACCACCAGTAAGAACAAAACAAACACCAGGGATAAGGCAATTCCCAGAGATGCCAGAACATAATAAATACAGCCCCAGCTCCCCGTCACAAAATTTTGTTTTGGAATATGGCGTGGAAATGAAATTGAAACTCTCACTTACCTCTTAGCTTATTTTTAAGATTATAAATTAGGGCTTAATTCTGAGTACAGCTTATTGCGATCATTGGAAGGAAGAGGAACTTTCTTATAAACTATATGAGAAATCTATTGTTTGAAAAATGATTGCTGGAGAAACGTACCCTGACCATAATATACCTCCATAGCAGTATTAATAAAAAAAAGCACTTGTACAACAACACTCACACTCAAACTCACTCCGTGAACGGCAAACAGAGACAGCTGATTTTGCTATATGCTCCTCAAAGAGAGGCTCCGCTCCTGCAGATTCACAGTATATATAGCTCATTCTCAGTCTATTACCGAGCTTTCAATTTACAAGCTAAAGCTTCTACGAATGTCAAGGCGGAGCTTCAATCCAGGGGCCAGTCAGAGCGAGGCGGGAAAAAGAGTTTATCTGTCAAAAATCCTATGTTTACCACTGAGTCCCACTTCTGTAACTTGTATTTACTAGCAAAAATGCCCCGCTTCGCGGGGTCCCTGGAAACTTCCCTAATCAATATTTATTCATTCTTTCGAATCCACTTTTCTATAGGATCCATATAGAAAAGCTAAGGCCATAATATGGGATGGAGATGAGGGGTGATGATACCGTACCGATGGGATAAACGTTGTGTTGTGTCAAAAAGGAAAACAAGTCAATAAAAGCGGAGTGTTCGGAATTTAAATCCGGGTTTTATTCATGACATTTGTATCAAGTCTCAAGGGATAATGTACAACCGCTGTCAAAATTCTATGTTTGTATACTAATGCTTTTAAATTGTCCCTGCAATGTTCCATGAAACTTCCAATGGGGTAAAATAAATAAAAGTAGCATTTATTTTTTACTTAATGAAGGATAGTACCCCTTTTGGTAATTATTCGGACGTAGAACATTTATTTCTGGGATGAGTTTCATCCTGAGCGTCTTTTGCAGTAATTTACTTTGCATCTTCCCGGGATTAAATTGAGCATATGTGTTCCCTAATTAATCGTAATTACCAGAGGTGTGGAAAATACATGAAATTTATTATTGAAATACAAAATACAAATACATTTTCAGAATACTTAAAATACAAATATAAACTACAAATACCAGGTGTAACTTAGTGAAGATACAATATAAAATACAAATATCCAGAGTCATTGGGCAAGATACAAAATAAAATACTTTCCTTCCAACAAAAAGAGAAAATATGAAATAAAAATACCGTATTTGAAATACGAAATACATATTGAAAATACTCTCATATTTATCTCAAAGTACATATCTGAGATGTATCTAAAGTTTATTCTCCAAAAATATGTTGTATAATTAGGCCAAATAATACGATATTTAAAAATAAATCAACTTAATAAAGGTAACTGCATGTTATTAGACTTTAGAGTTGTGCATTTGTGTGTATCAAAGTAAATTAACATGGCCCTAGGTACAGAATATTTTTCCTTTAAACAAATAATCATATAACTCCTGGGTAATATATTTATATTCGCGTTACTAATTTAGCTAGCTTTATAGTTCTCAGATACATTGAATTTTATGTATTTATGCAGTAATTTCTTCAAACCCGTCCAACAGGTTTCAAAAAATCGTTTTAAAAACGACCTTAACAATTTCCAGAGTCATGTATTTTAAAACTATATTTTGTATTTGAAATACTGACTGGGTAAATTTTAGAAGATAAATAAATACTAAATACTATCACGTTCGTAATCTTCAAAATACGAAATATAAAATACAGTATACATGTTGGTGCTGACAAAATACGAAATACAAAATACTTTAAACAATTTACGGCTAGAAAAATACCAAATACGAAATACTAAATGTATTTCAAATACTATTTCAAATACAATATTTCAAAATATTCCACACCTCTGGTAATTACAAGGTTCCGTCTTTATTTGCAGATTTGATTTTTTCAGTGATTTTTTTAAACAGTAATTTATTATATGTAAGTGGATTCATTTTCTGGATGAACCACATGCATAAGTGTACAAATAATAATTGCTGCGAAAGAATTTCATGGTGGAGCTTGCAAAATAGTAATCACTGGAATAGACTTCAATTAATAAATTATGAATAAAAACGGATACGTATTCATGTCCGTCTCATTACTATTTGAAGAAATTATTCCATAATTATATAGACCGTGGGCATCCATTTTGCTATAATAGTAATTATTATTATTAAAGGAATTTTTCAGGAAGGGTGTTATAGTTAGGTTCGACGATAGATGGGAAGGGGGAGGACGGGTAGGGGTGCACTACCCGTAGCGGGGGGAGGGGGCTTGTACTCTGCTTGCACATCAGAAGGAGAAGCCCACTGCACACTGGTCCAAAGTGCCCCAAAAAACTGGCACTTCGTTTTTGAGCCAGAATGTAAATTTCGAAATAATTTTTTTGAACTCATTTTTGGAAATACCATCTCTGGAATGAGATCATCTTGCAAAAAATACATGTAATTTTTCAGTATAGCTGGACTTGCAAAATATCCAAAGAAAATTTCGAATTTTATTTCGTAGTTTACACACTCCTAAAATATAAACAGAATAAATCGACAACCTCAATTACAGAGAAATGCATGATTTCTGACCTGAATCGACCAGTTATCCCATGTTGAAATGTAAATAAAATACGGGATTGTAAATAATTATTATTTCCTGGAAAATCACATAACGGGATGGTATTTGAGGCACCTCTACGGTAAAGTCCATGATTGTAGCGAATTTTACTTTTAGTACATTTGTCGAGATGGCAGAGTAATCTGACATCTCGTGAAAGATGTCACTGATTCTAAACCCATGCTGAAGCAAAAAATAGCGTTATTAGTACTGACTTGTATTTGTATAAAAATTTCATTGAAATCGGTGGAACAGTTCAGGAGAAATCCAAGATTCTACTCCTTTTTATTTTTTAAAGGACAAAAACGTGGACCGATTTCAACAAATAACGAACTCATTCGAGGAAGTGGCCTACAGCAGTTGTCGAACTGTTTCGGACGAAAAGTGCGAGAAGTACAGATTTTGCACGAACACGCCGACTGATTTCAACCGATAACGAACTCCTACGAGTTTTCGACTTAAACAATGCTATCAAAATTTTTGAATGAAATCGGTCAAGCAGTTTTGGAGGAAAACTGTGGGACATACAGACCCACGGACAAGACTATTTTATAAGGGGGCTGACGCCGCCCTAAAAACGGGTTTTTATAATTGCAACCCACCAAAATCCATCGTTTTTTCACATCCTATTTCAAGTATTTTTTAACAATGATTTTCAAGGCAACAACATAGGAGATTATAATTAAGCTTGTACTAACACCACGTCGTGTACATATCTAAAGGAGCCCTCTGTCACGGTCTCGGGACAAATCTCTAAATCTCGAATATCGGGTTTTAATAAATATGCTTTGGTCCTCAAATTAGAAACTTCTTAGAATCAGCAATTTTTGAGAATTCGTGCTACGTGATTGACAACGTATTAATGTTTTATAAAAGGGGTAAGTCAAGACAGTTTCCTGTCGCATGTATTTGTTTGGAGGTAGGAAAACTTAATATCATAGTTATGTAATATAATAACGATATATCATAGGATATCCTGTCCTGCCCCACAGGGAATTGTCCAGTCCCATCAAAAATTTGTACCAACCTATACCTTGAAAAATTTATCCGTTCTTTAGTTTTTAGTGCTTGGATTGATCGTCCCGTAGCCTGACCCTTAATAACTTGTATCACCCCGCCCCATACAGTACAATCGTTAACACCGACATCATTATGGGAGCCGTATTGCAAAAGAGTAAAATTTTGTTGATTTTAGAGAGTACACTGCAATTTATTTTATTTGGTTTTTATTAAGAGTAATAAATTCATCAATTTTATAGAAGTAACGCTGTAAAAAACCGTATAAAGCTATGGAATATGTTTTAATTCTACTGTACTTACTTACTTAAAAATTACAAACAAGGGGCGGGGGGTTACAAAACTTTTGATTGGGTTTTGCACTGAATATTTAGTAAAAAGCATCTTCTCACGGACATTTTATTATTTATACACAATATGTAGCAGCTAGATAAATATTATTAATAGTTATTTCTATGAAATATTTACAACAAATTTCTGTATAACAAAAACCCATTTACAGGGATTTTCGTGCCGCTATGAGGGACTATTATTTAGCAGGTGAATATACGTAAAAGTATTTAATTACTCCTCTCAGAAGATTAGCTGTTAGGGTGTACTCACATAAAGCATGTTTTGTCCGTGCACGTAAAATTTTTCTCCGTTACGGAGAGACCTCTCACATAGGTTCAGACCGTATGTAATTACTTACGGAAGTGTGAATGTGAGATGTCTGTTCGTAAGCGGTTGGAATGTTGTTTCCGTTTAGTTCCTTCCGTGATGCCGACTAAAACATTTACGGTTGCGGAAGGAACATGTTTTATGTGAGTACACCCTTACATTGGATACTTTGTATTATGTTGTAATTATACACCTCATAACGTATATTGCAAAGCACATTGTCTCAGAGAGTAAATACATGTGTGTTAATTAAACGCACGACATTTAAATAAAATTAGCCGATAAATAATTATGGTATTAAATTTGGAAGGGATATATTTGGAGGCTGGAAAACACAAGGTCAGCAAACCATGGGAATCTAATGTGATGGCCTTAACCACTGTTCTACAGTCAGATTGAAGAACATTCCTTGACGCCATTGATTGGTTTTTCAGTCCGAATTTTGCTGGCTGCTTGGGGGCCCCAGACATAAACAAATCTCGGGATCTGATGAACTCGCTTGCCTTAAAGAAGCCAAACATGACTCATCCCAGTCCATTAAATTAGGATGAGCTCTGAACCCGGAACTTGGAACAAGAAACAGCCCGAACGGGCGGATCGGGCTTCGGTCCGATCCGAATAGTCTCCCGCGGACCACGCGTTCAGTTACTCCAAGTTGTTACAAGACATTGGGATGCTTCGCCGATGTGTCTTTGGACACAGTGCTGATCACAGATGATTTTTTGGTATATTGGACGCAGAAATTGCTGGTTTTTACATAACAATTATTGGCTTATTTGTTGGCAGGAAGGCGAAAACTTTCGATTTGTGTAGCTGGTTCACACAGTAAATGTAGGAGGTCAGACCATTGAATTGTGACGCTTGAACAATGACAGATTTTTATGTTAATAGATGATATTGATTGTCTATTTTGAGCTAGTTACGATTAAAATTTCGGTAATATATTTCTTCATTAGTGGTAAATTACGTTCTTGTGTTACTAAATTACATGACTTTATTTGTGCCTTTTTTTATTCATGGTTTAAATCATTTTTTAAATTCTTAAGAAAGGAGCCGCTACACACCCAATGCCAATATGTTCCTAAATCTTTACCACATTATATTTAGTGTTTATTGTCAACAGAGTAATAATAGTAACTAATGATGCCTAATGCTTGACATTTTTTAATCAGTTGCAACTTCAAGACAAGTCAAGCAGCAGGCATAATTTCAGGGTAGTCCTAAAGATACATTTTGCAATATGAAACAACCGTAAGTAGTCATCATTGGGTTATGAAATTCTCAAAATAGCAGAGCTGCATGAAAATAACAGAATAGTTAATTTTATTAATAAGTTTTAATACTAAGTATCACTGATACTGTTTACTCTCTTTAAAGGTCAGCCTTTGTGACGTTGGTGATCATCATTCTTCTGGGGTCGAATGTGGAAGTTGGACACGGTTCCCCACCAACATGGCCTCCAGTAATTACAAATGCTATATTTATACTTATAAGGACCATAGTTTAATAATTGTTATAGGAGAGGCCAAACAAATTCCGTCAAATAGGGGAACAAAGTTCCGAAAATTAAGGAACATTCGTATGTTGTAGGTATGTATGGGAAGAAAGGCTGGGTGACCCCACCTCACTAGCCCTCTTAACGGAATAACTAATGACAGTTTCCACTCCGCAAAATTTGTAGGAAAGGATTTTTCACATTTTATAAAATTAGTTTCCTGGAACTAGTACCCATGATCACGCCTACATTTTAAGCGTGGTTATATTTTGATTTTCGAAACTAAAAATGTTTCATTGTTGCACCTGATGTTTTCAAAAAAGTATTGTAACGCCTTTTGGTTGAACGTAGGTCAGGTCAGGGTACTTGGTAAAATATACTAACAAGGTAAGAATTTGGGATGGTACACGTGGATTCAAACAAAGCAGAGCACATGTTTCAGTACTCCCAGAGTATATCGTCGTTGAAGAGGCAAAATGGACTAAGTGCAATTTCGACTAGAAGCAAAATGGTCTACATGCCTTTTTCCTTAAAGGCAAAACGGAATAGTTGCAAGCTTTCCTGAAAGCAAAATGAACTACATGCAGTTTTCACTAAAAGCAAAATGGTCTACATGCGTGTATACTTAATGGCAATTCTGCTTTAAAGCGAAATTGTATGTAGACCATTTTGCTTTTAGACGAAATTGCACTTAGTCCATTTTGCTTTTAAAACTTGATGCATCTATTCCATTTTGCATTTAGTAAAACTGCATGTAGACCATTTTGATTTTAATCGAAAATGCACTTATTCCATTTTGCCTCTTCAGCGACGATATGTTTCAAAACTCATGTAACTCGAGTGCATTTTGCCCCGTTCTCTTAGAACATGTCACCAAAGTTTCAAAATTTAAAACGATACCACAGGTAGAGGAACCTGTCTTTTTAAAAAAATTCCATGCTAAATTCCATAAGGATATTCATTTTTTGAAAGTCGATGAAATTTTGATTTTTACTATTTAAAGAAAATTCAGGTTTTATTTTTATTTCAAATTTATTTATCCTCCAACCGAATTGCCCGAAAAGTAACCCCTCTATCATGGCACATCCGTATTTATATAGTCGATGTCGACAGGATATATTCACTCCATATTTAATCTTTCCGACATACGTAAAAACAAGACTTGTTTGTTTAGCCCTCTGATCTACATGCACAACCTCCGTAGTTAGTCCCCCAGTCCAATATCATTAAATTTTCAAATTGTAACAGTATTATTTACTCCAATTTTAAATTACATAGTGTCCGCACCTCAACGCTCGGTGGTGTCGTCCGGGTTCATGGCCGTGTGAGTGCAAAGAACAATGCTGCTCAAATCGCTGCGAATGGGAGGACAGAGTTGGAAAAGATATTTGCTGGATGTAATAATAATTAGTACGAGCAATTAGTACAAGTAAAGTGACAATCTGGAATTTTCCCTGATTTTATGTTTACACTCTATACCCAATGATGTTCTAAAGGAATAAATATTCACTATCTTAAATGCAAAATCGATTTCTTTCTAATTCGTATTCGTTGTCCAGTCATCCCAACAAAATTCTTAGTCTCTTTCTACCACTAATCTTTGACCTGATTATGGAATGGTTAAGTGTGGAGGTACTCACCTGAGCTCAAAACCTTACTCTTGTTGTTATATCGCCGGTGAAGAGGTAAATATAATTATTACAGAATTTTCAGACATGCAATGCCGAATGCAAACCATATACAATTAAATTTACTAGTGAGGGAAAATGATTGCAAGTCCAATGCAAATAAGTTGGCATAACTATTTTATTACAATTTTCCAAGCTTTGAATATAACAGAAAATTGTGAGGATTTAGCAAGTCAAGTCATTTGTGGATTTTGCTGCCAAAGGAATGATGGGCTGTTTGTCCTCTTTCGGCATAACCAAAAGTTTAAAACGAATGGGTGGGACTAATCCCTTTCGTCTACCATTTTGCAACGCATGAAAGCTCCAGTACATCAAACCAGCGAGCAAAAGTAATACCACGATTAGTAACACTGGAAAAAAAAGCATACGATTAACACTACAGCACCGTTGATACTTAAAGTAACATATTTTAACACTGATTGTCTCATGCTATATATGCATTATTAATAGGAACAATAATTACGTTCCTTGGAAATGGGAGTGACCACGTCTTTACCTCTGTACAAAAAATTCTGCTTAAAGGTGGTACGTTATAAAGAGAGTCTAGTGTGAATTCTATTACAAGTAATTATTTAAAACGTGGATACTGGGAATAGGTTAAAATTTTGACTGTACAGAGAACATGCTAAATTCTGCTTAAAATTGGCAAACATATTTGGACACAGTCCCATTTAACACAATGTTAATTTTTCTTTTAAAGAGTACGTAATTTTATTATTACCAAAATAAATATCTAATTTTATTCTTATAAATATTATTACAGAGTAAATTTTACTACTTTAAGGGCTGCTCTAATAGAGAGAGATCAGAGTATAATTATGTACCAACAGAAAAACTAACCTCCTCCAAGGATCATCATAAATTGCTCCAAATAAGCCTCCCGTTCGTGGTGGGAATACGTTCGCATCGTATCCATAGAATCCGTCTGATATTCTCCAAGTATTGTTTCTGCCGGGTGGTTGGAACAAGAGCCATTTATTTTTGTATTGTTAGAAATCAGGTTCCGAGCCTCCAACGGGAATTTTTTCCCATAGCTTTTGCACAGGGAAAAGGCATTTTTCCCTAAGTAATGTAACCACGTGCAATTAGCTTCAACGCAGCTCCGACAAGATGTGTACTGTCTGCAATTATCTGTGGGAACCAATTTCAATATAATACAAAAATGTATAACTAATTTTATAATATATTGATATTTTCAGATTTTTAAAACTATTATTACTTCAGGTTTGTTTTAAAACATTTCCCTGTTTTATTATTTCCTAGTTTTTTTTTTAAAGCCATTCAGTTCTGAAGAAATACAGTAGTAGGTTAACACGTGAGGTCACAGAGTGCAAATGACTAAAGTATTCTCCCTTTTAAACTTTGTGTATAAAATTCTTTATTTTCTAAGTTATAGCAAGGGGTAATAAATTTCGATGCTCACTGTCGTAAATTTTATGGGCTTCAAAATTTCGATGCTCACTGTCGTAAATTTTATGGGCTTCAAAATTTCGTCATGGAACTAAATATCACGCACCTCTAGAAAGAGCAACATGCTCAAATAACTGTGTATCCTTTTGTAACCTTCAAATTTAGCATTGAACCAATCGGGAATACGTGCGTTAATTTTTTTAACCCTACAGAGCCAACAGCCTTACAACTTCTTACTGCTAGAGTCAACTTGAACTGAAACCCATAAAATTTGCTTCAGTTAGTGGTTTTGAATTGTATTGCGGAATGGAAATAAATGTATCGGTAAAATTTTCCCATGAAAAATTATTTTTCACTTATTAGATTCCTGGGACCTTATACATTCACGTAGGTCATTGCTTATGCTTCCATACTCCCCTAAATTTCAAAACCAGTTCTGTCTCCAAAAAAAGGGATTTAAATTCTTTTTAGGCGTAACTTGCTTATATTGCCTTGATTTGCCCCATACTTGAAAAATATTTTGAAACACACTATTAATAAATATGATTAATTTTTACCAAGTATTAATTAATTTAAATACCATCAAAGTAGTTGTGGAGACGAGGATTGTTATAGTGTAAAAAAGTCTTCAGGAGCATAATGTTTTAATATTTTTTGAACGCTATAAGGATAGTTTGAATGCCGTCAAAGTTTCCGTGAAAAAAATAGGAATCAATATTAAAAATAATTACCCCTAAAATTAAAATTATGAACTCCAAGCCTCCTTTAAAATACCTTTATATATAAAAAAAATAACGTTTCAAGAAATTTAAAAATATTAAATTCCTATGACTTTTTTGCATTGACAATACCCTAGAATCTCACAACTACTTTAATGAGTTCCGAAACCTTTTACTTTTAAATTTTGTCCCATTACCTTGCATAATTATGGTAACAAATCTTGAATTTAACTTCAGGGAAAAACTAAGAACCTGTTAACTCTAATAATGAAAGGAATCAAACCCAGAGCACCGCAGATTTAATTTTACTTGGCACTCTGAAGCAACTGGAAAGAAAATAAATATCTTCATGAGAACACTCGGAGGTGTACAGTGCACTGACTTTATACGAGCGCTCGTAAAATGAGCATTATTCCATACTTCTAACTGCGTGCTCTTAATTGTAGGAAAATTAATTTTATTGTAAACGCTTACGGAATTTATTTCCCCCAATGATCTCATAAAATAGTAGGAAGACCCAAATATTGTGCATGCTCATTTAATCTGATAATTTCAAAAGGGGTAAACTGGAATGTGTCCAAACTTATCGGCTGTAAACATAAAGAACTCGTCTCAGGAAGTCCGCTATAGGGAGAGTAAACTGTACTGCACCTTGTTAAATGATTCTAAGATCATTCCCCGTTGTTGACATTTGCCGAGAACACCACAATTGGATTAAACAGTGAAGACTGGAATTGCACTGCGTGTGAATCGTATACAGGGTAATCTTGCTATAAGAAATCCCATTGTAAGAGCTTTTTCTCTATGGAGGTAAAAATATTTGGTTAGATTTCCTATTATTATAGTTTTAATATTTTTGTTTGCATATGAGAGGATGTGAGAATAAAATAAAAATCTTGGGGCTTTCACAGGTCCGTTTATAAATCAAGTGCACTGTATCTTCTAATGATGGAAGAATATGGAAAAGACAAAAGAAGTTCCTCAGAAATGCTCAATGCAATAAAGATGATTTCTCTGAAGAGTCAAATTGCACATTCTGCATTGCAAACCGAAACCCTTGTTTAATCTTGTCAAGTGGACGTTGCTGCGTCTGGAGAATAATAAACGCAAGTCAAGCAACTCCTTTCAGACAGTTTCTGCTGAAACAAGACTCTTCACAAATTTACACACCACTCTCTTTATAAGAGCATCCGTAAATAGAGGTAAATAAAAATAATTATATGCTCTTATATGGAGACAAATTAATGTGCCGGTAACTATTCGAATATTGGCCAGCCAAGACATTTTATTCAATGGTATTTTACATGTATACAAGGTGTCACGGTTTTCAGAAAACAAATCTTCTCCAGAATCTCAAACCTGGTTTCACTGACGTATGTCAATATTTAAGGCCATAGGGTTGAGAAACTTGAGGCAAAGGCGAGATGTAAATCACACGTTGTTGACCCCAAGATAATGTGGAAGAAAAGTCGGGGCCTTCACAATGTAAAAATATCATATTTCTGGCTCCGACAGCCCCAAATTTGGTCTTGGGCGAATGAGATAAAGTGAGAACAATCCTCAGCCTAATTTTGTAGAAACCCAACGTCTCATTTTTTTAGATTGGCCGGATCTGACATGAAAAATTGCAACAGTTGAAATTCCTCTTCCTCCACATCTTCCACAAAAGGACGTATATATATATATATAGTACTAGCACAGCTGAAAGCGTCAAGTCTCCACCTACAACATTTTATTTATTTCATTGCAGACGTTCGTTAAAAGAATTATGGAATATTCTTTCGTTTTGTTCTAAAAATGGTAAATTAGCATTATAATCAAGGGAAATTATATAATTATATGTTACACTTTCAACGAGCTCAGACGGTCAGACCTTCAAAATGCATTCAATATATTATCCAAACCTATGGAGAAATATTTAACACATCCTAACTATCGGGCTGTGAGTGTCTTAAAGTTTTCTTATAGAAAATTCTTCCGAAAATTCACTCCTTCCGTGAATTTTGAAAATAATCTATTGAAAAACTTTTTTTTAACAGAAAAATTTGTCCTGCAACTGCTATAGATAATTTCATATACAAAAAAAATAGTTTAAAATAATTGCATTAAAAATAGTGTTCCCGACAATTATTTAAATTTCATAGTTTCCCTATTAAGCATTAAACTGCCTTGAAAGCACTTCAGTACTTTTTACAAAGATGCTTTTTTACTGATTCGCAAAAATTAGAATTTTCAACTTTTGAAAAAATTCGTTTTCGTAAAAAACGCAAAGCGTAGATATGCACTCACCCCCCCCCCCCCTTGAAAAAAAAAGATTTGAGGATAACTTCTACACGCTTTGACCAAATCCGAATATTAAAGGCTTAAAGTCAATGACAGAATTTGTACAACGTCCAATGCTTAACGTACATCTTCAGCGTGTATAGTTAACGAGATCTGAAGCTGTTTATACCTAAGTTTTTCCTTGAGTCTACGGAATTGCCTATCCTAATACATTGCAGTTTTTTTTAAAGGCCTTCCTACACAACAACTTTGATAAGAATTTGCACATATGTCTGCCTAATTATTGCAAGTTAGTGTGCAAAATCTTATGATGTGCGACCAAGGGCTTGGGCCCTTAAAAATTAATCGTTTAAAAATACGAATTACGGTTGTCATAATCATAACCTTCAATATTCTAGACGTAACTTGAAGTCTTTCCAATATTAACAACTAATTAAATTATTTGAACTTCATGAAAACTTTAATAATTTATTACTATTATAATGGTCTCATAATATTATTATCAAGAAAGTTTTGAAAACAATAAATTGAATAAAAAATAGGGTTTTAAAAAAACCAAAACGAAGATGCTTTCACGGCTCTAAAATGTGAAAAACTAGCATTTGATATGAGAAAAATTAGAGCAATAGTGAACGAAACAAAGCATCTCGGGCAGAGCTGCGTTCAAGTTCAAGTACAACTTGAATAGTTCAAGTGCGTATCAAGTTCAAGTCAAGTCAAGTGCAGACAATTTTATAACTTGAAACTTGAACATCAAGTTCAAGTGAATTTATAATTTTAACTTGAATTTTCAAGTTCAAGTTCGATCAAGTTCAAGTACACTGAATGGAAGTACTTGAATAAAACTTGAGTATAACTTGAGTTTTTGCACTGAAATCAAGCTTATCTCCTGCATCCAACTAAAAATAATATTGGGCGTCAATCACTATAATAATGACATCTTTGTGTTTGTTTTTATTCCACCGACATAAAAATTCTCCTCCACGATGCCCAGTGGTCCACATCGAGAATAATTCTGGTGTCCTGTTTGCATACTTTGAATAGTTAAAAGTTCTGACTTATTGTTTTATGAGGATGTTCTTGATAGTAGAGGTTCTTGTTCCATTATAAAAATGAAGTAATTGTTCTCTTCACCTGTTCTGAAGCTAAGAAGAAGTTTAAGAACAATTTATTATTCCCTGTAAGCAGGGGTGGATTTACGGGGTGGCCCACCCTGGCCCGGCCAGGTTAAAACATTTAGGGCCAGGGTAAAAAAAATATTGACTAAGACCCTCACATTACATGTGTAAAAGCTCACACTATTTTGAGGGTTGGGCCAGGGTAAAAATTATTTTAATAATCCACACCTGCCTGTAAGAACAAGTTCTGCTAATATTAAACACCAGATGAACAGCAAACAATCTTATAAATCAATATTGGTTAAACAAAATTAACGACGACAAATATTCATGAATATAACTGCTGGTTACACTCACCAGATTAGTGCAACACTAATGTGAACAGGCCAATAATACGATTGCTACCCTCTAAATTGTGGACATTAGTAAATTAGAACACAATGTCTGCAATTATTTGATCAAGTATTTTAAACTTTCTAGCGTATTTTAAAGTAAAGAATATCATCCCCATGCCGTTTAGTTTATCCTAATTACGGCCTAACCATTCAGTGCTCGGCACGGGTATGGGTAATACTCGGGTAAACGGGTATGGGTACGGGTACTACCCGGGTACGGATTTTGTGTACCCGAACAATTCCGGGTACTACCCGGGTACAATTTGGTCGGCTCAAAATTTCGGGTACGGATACGGGTATGGATACGGGTACAAGGATTTCACAATGGGTATATATTCACCGGGTACGGGTATAATGGTGTCATTTACCCGTACCCGCGACCATTGTACCCGAGTATTTGGATATGTTGAGATTTGAGACATTTTGATGAATTTTATGAAAATAATGGAACTTCCGTTGGAAAATTCTGTCGGTATTTTTAGTAATTCTGAATACACGTAGCTTATTGTTAATACCCTTTTAACCTTACAACATGCAGTAAATGTATTTCAGACTGTGTTGCTAAAATATATATTTATATCTATAATATATATTTTAATGGAAACATGTTTTAGGGAGAATAATTAATAAACAGACGAGGAATAATATCAAAATAGAAGTGGAGAATAGGATTCAACGAAATTTTATGCAAAACGTCTTCATAATGTAGTATTTTGTCACTAAATGCATAAATAGTCTGATTGACACGATGCACATGATACTTCATTAGCCACAATGAATACAATTTAAAAATTAGAGTTCTGATGAGTTGGATGGCAAGATATTTTTTGTAATTGGTAGTTGATTAGGAAAAGGCGGATATTTGTAACAAGATAATAATGAGTTATATGTACACAGAGCTACTGAGATGAGAAAATTAATGTAAAAGGCCGAATAAATCAAGAAGTGAAAAATCGAGTCGCCAAGTCCCAAGCCAAAAATGCATGTACATATGGACTGGGTGCTATAAAATACTTCGCCCATCAGCCCATAAACAATCAAATGGGATGATTTTACTTCTAATCAAAAACGCTTATAGTTTTCTACTCTTCAATAAAAATATACAATGTCAAATACCTCTCTAGCTAGTCAAAATTACCCACTCAGGTGTCATACATTCTTACATATAACGTACTATGTATTACATTAAAACAAATCTGGATAAAGTACCCGGGTACGAGTACGGGTACGACACTGAGATACCCGAGTATGGGTACAATTTTCGAGTATTTTCGGGTATGGGTACAATACGGGTACAGGTACATGGATTGAGATTACATTACGGGTACGCGTACGAAAAATTTGTACCCGGATACTCGCGTATGGGTACGGGTATAGATACCAGTTATTGAAATACCCGCACTTCGGGTACGGATACGGGTACGGGTACCGATTTTTCGTACCCGTGCCGAGCACTGTAACCATTATCAGCTATAACAATTGCGAACAAAATTTATAGCATTGTTTATTCATGCACAAAAAAATACTTGAACAATCAAGTTCAAGTGCAAGTTCAAGTCAAGTTATGCATGCAACTTGAACGTCAAGTTATTATCAAGTTCAAAGTTCTATCAAATGTACTTGAAAAGCGTGTACTTGAAAACTCAAGTTGCTTGAAAAACTTGATTCATCAAGTACAAGTACGGATACCTTGTTTAGATAATTTTTCAAGTTCAAGTCAAGTTCAAGTCAAGTTCAAGTCAAGTTGTCTAAAATAACTTGACTTGAACGCAGCTCTGATCTCGGGTGCTAACACATACATAAACATAATATATTACTCGGTAGCACCTGAGATGCTTTGTTTCGTTCATTATTGCTCTAATTTTTCTCATATCAAATGCTAGTTTTTCACATTTTAGAGCCGTGAAAGTATCTTCGTTTTGGTTTTTTTAAAACCCCATTTTTTATTACGAAGATGCTATTTCTCTGTCATTTATGAATGAAAATTTATTAAAATGTTAGAGCGTAATATAGCAGACAAGCAGACCAATACAGTCCTCTTCGTCTTCAAAGAATATAGTAGCAACTGGCCCACGAAATTAAATAATCATTACAAACTATGTACATCAGTATTTCAATTATTAATTATTATAGTGAACAATTTTATTATTTCAACCCACCATGGACAAAAAGCATAATTTCAATAATAATAATTTCAAGATCATGGCCATACTTTTCTTGGTTCTGGACGAGCTGGGTTAGACATACTTTCATGTACAGTGATAATTGTTTTTGAGCAGACCTTTTTCTAATTGATTCGTTGCAGGCTCTTCGAATGCTTTGTGGTGTTACAACTGCAACGGGTGTAAAGGAGAAGTGGGAGAGAAAATTGAGTGTCCCCACGGCTTTAATTTATGTTTGGTACGTTCCGAGACAAATATGGAAAAACAGACGTCCAGAAGTTGTATGTTCTTGGGTGAAATCTTGAATGGCTGCTCTCCTTGTGAATTCACTTGTCCGAAGCGAGGCGGAACGGTGAAATTCGTTTTTGCCAGACTGACTTGTGCAATACTATGGACGAGGCAGTCTTACCTGCCAATGGCATTAGTATTAATACTATTAATAACTTTAATTATTATTGTTTCTTCACCCTGGACTTGTAGTCGTTCCACTAATAACTAATACTATTACCTCGTAGTCTCATATTTTACAAGAGCATGGGCGTCGGAAGTAGTGTTTCTGTTCGGTATCGGGAATTCCCGAGGTTCCGGTTCGGTTTCGGTTCCGGTACGGTTTCGGGTCAACGTTTTAAAGAACCGCTACATTTCGGTCCGGATTCGGGTCATCGGTTTATGAACCGCCAAATTTCGGTCCGGTTTCGGGTACAAAAATCAAAACCGAAAGTTTTCGGGAAGGGTTTGTTAAAGCTGCATTTTTGGAAGAAAACGCGAAACTTGCATTTGGCCAGCATTTGTCAACTATCATTGAAAAGGTGACACAATTTTGTCTTCCATAAAAATCAATCATATGCATTTTCTGTCGGTTCGGAAAGGAACCGGTTCGGGAACCGCTTTTATTTTCCGGATCGGTTCCGGGAAGCCAAAAATGTCCCGGACTCGAAAATATCGGTTCTGGTTTCGGGAACAGAATTGGGATTTTTTTCGGTTCGGGAAAACGAGTCGGGTCGAGTCCATGTTTTGGTACCGTTCAGAAACACTAGTCGGAAGCAAGCGATTTGAAATCAAGATTTTAGCCCCGTCGGGATTGACGTGAAGTGTCAGTGCAAATAAAAATAGTGTTAAATAAAACCAAATTTTTCCCCATCCTCGAAGCAAGTAATTACTGTTGTTGTGTAGGACGTTCAATATCATTTTGATAAATGGGGCTTACAAGGTAAATAAAGTCTACTTAACCATATGAGACCGTCGTACTAATTTTAAGAGCACGTTCTCCGTTATGGGGAATGATTGCAATTTGACCCACAAAAATGGCTTATTTAGATTAAAAATTAGGTAAAATATTTTCTGAAAAAAAGATACATGAGTATTACATGACTCGGTTTGTAAAAACGAAAGGGTCAGATCATTCCGACTCGGCAATTACTTTCAAATTAAGATACAGGGGGTCATTTTCGAAAGACGATCTTAAATTTAATCGTAGCTTTTAAGTTACGACTAGCATTCAAGCCATCCACCAAGGTGGATGGGAAAACTGGGATTGCAATAATTTGTGATTTATACAAAATATTAAACTTGACATCAAAGGTGGGCAAATAAAGCCTGCCTATTTTCTTTCAAAAAATATCGCCATCCTATATAGGTTAAATTATTAACCTGGTTAATAGGTTGTTTCAACGAAAAGAAGAGCCTTGATACCAAGGGTCAAGTACTCTCACTGCCTGCCTATTAGCCTATATCTGTCCTAGTGTGCATTGCTTGCCTCAGGCAAGTTGCCTGCCTATTTCTGCTGTATAGCTTCTGGCAGCACTTTGCCAGCCTATATATAGGCGATATAATTGTGAGTTTTAGATAGTGCAAGCCATATGCAGTGTCACATGCAATTGGACACCAATGTATGGGTTTGATTAATTCTTTTATAAACTACATAATCCAGTGGGAATAAATACGGGACCATTATGTATGTACTGTGGTATACATGTTCATACACTCTGGTAATTACTGGTATCAGGTAATTCCCGCCTCATTCTCAGTCCGTCTCTGCAAACGTTTTCCCAAAGATCTTGTAATCCTGTCCTTAGGGATGTTCCACAAATGACGTCATCCAAAAATCTGGTAAATTACGACTGACTGACTGCATCATAATTCCTCGTCACAACGAAGGCTGACTGACTGTATACGACGTCATATGTGTATGTATACATGGGAATTGTATAATGCCACAGGGTGCTTTATTATTCAAAACTGAGTTCGTTTGTGAAAAACATTATTAATTGGCAACAATTAATCGGCTTTGTTTACCTTGTTTTTACCGTCGAGATTTTCTTATTAGCCATCGGTTATAACCGTAATAAAAGTAGAAGATTAACAATGAGGTCAAAGGTAATTTGAAGTGGGCCACTCATTCAGGCAATAATTTTAAAATAATGTAACAAAAACATTTTACAATAGAAAACTAATTTCACCTGGAAATTTTTTAGAATCAATTTACTCTCAAATCACCCAAACAGTTTGCATGTCTCGTTATCGAATGATTTATTACCCACGGCTCCTCCCGTCAAAAATTGACCCATCCATTCATGCGAAAATCGTATCGCAAGGTTTTTCCATTGCGAGAGCAAATGATAGAATGCATAGATCAATAGATTTCTATGATGTATAAAAATGTGCGTTTATATGTGACATACCTTTCCAAGGTTAGATTAGATGGATGACCCTACCAACTTTAGGATAGTATTTGATATTATCGGTCCGCAATAAGAACCATTACAGTTTTTCAGTTTGGTAAACGGTGACTGCACCATCTGCCGATGATGCAGGTATTACCATGTGTTTATATGTGACCATTTTGATTTCCTTCGGTAAAAAACTATATGTTTAACTATTTGTTTGAAGATCGGCTCAGCCGTATGATGTGAGGAAATTTAAATAGAACGTATATACACAACTGCTTATATATACTTCTCCGACATATGACGCAGTCGGCATGTTTTTTGAATAACTTTTAGTGGAGAAGTACTAAGATGAGTCAGTTACTCTGTCCCTTATATTACTTACCGATATAACTCGGTGACTTTGTGAATTAGTTGCGGAACTAATGACTTTGGATGCTGAGGTCGTTATTTAATCTTACAAACTCGCACGGGATTTTAAATAAGAGTAACAAAGGGTCTGGGTTAAATCGGTGCAGAAAATGACTTCATGTTATGAAGAAGGGACTGACTGAGTACATCTTGTTAAATCATGCACGGACAATAGTGACTAAATGCATGACGTCATTTGTGGCATATCCCTTACCAATTCGTGCTTTGAGAATATTCCGCTCGCCAATCATGCCTAGCCTTTACTTGAACGAACTTGTAGCCTGCCTGAATAGCCCAGTCGCTTGTTGCGAAATATCTGAATAGCCTAGATTGTCCCTAAGCCAATATTGTAGTGGTGATTGCCCAGCCTAGAACCTCGCCTAGATTTATATCCCAACTTGCAGCATCCTTGAGCCTTAGCCTATTATAGGGCCTAGAATCTAGGCAGGCGCCCATGTTTGCTTGACATTATATAATTAGGCTAATTTCTAATTTGAAAGAGTGGACCGTCTTGGTTGTGGACGGCTGCCCGTGCAATGCCGCCGCCCTTGCTAGTGTATAATGTTTTTATTTTTTTTAGAATATTTTTTATAATTTATTTAGTCAGCTATTACTGGCTCAGCAAATTAAAATAAAGCTCGCTTAAATTTGAATCTCAAATCTATAAAAAAAAATGTTAAAAAGTTTTATTACTAATTTCAAATTATTAAGACTTTTTAGCATCCTTTTTTCATTTTTGAGCAAAATTATTCAAAGAGGAAAAAGAAAAAGCACAAAACAGTATAATGCTTTAATATTTTTTTTTAATTTAAAAAAATAATTTTAATAATTTATTTAGCCAGTTATTGCTGGCTCAGCCAATAAAAAACAGCGCGCGGAAATTTGAATCTCAAATTCGTATTACACGAAGACGACGACGTCCCACTCTTTCAACTTAGTAAAGTTACGATAGTTGGTATTTTCCACAGGCACTCCGGAATGTCCGACAAAGTGGGGGGGACAATATTTACTAATTAGTTTTAGTTTATTTGCTAGCGACCATATACAAACGTATGTATGTATGTACATATAAGGCATAGATGGTCAAACAAAATTCACTCGCGCTCCCCTCACACTCTTTCCCAGCCTAATTCGAGTTGCCCACCCTCACCCTCATGAGGGAAGCACTCCAACTATCTGTCCTCTCTCCCCCTCATGAGGTGTGCTCCATATATTTGTGTCCTTCTTTCTCGCCCTCATGAGAGCCCTCCTGGATCCTGCTTTCTAGCTGTAATTGTGACTGAACCAAAGACAGCAATGCAAAAAATAGTTGACAATTAGCGGTAAATTTTATTTAAGAGTCAAACAAAGTTGATTAATTCTTTTTTATTTGTTGCTTTCTAATTGTAAGTACAAGCGGATAGACGTACTAACAATAAGTAGCCCCAATTCACACGCGCTTATGATAACAAATACATGAACAAGATGAAGAGTAACGGCGATAATGCTCATTCTCTATGTACCACACTGTCAATGAATGAAAAATTAGTAACACCAGAATATTGAGTGAGGTGGCGTTGTGTTAAAATAAAGTATCCGTGAGGGCTAACTGCAGCCCTCACCCTCACCCTCATTTCAGACATGTAAACCAAGTATCCCTCGCACTCCTCTCGTGAGAGGATGGGAGAGAACGGAGGCCCTCAACCTCACCCCTCTCTTTTTGGAGGGTGAGGGTGAGAGTGAGGGGTACCTCCTCTCTCATGAGTATGAACATCTGTGATATAAGGTAACACATACTTTTTCGGTAGCTAATCATATAAATGTGCAAATTATAGATCTTCTATTTTTTAAATTAGTTTTAAAAGAACAAACTTTTACAAAACACAAATCTCATATATTAGGAACCTTTTTATACAAACACTAGACACTAGTAAAAATTTATGGATTTCAAAGAGGTGTCATAGATTAATTGCACTGATTGCTAACTAGATACGGAATCTGTTCTTTGAATTTTGGTCTGGTCACTTCCTGGCAAGATCTGTTCCACAATCTTGGTCCAAGGAACTTTCGCCGATAGATTTACTTGTCTAGAAGTACATGGCCTGGTCCGTCCGTTTTTAATATATTTTTTATTTGATTTTTGACTTGCATGAATAACGGGGAAACCTTTTCCAAGCCAATGGCTTTAAAAACTGAATCGATTGATACAGTAAGCAATTAATAATAACTAGTAAAAGCCCTGCTCCGCAGGGAAATTTGCTTGACGTCTTGGTTTGGTTTGTTGTAGCAAATTAAAACCTGCTTGATAATAGTCTAGATTAAAGGCGTGGCCCGCGGGTAAAAATTTGGGTCGGGCCTCGGCCCGACCCGCCCGTGCGGGTTATGAGCGGGTTCGGGTTTAATGCTTCGTCATGTTGCAAGTTGCGGATCGGGCTGGGTTATTATCGTATTTCAATGGGGCGGGTTGGGTTATACTTTATGCATATGGTGCGGGCTGCGGGCGGGTTCGGGCTGGATTTATATATACGTTGGGCCCGCAAGCAGCCCGCAAAACGTTTAAATTTCAATCAAAGACGTTTAGGATTTCTCCAGGAAAATTATATGGTTTGCGTCCATTTGTGACGTTTTTGCCTTTGTAAGTGTTGGTTGTTACTATTCCTGTTTCATTGTGTTTTTCGCTTATCATTGTGTGACTGTGACTTGTAACGTTTTTAAGTTGCTTCTCTGAACTCAATAGCATGTAAAACTTCTTAGCGCAGTATTCTTACAATTAGTTCAAGTTTCCTGCGCAGTGATTTTCAAACACAAAATGGCTTTAATTGAATATCAAACCAGCTACATATCGTCGGTGAAGAGGCAAAATGATCTAGGTGCATGATCGATTAAAATCAAAATGATCTACATGCAGTTTCACTAAAGACAAAATGAACTACTTGCATTGAATTTTAAAAGCAAAATGATCCAGATGTAGCTTCACTTGAAAGCAAAATTATCTAGATTCAAATTATAAAAAAAAAACAATATGTGTAAGCACTTTATAATGTCAGTATATGAATATGTGAGGAATTTAATTTTTTTTATTCCTAAAAAAGTAAGCTACATTCTTCGTTTAAATGGTATTATAAAAAACTAAATAAATACTACGAAGCAGTAAATCGGAAAATTTTAGATTTTAGTAAAAGTAAAGTGATACGGATTTGTGGTTAAATTATTTTATTTAATTATAATGAAATTTAATTAAATATTTATTCACTGACCCCTTATAATAATTAACAATAATAATAATCATTGCAGCCCTTATAAGCTACGTGTCCTCCTTGCAGAAGCTATTTTTCTCACAAAGAAATTTAGGGCAGCACTTAGATCGTTTTGCTTCGAAAGAAAACTGTATGTAATTAGGTCAGTTTGCTTTTAAAAAGGCTTGTACCTAGTTCATTTTGCCGTTAGGGAAAACGTTATACAGATCATTTTGATTTTAATTTATTATGTACCTAGATCATTTTGCCTCTTCACCAACGTTATATTAAAACTTTTGAAAAACTTATAAAAGCAATATTAATTCTTCGGTTTCTACGGTTTACACTTTTGTTTTAGACATTGTAATGGAGGATGATTTAAAATTCAGAAGAAGACCGAACGAGAAGCGAATCTCAAAGCGTTTTAATAAGTTATTAAATAACTGCGGGCCCCCCGCGGGGGCCCGCAAGCTGGGTCGGGCCATGTCAACTGAAACCCAGCGGGCTGCGGTCTGGCGCGGGCCTAAAAAAATACTGTCGGGTCGGGTCGGGCCGACGTTTCAGAGGTTGACTTTCGGGTCGGGCGGGTTCGGGTTACGTATTTGTGGGTAAGACTCGGGTTGGGTTGGGAAATGGCCTGCGGGCCACGCCTTTAGTCTAGATAGATAACAGAACAATGCTGAAAATCGATAAACACGTGAAAAAATTATGGTTGAGCGCAGTGGGGAAATTTACACTACGGTCCTGCGCATGTCCCATGTTTGATACCTAGACCGCGGCTGGGAGTTGGTTCCACATACATTTTTACAAATCAGTAAATTTAACGATTAAAAACTTCCTTACAACAATATTTGTTGTAAGTATTTTGCCTTGATGCTCAGTGTCGACAATTTTTACTTTAACTTTCCTTCTGTATGTAGCTCTGCAAAGTTTATAATATTTCGGGCTCCACACAATTAACTGAATTAGTACCATTCCCTTCACTCCTGTAGTTCCCTCTGATCCTCAGTTTTGTCAACTACTTTTACACTGTATTGAGAAGCGGCTCTAAAAAAATACTACATAGAGTTGACCATGAATAAAAACGGTTTTGATAACCTAGTGCCTACTTTCCTATAAAACAAATGGGTATTCACCCTCAGTTGAAATTAGTGCAATTTAAGGAAGACGCATGGTATTTCCTTTCGCCCTTCATGTTAAAATCTTAGCGAATATGATACTCTTTCAGCGGATCAAGCCACTGACTGCATCGATAGATAACCCCCATTTCTCAATTTCCCAATAACAACACCAACACAGTATAACGGATTGATCCGCTAGTATTAAAATTCTATTTTTTGTATCGAATATTTTTTAAATAATGATGTTTCCTTCTGAAATACAATTTCATATGATTATATTCTATATTACACAACTTCTTTAAATACACAATTATTTATGTAGGTTCCATCACCTTTCTGCAGTGTCATTTACAATGATCTTAATTTGTTTTTTGATTTCTCGAAAATCCAACATACAGTTGACCATGTAAAAACATTGGCTTCGATAGATAAACATCAACTGAATGCAAACTTTGTCCTTGAGAATTTGAATCATCACAATACGTTAAATTATATAGTAATTATTAAGAAAACCCAAAGGTCTCGCGTCGCCAGACCCCCGGACGGCTGACCGTGACATTTTCGCGCACCTTGCTACTGTAAATGCTTTAATAATTTATTTTTTGCTTTAAAAAAATAATTCTCTCTTCTAATTTGAAAGAGTGGGCCGTCTTGGTAGTGAATGGCTGCCCGTGACAATGTCGCCGCCCTTGTTACTGTATCATGCTTTAATAATTTCTTTTTTAATTAAAAAAAATAATTCTCTCTTCTAATTTGAAAGATTGGACCGTCTTGGTGGTGAATGGCTGCCCGTGATAATGTCACCGCCACATTGCTAGTGTTTAAAGTTTTAATAATTTATTTTAAAAAAGAAAAAAAATTGATAATTTTAATAATACATTTTTAGCACGCGTAAATTTGAATATCAAATCCGTATTACACCAAGATGAAGACTGTCTACTATTTGAAATTAGTAGAGAGGATGCCTTTTTATTTTTTGCGCTTTTTTACAATAATGTTCTTTTATTTTTTTACTTATTTATGCAGATGCTTTTCTATTTTTTGCGCTTTTTTGACAATATGCTCTTTTAATTTTTGTACTAATTTTTAAATTAGATTAAATTAGATGCAGCTTTTTTATTGGCTCGTAGATTTGGCGCGAAAATTCAAATGAACATACTCACTCCATATAATATAAGACTAGTAAAAGCCCTGCTCCGCAGGGAGATTTGCTTGCCGTCTTGGTTTGTTGTAACATATTAAAGCCTGCGTGATAATAGTCTAGATAGATAACAGAATAAAAGCCAATTAAAATGCTAAAAATCGATAAACACTTGAAAAAATCCTGGTTGAGTGCACTGTGGAACTTCACACTAAGGCCTCTGTGCATGTCCCGTGTTTGATCCCTAGACCGCGGCTGGGAGTTGGTCCCGCATACATTTTTACAAATCAGTAAATTTAACGATTAAAAACATTCTTAAAACAATATTTATTGTAAACGTTTCATTTCTGTCATCAAGTATTTTGCGTTGATGCTTAGTGTCGACAATTTTTACTTTAGCTTTCCTTCTATATGTAGCTCTGCAAAGTTTATAATATTTCTGGCTTCACACAATTAACTCTATAAATACCAGTCCATTCACCCAGTAGTTCCCCCTGATCCTCATTTTTGTCGACATATAGTTTTTACACTGTATTGAGAGGTCGCTCTAAAAAATTCTACATAGAGCTGACCATGAGTAAACGGTTTTGATAACCAAATGCCTACTTTCATAATAAAACAAACGGGTATCACCCTCATTTGAAATTAGTGTAACTTGGGAAAGAAACATGGTGTCCCCTTCCGCCCTTCCTGTTAAAACCCTAGCGAATATAAGATTCTCTCTTTGAGCGGATCAAGCCACCACCTACGTCGGTAGATAACCTCCATTTCCCAATAACAACGCCAACAGTATAACTACTTGATCCGCTAGTATTAAAATTGTATTGCTGAAGTGATTTTTTTATCGAATATGTTTTAAATAATCATGTTTGATTCTGAAATACAATTTCGTATGACTATAATCTATTACACAACTTCTTTAAATACACAATTACTTGTGTAGGTTCCTTCACCTTTCTGCAGTTGACATGTAACAATTGACCATGTAAAAACATTGGCTTCGATACATAAATATCAACTGTTTCAAAACTTTTCCTTGAGAATTTTTCATCGCCACAACAAAGCTTACGTTAAATTATAGTAATTATTATTAAGAAAGCCCAAAGGTCTCACGTCGCAAGACCCAGGGACGGCCCCCTGTCGCCGCCCTTGCTACTGTATAATGCTTTAATAGTTTATTTTCTTTGTTTAGAAATACTAATTTGAATGAGTGGGCCGTCTTGGTACTGAATGGCTGCATGGCCGTGACAATTTCGCCGCCGTTGCTACTGTATCCGGCTTTAATAATTCATTTTTAATTTAAAAAAAATAATCCTTTCTTCTAATTTGAAAGAGTGGGCCGTCTTGGTGGTAAATGGCTGCCCGTGACAATGTCGCCGCCATTGATACTTTATTTTTTATGTTTTAAATAATCATGTTGGGTTCTGAAATACAATTTCGTATGACTATAATCTATTACACAACTTCTGTAAATACGCAATTACTTGTGTAGGTTCCTTCACCTTTCTGCAGTGTCATTTACAATGATCTTAATCTTTATTTTTGATTTTTCAAAAATGCAACAAACAATTGACCATGTAATGTATCAACTGTTTCAAAACTTTTCCTTGAGAATTTTTCATCATCACAATAAAGCTTACGTTAAATTATAGTAATTATTAAGAAAGCCTAAAGGTCTCACGTCGCAAGACCCTGGGACGGCTTACCGTGACAATGTCACCGCCCTTGCTACTGTATAATGCTTTAATAGTTTATTTTTTAAATTTGTTTAGAAAAACTTATTTCAATGAGTCTTGGTACTGAATGGCTGCCCGTGACAATTTCGCCGCCATTGCTACTGTATAATGCTTTAATAATTTATTTAATTTTGTTTTTTAAATAATTTTAATAATTCATTTTAACGCGCGTAAAATTTCAAATCCGCATTACACCAAGACAAAGACGAAGACTGTCCACTCTTTGAATTTAGTAGAGAGGATGCTTTTTTATTTTTTTTGCTTTTTTACAATATATGCGTTTTTAGTTTTTGTACTTATTTACGCAGATGTTTTTATATTTTTTGCTCTTTTTTAACAATATGCTCTTTTATTTTTTGTACTAATTTTTAAATTAGATGCAGCTTTTTTATTGGCTCGTAGATTTGGCGCGAAAATTCAAATGAACATACTCACTCCATATAATATAAGATACTATATCCCCTACATCTGAATCCTTACAATTGTCATGATTTATTTTTTTAAATTTGCCCTCCTCCGCAGGGAGATTTGCTTGAATGTCTTGGTTTGTTGTAATTAATAATTAATAATTGCGTGATAACAGTCTAGATAGATAGCAGAGTAAAAGCCAATTAAAATGCAAAAAATCGATAAACACGTGAAAAAATCATGATTGAGCGCACTGTTGAACTTCACACTAAGGCCCTTGTTTGATCCCTAGACCGCGGCTGGGAGTCGGTCCCGCGTACATTTTTACAAATCAGCAAATTTAACGATTAAAAACGTCCTTAATATTTATTGTAAACGTTCATGTCTGTCATCAAGTATTTTGCCTTGATGCTAAATGTTGACAATTTTTACTTCAACTTTCCTTCTATATGTTGCTCTGCAAAGTTTATAATATTTTGGGCTCTATAAGTCTAATCTCTATAAGTACCATTCCATTCACCCTGTAGTTCCCCTGATCCTCAGTTTTGTCGACATATACTTTTACACTGTTTTGAGAAGTCGCTCTAAAAAATTCTACATAGATCTGACCATGAGTAAACGGTTTTGATAACCAAATGCCTACTTTCATATAAAACAAACGGGAATCACCCTCATTTGAAATTAGTGTAACTTGGGAAAGAAACATGGTGTCCCCTTCCGCCCTTCCTGTTAAAACCCTAGCGAATATAAGATTCTCTTTGAGCGGATCAAGCCACCACCTACGTCGGTAGATAACCTCCACTTCCCAATAACAACACCAGCAGTATAACTACTTGATCCGCTAGTATTAAAGTTCTATTGCTGAAGTGATTTTTTTATCGAATATTTTTTTAAATAATCATGTTTGATTCTGAAATATAATTTCGTATGACTATAATCTGTTACACAACTTCTATACACAATTACTTCTGTAGGTTCCTTCACCTTTCTGCAGTGTCATTTACAATGATCTTAATCTTTATTTTTGATTGGTCGAAAATGCAACATACAGTTGACCATGTAAAATCATTGGCTTCGATACACAAATATCAACTGTATCCAAACTTTTTCTTGAGAATTTTTCATCGTCACGACGAAGCTTTCGTTAAATTATAGTAATTATTAAGAAAGCCCAAAGGTCTCACGTCGCAAGACCCCGGGACGGCCCCCTGTCGTCGCCGTTGCTACTTTATAATGCTTTAATAGTTTATTTTTTTTTGTTTAGAAATACTAATTTGAATGAGTGGGCCGTCTTGGTACTGAATGGCTGGCCGTGACAATTTCGCCGCCGTTGCTACTGTATCCGGCTTTAATAATTAATTTTTTAATTTAAAAAAAATAATTCTTTCTTCTAATTTGAGAGTGGGCCGTCTTGGTGGTAAATGGCTGCCCGTGACAATGTCGCCGCCATTGATACTGTATAATGCTTTAATAATTTATTTAAAATTTTTTAAAAATTCATCTTAATAATTCATTAAATGAATTAAAAATAAATAAAATAATTAAATATAAAAGCGCACTTAAATTTAAATCTCAAATCCGCATTACACCAAGACAAAGACGAAGACTGTCCACTCTTTGAATTTAGTAGAGAGGATGCTTTTTTATTTTGTGTGCTGTTTTACAAATGCTTTTTTACTTTTTGTTCTTATTTACGCAGATGTTTTTACATTTTTTTTGCTCTTTTTTAACAATATATATTATGCTCTTTTATTTTTTGTACTAATTTTTAAATTAGACGCAGCTTTGTTATTGGCTCGTAGATTTGGCGCGAAAATTCAAATGAACATACTCACTCCATATTATATAAGATAATTATAATGGGATGCAACACTATTGCCTTTTACAAGCACGAGTCGGGTTTCAGATTTGCACATGTCCTCACTTCCGATGTCCTTTCTACTGTCGTCAACATTTGGTTTCCAACCCATGTGGAATCTCAGCATTATTGTACGGATTGTGGAGCCTGCTGTAATCATCTTCAAAATCTTGTTTGCAAAACTCCTTCAGCTCGTCAAGGTCATGTTGATGCAGGCGCTGTTCTTGATCATAGTAATTTTCACGAGCTTTCCAGAAGCCATGGTGGAATTGTACTAATGTTCCACCACAATAAAGACATGGACTCTGGAGATATTGAAAACTTAATTACAATGCTAAAGCCAATTGTCGTCAAGTTTATGGAGCAGCTGTTTCATATTCATCACCATTCAAAAATGGAAATTGTAATGGGAATCCGAATGCAAAATGAAATTCAGGATGATGATATGAATCGTATATTCAAGACAAGTGGGATTTACTTTAAATCAAGTCATTACGAACTGCAACACAAACACCAAATTTGGGATATTTTACTTAAAGCTGCATCATATATCGTGACCAAGATGGTAATTATGTTAAATGGGTCGGGCTGGACTATTTTAAATGTCGCGTTTTCTGAAATAAAACTTAGGGAAACACATCTTTGATTTGGCTGGGGGTTACCTCCCTAACGGCTGCCGATGGCTGGTAAAAAGGGATGTATTAATTTTAGAAACAAAAACAATTTGTGCTTCATATAATGCGTGGCTGCGGCGCTGTTTGTAGAAGACGTACGGAAAAGAACCGGTGGTCCTCGATGGCGTTTCTGGTTCATGTTAGTGTTCTAAGTTTGATGCGCCTGATGGATTTAAACTGGACACGCGACACGAAGAAAGTCGTGATGCTCTAGCCTTTGTAACAAGCAAACGAAAGCTTCGTCCTACACGGGTATCATTTGGTTCAATAAACTATTTTATAAAAACTATAGCTATTTTTCAGTCAGTTTTAAATAAAATTAGGATTGGATATAAAGTTTCAGGATTCGCTATGTAGATGATAATGCTATACATGGACCAACTTTTGAAGAACATTATACTTGCCTAGATTTATTTTTGTCTATCTTAGCAAGCCGTGCAGTGAAAGTAAGGCCAAAGAAACGCTCATTTGGGTTTCAAGAACTTGAATATTTAGGTTATATCATAAATAAGGATGGTGTAAGTATTTCTCCCGAACGTAAACAGGTTATAAGAGACTGACATACTCCAAGAAATGTCAGCGATATTAGGTCATTTATAGGTTTTTGTGGTTTATTTATTAGATGCATATGGGATTTCTCTACAATGTCTTCATCATTACATTACCTCACTAGGGATAATGAGCGGTTCGACTGGGGTGCTGAACAACAACAGTCCTTCAGTGATATAAATACTGCACTTATTACATCTCCCGTAGTCGCTTACCCAACATGTTAAGGAAAGTACTGCGACGCAACTCAAAAACGCATAAACTCCGTCCTAAATTTTAATTGAAATGGTATCCGTAGATCTATACCCTACTAATCTAAAGGTTTAACTAGAAATAGTTCCTTACAGCGTTTAATTAATTTGAAAGACACTTCTTGTCGGTAAGCGTGCTGGGCAGTTAAGCTCAGTCTATTTAGTTTTAATGTTTATCATGTAGCGGGAAAGTCAAATGTAGCTGCGGGTGCGTTGAGTCGCATTAATTTAAATAAATTTTTGCTTAATCATATTCTTGCAAATCTACTCCTGCATTTCAACTAAAATCTATTCGATGTTAGAGGATAAGGAAATAAGTAATAAATATGAATTATTTAAATATTGTAAGAAGATAGAACGCGAAACGTTCGCTACAGTCCAGCGTAATGATCCTACAGATAGACTTGGTAAGATGATAGAGCCTCAAGTACACGAAGATTAATAGCTAATATTCCAGGGAAATATTCTGGATATTATTCCTTAGTTGATGATAGTATATACAAAGTTAATTATGGCCCAGCTGGTGTTCTTTGGTTGCTGGTAGTTCCAGAACCTCTTAAGTTAATGATTTTTAATGAGTACCATTGTATGGAATTATCTCATCTCGGCGTAAGGAAATCTTATTTAGCTTTGAAGATGCAGTATTTCTGGATGTTATAAAAGAAATCATCGCATGAAAAACTTGCACGTCTTAGTAATATTCCAATCTCAGTACCTCCTGTTAATGAGATATTTTAGTACCGTTATAATTACATACAATTCTATTAATCCTGTCAATTCCAAAGCTCCAAGTAGAGTTAATCGAATTCAGTCAAGAGCTTCCGAAATAGCTAGTACACCTACCTGGTCTGGTAGTTGGTCGTCGTGCAAAGTGTTTGAATGTTGATCCTAAATTGGTGTCATATAAATTAATCAGTGCATTCAATGATATGGTTGACTATTTGTCTCAAATATAATAGCGTAGATGGATTCGCTACAATATATTGAAGCGATTACGCTACGTTCCGACGATGATACCAGCCTCGTCGTTCAATTGGTGAGAGAAATTGAGCAGGAACTAGATCGCCTAGCTCTGCTACATAAGTTATTTCACAAGATGACCTGCTAGACGTCAATAATATCGACGGAAATGCAAAAAACTTAGAACCAGAGTGGAAACTGCAAGGTTTACTCGGCTCTCCGAAGCTTGGTTTCGTCTGAGCTCACTACCGAGTACAATGTAACTCGTAGTACCAATCGAAAGAGTCCAACCTGGTGAACCACCAGTTAGGAATATGTGGTCTACATACCAATTTCTGATGCCACTTCAGAACAAATTGCTCCGGATAGTGTCAGCGTAAGTTTCCTGCTCTAAGTGTAAAGCATACTAGTAATAGTAAGGAGAGTCTGGCTTGCTCTAGTACGATCCATAATCCTTTGTTTGCTCCTATAGTTAATAATTCCGATGCTATTAGTGTTCATGCTGCTGATCCATGATCTCCAGTTAAAGTAACTTATATGTACTGTAGGACATGAATTCTTCTAAGCTTAGAAGCTCGAAGAATTACTCCTGTTCCGATACTTCCATTCGGTCGCCCACACGCTATATCAAAACATCAGTGGCGTCGGCCGAATAAGTTATACAACTACCGAATTTGATTAGCCGCTAGTGGAACCGCGAACTTACGTCATTTTATTGATCTCTGCTTATTTGTGGGGAAATAGAAGTATTTTGACGAATTTACTACTCATTTGTGAAAAAGTAACCGCCCCTATCCAAATACGTGGTAGGTACGTATATGTCCAAATAAGACAAAATGTCGCTAAATTATCTAGAAAACTGACACGTATATTTTTATTTTAGCACCTTAAAATTAAATACTATACCTGAGAAGGATTTCTGATGATATACCCGTAGTTTTGCATTGGGTCGACTACCCGGAAATTAAATGTTGAACATTTGCGATCCATTCCAATTATGTATTCACATGTAACCTAATACTGTAATCTCAACTACGTTTGCGAACTTTAAATTAACTCCGAAACATTACCTCAGTTTCAAACTTTGAACTGTTTGCATCTCCACACGAGTTTTCATTCGGTTTGCATTTAAGTGACAAAGTTGTACATACACGCTTCCGTATGGAAAAAGCAATTCAATAAAATCATGTGCGTAGTGTAAATATTTGAATATAATATCTTAAACGGAGATCTAACGGTCATTCAAGGATTAGAATGTAACAAGACGGAAGGAGGAGGTGGGAAGAGCGAGGAAGAAGCGGTCATCCGAAAGAATATGGAGTGGTCAAGTTGGTGGTCGTAAAAGACGAACCGTAAAAAGCCGATGTGCAAGATGGTATAGACATAAATACGGGTTTCGATTCTGATCCGACCGTGTATGAGGCGTCGGAGCGGACTGTAAGGAGCCAGGTAACATTGTTCGGCTTGCCTCCGACTGACATTACCACAGAGTTGATCAGTGATTACATTCAGTGCTATCCGGTGGTCAGTGGGCGGGAGGGTTACAATCCTTTAGTTTAAGATTGTAACCGATACGACCGTATACCTAGACCCCTCGGAATCCTTTCTTACGTTGACATGTCGACTGGTGCAGCACGATAGAACTCCGTGTATACCAGCCGACAAGGTTGCTCCATGCAATCACTTATTTCAGTGTATATGGTTGAATCTCTAGCTGTACAATAACGCTTGACAGCTCGTTCAAGACACATCAAAATATTACTCCTAGATGGCATACACGCAGCGGTTTGCCCATTGAGAAATCTGAAAGTTGAAAAATGAGCTATGGTGTCTTCAGGAATTACGGAACGTTCGCTGTGACGCACGCGGGTTGGAAAACGAGATCTGTAAAAGGAGTCCCGAACGTTGTCTGACACAATTTTGGTCAACATCTTAACTCAGCAGCGCTATCTGGTTTCCGGCACCGATATGCAGTATGTGCCAAGAAAAATGATCGAGGCGTCACTCACTTCTACATCGGACGAAAAGGCAAGACTTAACGTCTCTCCGTACAAGTTTGAAATTAATGATGGCATATTTTACGCGGACAAGAATTTAATTTCCAAGCCTATCACCGAGATGCACAAGCAGGTTTTGGTGGCTCGAAAAACCTTTAAGTACCCGGTAACCGAGGGGCTTGAGATCGCTCGAGTGTACGACGGGAAACTCATTGCTGGGCAACGGCATCGATCGCAAATCCTATCGTAACGCTTAGACCATGATATTCAAAAAAAGTTATTTGGTTTTGTGTGTACATAACTGGTTAATTCTAAAAAATGGTTTGACAGGAAATGTGCTCACAGCGATGCAGCTTTTGTCCAATACTGGGAAATGAGCGTCAACCTTGGTGGACAGATAAAAATATCTATGCGCTTCAACGACAGTCTCAGGAGGAATATAAACGTTGTCGTATTCTGCCTGCACCAATCAATTATTGAAATTATGAAGGATATAGGAATTATCTCTGACCACTAAAATTGAACTCTATTTTAATGCTGGATGCATTGTTTTCGTTATTAGGGACGTCTGTAAGTTATTATGTAACTTCTGCAATCGAGTGGAAGGATTTTGAGCTAGACTCGTACCCGTGCATTGTTATCCAGAACACGGGCAAAAGCAGGGGACCCTGATGGCACTGGATAGCTTAGTTCAACTTGAATGACCTGCGAACGTGCAAATGTATTCAAATACTTGAGACAAACTAAAACCACAATTGAATATAAACCCCAAAATGACGCTATTATTTATTGCATATGTAAATAACTACAATCAGTCATGCACACTAAGCAATGGCAAGAAATTGCTTGTACATTTTCAAAACGTTACATTCACCCTCACCTGGAAATAGTCGAAAGCTACATCATTCATCTCTTTCGTTAAAGAGTCGCAAGCTCCTTGCGGAATACGCGAGCTACTTCCATACAAAAGTATTCGTACGTAGTAACGTTAAAACACACTGACTGCTTTCCTATCACGGTCGAATACATGGTTTAAAAATGGAAAAATATAATATTAGCGTGAGTGATGGATAGGCTAATGTTGATGACTGCGTACATACTTGCATGCCATCAATATTACTTACACTTGCATTAACCATCGAATGTAAATGGTCCAAAACTTCAAACGATGGGCTCTTTCGTTGAGGAGTAGCCAGTTCCTTTTGGAACCAAGCGTTCTACATCGTGAATGAAAGTGTCATACATCGAAGCACGATCTGATCTACCGACAAGGTCAAACGCGTGGTTTAAAATGTGCAAAACTATAATATCAGCGTGAGAGATGCGCTAAAGATGGACACCACGTATACATATAAAATGTATTCAAGAAAGGTCAAATACGCGTTTAAAAAATTTACTACTGTAGCTACAACGATTCTGATTTATTCGAAAGTATAAAAATATTGGAATATGCTGCATACTGACACCATCGCAAAAACAGTTGCAGGTAGAAATCGCGAGGATCTTACCTTGTTCCTGAGTTGATAGCCATAGTGCAGAGTGCCTTGGGTAATGTCAAATTTCGGTAGATACGCAAACCAAGGCAGAAAAGGTTTTGGAGGTCTGCCATTAAATCGTTTAATAATAATAATTAATTATATAGTATTCATACATATGAATTATTAATAATAGATTATAAAATGCTTTACGGGCCTCGAAATTATCTACCACTACCATCTACCTAACCCTCATAAAGAAACAATGTTATACATTAGTTATTACCACCAAACAACCACCGACCATCCAACCACTACTGTGTAAGGTAATTTGCGGGGTATTGTGGTAAATTATGTTGGTATAGTATTGCGATAAGCTAAGCATGGTACAGTATGCTATTTCGATATGGTAGTAAGTCATAGCGCCAGAGTATGCTGGTAGTGGGTTCTGGTGTCACCTTATGTTGGGAGTAACATATGCATTCTATTCTTTCTTTATGCGGTTTTAAGTTGATGGTAGGTAGTTCAGTGGCCCATAAAGTAAACCTCAGCCGAGAGCTATTTTCAGAAAATTATAGGCAAAATAGTCTAAACCGTTTCTGGAGAAATTTCACACAAAATAGGAAATGCATGTCTGTATAGACGTGATGATGTAAGCATACATATAGGCAGCAAGATAATACGCTTGTATGAGAGTACACGTTTAAAATGTATACGACTAGAGAATATTACTAAAGACGTAGGCTGATTACGTCAGATATTGGGAATATACAACGTTTTTAACATTACTGTCACCAAATAAAAATGTGTTCTGTCAATACAATCCCAAACGCATTTAAACTATGTACGACCATGTTAGTGCTATGATATCTGAAATTTACTACTCAAAATAATATGCAAAGAACTGGAATTCTCAGTAAATAAATGGATCCTTACATATTAAAAATTAATTGAAAACAGAATTACTTTAATTATATGTTTCGTTCCTTATTTGTCGCAAAACTAGATGTATTGTTTTGTGTACGAATGAACTAATTCATCAGAAAAGTCAATGTTTCGTCCCCTTCACGAGAGCTAGTGTAACTTGTTGCCTAGTGTTAGTAGTAGCTTAAAGGTCAAATAACAGATAAATGTTCGTGCACTCTGACTACTAAAGTCTTGCCTTGGAAAAGGGAAAGATAACAGATGTATCTATAGGACGATCTCCTCTGGAGTGAGCTGATTGAACTCAAATAATCAATGCAATTAGCATTTATGGCCAAAAGTAACCTTCCAAATATTATTGAGAGAGTCGTTTAATAATTGCTCCTGCACAATTGAGTTACTTGTGACAAATCACGATTTATTTGCTTTCAAAATGTCGTAGAATTGCAAATCTCGCCAGTCTCTCAACCCTCAGCGTCGCTTGATGTGCTTACAAGAAGTGTCATAACGAGAGTGCACTGTACATATACACACTTAAAAGAATTTAGAAAATAATTTTCCACTCATCGGATGTCTGAAGTCAAATATAATTGAGGGAAATAGACATATTTAAATTATCCCAAGAAAGGTGTTGCACATAATAAAAATTAAATACCACAAGAAACTTTATAACTGAGACGCTAGTCCTGCACTGAAAAAATCACGTCTTAACTCAATGTGACCGAGTATCCCAGCATTTACAGCTGAAAAAGCAACCCTTGAGCTTTCCCTCTCTCGGGTGGGTCAAGGGTTCCGCATTCACGTCAGCAGGTGACTCGCGCCGCCCACACACATTTTTTTCCTCAAAGAAACAAAAGTTTGCCAGGGCGGCTTTCCCTTACCCACTATAGGCATTTCATTACCCGATAATACAGAGGGGCGCAGCAATAAAACCGATCGATAATTCTGCTTGCGTTCCCACTCGTCTCATACTACTTCGAGGTTTCGTGAACGACTCTGGTACTAGTAGAGCTTCCTTCGGGTTTCCGAAATCCCGAAGTTCCGTGTTCGGAAACGGAACGGAACAATTTCGGAACATTCTTTTTGGTTCCGTCATTGAATCGGGACAAAACCGGAACATGAGCACTTGTACCGATAATATTGGGACCGGGACGGTTCAGAGCATCGGTACGAAAAATGTCCCATATAATTTATGACATCGGAAAGCGGAATCGTTCTGTTCCGTTCCGAACCGATCCCGGTACAATTTCTGAAGTGTTGCGCCATCGTTCAACTAGAATGGAAACACATTTCTTATCGCACTGGCTTGTAAGCAGTTTTTTGCCAAAATAACGAAATTGGATGAACACAGATTTAATTTACGCAAATGCTTATATGTAATGCGAGTATCGTTTTCCATGAAAATCAACAGAATAACTAATTTGTTTAATAAACATGCGCATGGGCGATTTTTCTCGAAATGAAAATTCTGAAATCGAAATTACATATTAGCAGCAATGAAGCAAGCTTGCAGGAAATTAACACTGTTAGGCCATTGAAATCCACCCGCTACAAATATTTATTGCTAAAAAATAATTAATAATAATTATATAATACTGCACAGTAGTTCTTTTCATATGGCCTAATTATTATTAAATATTATTTTATATAATTAAATAATAGCAATCCCTAGCATTCAATCTATTAAAAGTATATCATGTATATTAAGTTGCCAGTAATTTGTACACGCATTTCACGTATATGTTGTGAACAATTCCGGGATATTTCGGAACGGAAAAACTAGCATAATACGGAACGGAACACAACCTGTAACGGAACAAATACTTTACTCCTTTGTTCCGAACGGTGTCAGTTCAAATGTTCCGATGTCCCGACAGCCGGAACGGAACCGGGACCAATATTATTTGAAGGTTTCGGAACGGAACGGAATTTCCTACATAAAAATGTTGAACACATTGGAAGCTCTATTTCTGACTAGAAAAAAATGAAACGATCCGAACAAAAAATAAATTTTGATGAAATGTCAGAATTTAAAAAAATACTAAATAATATTTTTCCATACATTTATCCAATAATATACTAGGAGCACTGCACAGCCAGCAAATTGCTGGCTCAGCGAGCAAATGTAAATAGGGGAGGCAGTAAATAGTTGTATACATACAATAGCATAATATTAGCATAACCCTAGTAAGAGTGTAGACTAACGTACGGTAAAATGATTTTTTAGTTTAATTTTGCTTTCATAATTTTTTTAACTAATTATTATTCTCTCTATTAATTTGAAAGAGTGGACCATCTTGGTGGTAGACGGCTGCCCGTGGGTAGTGCTGTAATATTGTTCGCGTTTTGTTTGTTCTTTTGTTCAGTTCTTGTTTTTTGAACAAAACAAAACAAACAAAATCAGTTTTCGAAAAAACAAAACTAGAACAAAACAAAACCGCGATAAGAAAACACAAAACTATAACAAACAAACCACCACGACAGCGGGTAAAAACCTTTTCACAAATAGCAACATGACCTCAAATTGACCTGAGTGAGTCACAAATAGCAACATGACCTCAAATTGATCTGAGTGAGTCACAAATAGCAACATGACCTCAAATTGATCTGAGTGAGTCACGAGAAATTCCATGCCCTTAATTTGACCTCAGTTGGCTACAAGGACTTCCATGACCTTAATTTGATCTCAGTGAGCTACAAGGAATTCCATGACCTTAATTTGACCTCAGTGGGTTACAAGGAGTTTCATTGTCTCATTTGTCGGGTCACAAGAATTCCCATGACCTTAATTTGACCTCTGTGGGTTATTAGTAGACCCATGACCTTACATACACTTTATAATGAATCTCAAATAACATCATAATGACCATTAAGAGCTATTGAAGTGCACGGTTTTATTTACATGTATACCTATCATTTATGGTGTGAACCGCTGGGCATAAGTAAGGTCAACAAATCTTTGCACTATTTACAGATGTTAAGGCAAATCTAAAGTTATTGAACAACGTGTAACTTAGAATGACTACTTGAGGTCAATGGAGCAATTAACTGTTACCTGCTATGACCATACCCTGTACTGATGTTAAATGTTTGGGTACATCGGATATTGTAAACGAGAGCAATTTCTGTTGGACACCAGTACTTATTTACACAAATGTCACCTCCACTGCTCAAATTCGGTTTTGTGTTGTTGTTTTTTATAAAATGCAGAAGGATGACTTGGATGCCAAATTATAATTACTTGATTTGATTCCAAAATGTTGAAACTAGTCTGACTGAGTTGACAGGAAGACACAGAAATAAAAGAGGCCTAAGCAATCCAAAAACCCAATACAGGTAATTAATTCTAAGCATGAGATCGGTTCGGATAAAACACAAATCCGAACCGAACCGAAGTTTTCGGTTAATTTTTTGTCAAAATCCGAACCGAACCGTTTTGTTCGGATAAAAAAATTCCCCTATCCGAAACCGAACCGCCAAACATCGGTTCGGATGATTTTTATAACCGAACCGTTTGTCGGTTATCGGAATAACCGAAACAATATTGCACATTTTACCAGTGAAAACTTCATTCGAAATAGATAAATATTTATTAAAATATTTTCTGAGAATTTTTGTTTTAACAAAAATGTCGTTCAAAATTAAAACAATTATTACACTAATTTTCATCAAATTCTGCCTATTATTTAACTTCAAATAACAACTAAAAATCTAAGGACCAAATTTTCAGTAAGACCAAATGGTCCCAAATCTCACTTTTCATCTTTTTTTAGAGGCTCATTGCTCCGGGTAGTTCCTGCTCTTATTTCGGAGTCTGAGGTTTTCACTGATGGCATATTAGTTGTAGTACTAAGGTACTTATTTAATTTAAGCTAAAAATTAAAGAATGCGGTTTGAAACAATTACGACGTGGTGAAAAAATGTATGCCTGCTCGTGATCCATGCGTTGTGCTTTCCAAATGTATTGCAGATACATAATGAAATAATCGTTTGTTTCGAGAAATTCATACTACAGCCGTTCTCGATTACTATTTGCTAAACATTTATAGGAACGAAATTCACAATCGGTTATCCGTCGGTTCAACCGAGCGGTTACATTCACTTAATCCGAACCGAACGGATAAAACCATATTTAAAACCGAACCGATCCGAAACCGATATCCGGTTAGGCATTGACGTATCCGAACCGTTCGGTTATTTCAATTCGGTTACGACTTTTGTACCCGAACCGTCGGTTTCGGTTAACCGATGGTCGGATAACCGCGTTAAACCGAACCGATCTCATGCTTAATTAATTCAATCAAGGCATCGGGCGAACCCAAAACGATGCGTATCGGCAACACTAAGTAAACCCCACCACAATCGTTTGTTGATATATTATGTCTATATAGGCGGTCATTTCAGGTCTTGTGGATGCATGAAATTACATTACGCCTTACACTCCTAGAAACTATCAACAAAAGGTTTAATGAGTGTATTAAATAAGAGTTAGCATATCCGCCTAAAATTAGTAAAAGCCAATTTTTTTGGTTTTAACGTCCTTTGTGCGCGGACCAAATTTACAGCAATCAACTTCTATATACTCTAGTACTAATAATATAAAACAATCAATTTCACAAACTAACATCTTCTACTTCGGTAGAACAAAACAATATGGATTGTGTTTTGAACAATACGGATTGTGAATTGTGAAACTAAAATCGGTGAACAAAACAAAAACTCAAATTGTTCTACTTCTGTTCATTTCAGAAGTGAACAAAACAAAACAAAACGAACAAATTACAGCACTACCCGTGGGTATGTCGCCGCCCGTGCTACTGCATAATGCTTTAAGTTTTTTTTAATTTAAAAAATTTTTTAATATTTTTGTTTAATTTTAAAAAGCAGTTTTAATATTTTTTTTAATTTAAAAAAAATAATTAAAGCGAAGCGCTAAAGCGAAGCGCTTTAGAAGGACAAAAAAATTTGATTTTGTCCTTCTAAAGGCTCCCGCACGGGACGAGATACAGCGACCGGACCAGCGGCAAACGATCTGTTGGGTCCTGGACTTGGGAATAACGCCTTTATTTTTTCAATTTTCGAAATTTCATAAAATTTCATAAAATTTCGAAAATTCCCCGAATTTACCTGAAAATCTGATTTAACCGCACAAACGAATTCGGTGATTACTAAAGTCGTTGAAAATACCTTTCCCACCTGAAATTTTATGAAATTTCGAAAATATTCAGAATTTACGTAAAAATTTGATTTAGCCGCACAAACGAATTTCTTGATCCCTAAAATCGTGGAGAATACCTTCCCCGCCACAAAATTCGAATTTTGATGAAATTTCAAAACAAATCATGAAATTTTGAAAAAACTTCGAATTGACGTGAAAACTTGATTTAACCACGGGAACATACTCGTTGATCACTAATCCCGAAAAAAGCTTCCCCGACTCGAAATTTCGGCAAATTTTGCAAAAACTCCCAATTTATGTAGAAACCAGATTTAACCCCAGAAATGAATTCCTTGATTTCCATGGACGTGGAAAATACGCTCCCCTCCACGGCATTAGTATATTGGCAACATAATGAACAAATAACATCGTCGACGCAGTGAAATGTCAAACTTTAAAGCTACAATTTCGTTTTCGCCACGGAAATGATTTCGATAAATAAAATATCTTCCACACAAAGACCAGGAAATAAGACTCATGATGAGAGCTGGGGATATATTTCCCATTCAGAAATTGTACGTTCGAAGCCATTTCCAAAAAAGGCAAAATAAACGGTTATTATATCAACCTAATTTACTCTAAACATACATTAACAATTACCCAATCAATCAAAATTACAGCAACTTTCAATCGAGCTCACACTAGCGAGGCAGTAGCGATTCGCTTCTGTTGCAATCGATTCATCGATTGCAGTTTTGGATTTTTTAAATATATATTTTTTAATTTTAAAAAAATAATTTTAATATATTTTTTTTAATTAAAAAAAAAGAATTTAATAATTTATTTAGCAAGTTATTGCTGGCTCAGCCAATAAAAAACAGCGCGCGGAAATTTGAATCTCAAATTCGTATTACACCAAGACGAAGACGAAGATGGCCCACTCTTTCAACTTAGTAAATAGGATATCCAGCAAATGTCATCTAATTTTCGATCAACTTCCTCGGGACTGTATTTGACCATCTAACTGGGAAATCAAGTACTCAGGAACACGTATTTGATTTTCCAATTGTTTGGCTAAATCTGTAAACATTCCAAAAAATATTAACCTAATTATCTAAAAAATTACAAGTATTGTCGTAAGCTACTGCCAACTCCCTTCAGAGGGCAAAAATATATTGATTTTGGCGGAAATTCCCAGGAGTCTACACAAATATTTCGGAGGCTACCTTACAAGTTACAATAGTTATAATTTACAAAAACAGTTCGTCAACTTCCCTTATTTAAAGAAAATGACCTAGAACCCTGACTTTGCTTGATCTTTATAAACCCTCAGACCTCAATAATTGATTCAGGTCAATAAATAGAAAACCCAGAACTAAGCTTGTTACAAATTAAATATTTTGTGGATCACTATTTGTGGGCAATGGCGGAAAGACAAAGGATCATGGTCACAATGCACCAGCTACCTAAAAACATTTTGTTCCCCCGCAATTTCTTAGAAGGGACAACAGTAAAAATAAATCGGATTCACAGAAAATTTTGTTCCAGATTTTGCAAGTTCAAAAAACTTCGATATACACAACTCATGGAAATTTCAAGGGCATTCCAAACATCACAATTAGAGATCAATTATTAATTTTATTTTTTACTTTCCGATTTATAACATTGTTCGGTTTTAACCTTTTTCTGGTTGATTCTAATAATTTCGGACAGCTACCTAGAGTGACAATAATGATTCAACTTCGTTCGTCGGCCAGAACTCCAGGAATTGACAAAAAATGTTTTGATTGAATGCGTTTATTTTTTAAAAACGTTTGCCAAATCTCACGGAATTTCCAATACTATTTCGTCATTCACATAGGCATGGGAAATTTATATCGGCCGTGGTTTCAGCAACTTTAAAAAAAATCTGTGAAATTCTTATTTAATGCAAATCAACTCAAGTAATTTTCAAAACCACTCCGCTTCACTATGCCCAACAAAATGAGGGATTGCCATTTAAGCTAATAATTTCATCCTGCACTTGTCCGCACGCGTAAAATGTGCATCGGGAATTAAGAGTATAATTAAGGAACTAGTAGAATCCGTAATTATTGAGGTCAAACGAATAATTACTTCCTACCATTTATGACTATTTGCGCCTATTTTTCCATCTTATACTTACATGCACAACATTCGAAATTTGTTCCAATGAAATATTTTGCAGGACATTACAACCCTTCCGGCCACAACTCTGTTCTCCTGCAAAAGGTTCCGTCAAAGGTAGAAATGTTTTGTAAAAAAACTTTTTCTTGAGTTATATCCGGTCTAATTCGTTCCAAGGAACGGTATTTATAACTTGGTGTTATTAGGCTCAAATGACTTCCTATAAATGTTGCTACGAATGCACCGCTTTCAAATATTTTTTTGTACGGCGTCCATTAAAATATGACAAGATGAATTTTCCTCCTCTTCCCCATCTTTGCTCATGGACATGAATTTATCCAACCTTGTTTTCTGTTCTTATAGAGTCATGCCCAGAATTATCAGCGACGTTGACAATTATTGTAGACGTGACGGGACAAATGTATTTGAAATAAAAATATTAATTTTTGTTTATAAAAACATTTTTGCATTTTATTTGCGTATTGAGATTTTGAATAAACAGGACTAATAGGGTAATTTTCAATATCAAACATTAATCCTGACCATTATTTTCATTACGCCTGCTAAGCGCTTCGGTAGATGACACTAAATTTAGGTACCGTTTCGCGAGTCGCACAAGCTCCACCTGACGCGTGTTATTTTAATTTGAGAAATTACCAGCTCGGATTCCACACTCAGAACAAATCACGTGTTCAAATATACAAATAAAAATATTTACCAACTTTTCGGGAGAGCCAAATCTGTCAGCCTAAAAATTGGAAATAAAATCCAAGGATGAGAAAACCAATTCGTCAACTGCTCAGGAAATAAGTTGAATTAAATAGCCACTATTTGAATTTTGAATACACCATTAGCCACCAACATAGGAAAATGTTTTGTCATATATAAGGCCCGAATGTATTCCCATGTTAAAATGCATTTAAAATTCTCAATGTAGAATAGTTTTGTTTTTTCATAAAATCGCGATACGAGATTGTAACGAACGCACTTCCATGAATTTTTTGCCACTGAACCCGAATTGTGTGCACTTTTCCTTTATTTATAGAACAGCAATCCGACAACTCCTGGTGGATATGTTGCCCGTTTAAACCTATGCTTAAGCAATTCACTCAGGCTGGAGCCATGAGCAAAGTATTGGAGCTAATGCAAAAATATTTAGGAAGACATTTCTCAGGATGGGAAATCAGAAAATTAGTTCCAAATAGTGCATTTAATAGCTTAATATTTTTAACTTTTAGTATTTAATTTAAAAACAAATTCGTTAACTGGGTACAGGAGATAACAACAAAATTCGATGACTACTTGAAAATTGGCAAAATATGCAGGAATTTTTTTAAAAATTCGCTAATTATACTCAGGAATGATGAAGTTTCATTTTTAATTCCATGTGATTGAGATATATTTGCGTCCAAACCGCTACCATAGAGAAGTTATTTTGAAAAAGTCACGTCCACAATTTTTTCGGAATTTAGAAAAACGTTTGGCAAAATTCCCATGAATTGAAAAAAAAAATAAAATACTCCACAAACTACCCTCGTATTTTTGAGAAATTTCCCAAAATGTTTGACCAAGTAACTTTGGATGGCGAAAATTTGGGTTCATGTGCACTGGAAATTCCTGAAAACCCCTACGGATTCAATTAAAGCGCGGTTCTGAAATTACAAATTTTAAGTTGATTATGCGTTAATATTGGACTTTCTTTGTATACCTGTTTTTTGACATGACATTTTTTTCGCCTTAAAAGTAGTGCTCGGACCAATTCAGTTCTGAACTGAAAATTTCAGTTCAGTTCAATTCAGTTCAATTCAATTCACTACTTTTTCGATTCAATTCAAGATGAAATTGAACCGATTGATTCAGTTCATAACTTTGAATTGAACTGAATCGTTTTCCTTGAATTGCAGTTCAAACAATTCATTCTGCCCCAAACATTTCAATTAAAAAATCCACCGTTTACAAACTCTCCAGATCCTTTAAGTGGCGATTGGTACTCTTAATTTAGCTTTCTTTTGTTATGGGCTTGGAAAACATTGCCGCCATTTCTAGAAAGCGTATTTGTAAGTATATCTGTAGAAACCGCTGGTTTTCGATTCAGTTCAGTTCAATTCAGTTCAAAATTTTGAACTGAACTGAATTGAATTGGTTTTTACTGAACTGAATTGAAAATCTAGTTTCAATTCAGTTCAGCATGTGAATTGAACTGAACTGGAAAAAGCTGAACTGAACTGAACTGTTCCGACCACTACTTAGAAGTCATGTCAGACCTGCCCACCTCAGGAAAACTAATTTCACAAACTCTGTGAAATTTAAAAACCATATGGCAACATCCCATCCCATAGATTGAGATTTCAATTTCTGCCCCCTTTGAGAAGTTATTTTGAAGAGAAATACGTTCACAATCTCTTTAAAACTGAGAAAAACCAACAACTTCCTCGGAAATAGGAAAAATACTCCAGAAACTACCTTCATACTTTTGAGAACTTTCCCAAAATGTTTGACCAACTAACTTTGGATGGGGACAATTTGGGTTCATGTGCACTGGAAATTCCTGAAAATCCGTATGGATTCAATGCTTTTGAAATTACTTACTTCCGGTGATTGCCCTCTTATGGAATCTTGGCTGGTACAATATACTGTATGTTGGGTACAATACAAATTAGTTTTACTTTAACTTTGTCTCCCAAACCTCTTGTACATTCCCTGAACTCGTGACACTTCAAAGCAATGCAAGACCCTGCAATCATTTCCTACTTCTGTACACTTCCCAGAGGAAATGCAAAACTCAATGTAACTCCGGAATTATCAAGGCCGGAATAAATTAGAATAGTTCCTTCGAACCGTCGTGAAAACCCAAAATCAAACTTAGATTTTCCTACACAGGTTTTCCAAGTTTGACATGATTTTTAACATAACATTTTCTTCTCCTCTCAGGAATTATTAACTTATGAATTAAAGAGTTTCAGTAATTAAAAACAAAATTAATTCGTGTCCACGGTTAATCAAAATTAATAAAGCAGCAATTTTTAGGCAACTCCTTACACTCCGTTACCCACAAGTGGTCCCGGCTGAGATAGAAATGATTTGAAAGAATGTCCTGAGGTTCGCGGCATGAATGTCTTCACTATGCACTCTTGAAGTTACGGAGATTGACTTTTATACAGGGACAACTTATTAACTTAACTTCTTAACAAAGACTATTCTTATTTTTCTCTGCCACAGAATCTCATTTTAAGTAATATCTTGGTCTTCTTGTAGCAAGAAAGAGAGATAATTGAATTTAAATTAAACTAAACTGAGTCTCCAAGGTTACAGTTTTAGAGATGAAAGGGTGCTTAATGTTTTCATTTCAGACACGACTTAAGCGTCCATCTACTCACGCATGACAACTGCGGCCTTCATGTTCTACCCTTGAGAAGCAGCAGTAATTATTATACACATATACACCACTCTCGGGCGTCTCGGGACATATCCTGCCTTAGGCTTCACTGAAGGTCTCCATTAAATAAAGTTCCAAAATGTTCAGGCAGAAAATAATTAATTAATTAATTTGGGTGAAAAAGTAATACCTGTAGGGTTATATATGTTCTAACGAAATATTTATTTGATTTTCAACTCTGTCAAGCCTCCAGTTACGATAATAATAACCTGCACAATACAAAAAAATCAAATAAATTGACCCAACAAGTATGAAACGTAGACTCAAGGAACATGGGTTTAATTATACAAATTACACACTTAAATTCTCAGGAACTGGACTTTCAAAATGTATATTGTTAGACACTTTGAATCATCACCTTAATTTTCATTAAGCCCGCTAAGCGCTTTGGTAGATTACACTAAATTTACGTACTGTTTGGCCAATAGCTGAATAGTATTATTTTAATCCGAAAAATAACGAGCTCGGGCTCCACACTCAGGGCAAATCACGTGTGAGGGAGTTTGGAAAGAAATACAAATAAATGTTGACCAACGTTTCGGGAATTTAGGAAACTTTTAGACCAAATAAATTAGATAAAAATCTTTGATAACGCGGAAAAAATTCGAATTTATTAAACGGATTTTCAAAATATTGACCACTAATTTCAAAAAACTTAAATCCTGACTAACAAAAAGTGAAAGGATTTGTAGGAAAATAAACTTTTTGAACAATTTGCTCGCGATTATATTTGACCATCTACCTGGGAATGGAAAAAAAGTCAAGTTTCACAAAAATTATTACCCAAACTGTGGAATAAATTGCAAGCATTGCCGGAAATTTTTGCAACCGACCCTGGCCACTTTATTTGGTCCACTTTCATAAGTTGACGAAAAATTCATTTGGTTTTTTTCTGTTGGTACAAATATTTTTGCATTTTATTTTTGAATTGAGATTTTTAATAAACCGTCAACTGGGATCATTTTTCAATATCAAACAACTATTTCAAGTACACATGTCATTGCGCAAATAGTAATAATAATTTTTTTGAAACAAATTTTGCGTGGCGACTTTACTTGATCTTTATGCACCTCAATGGACCTCAATAAATAAAAAACCTGGTGCTAAACTTGTTACAAATAAAATATTTTGTTAATTACTCCGCCACATATGGACGACTTCGGAACGAAAAGGGATTCTGCGCACTCTGCAACCAAGGCCTGAAAACATTTTACTCCTCCGCTATTCCCTAGAACGGGCAACGGTAGAAATATATTGGATTCATTTAATTTTTTTTCAGATTTAAAAAAAAAACATGCATTTAATTCAAAAACCTTCGATAGAAAGTACTCAGCGTCATTTTTGGGAAACAATTAAGTTCATTAAAATATTTATACACTAAAATCTGGAACTTTGAAGAAATTTCAAGGGAATTCAAAAGACCACAATATTTATTAGAGATCATCATTTATTAATTTAATTTTTTAATTCCAAATTTATTAGGTTCTTCGGTTTTAACCTTTTCTGGTTCGCCTTTTTACGATCTCTGTCTAAAACATTGGATGCAATCACCTTATCTCTCTTCTCCTCGTTAGAATGCCCGTGAAACAGTCTACAAATTAGCTCCAGATATTTCTTTTATTTAAATGATTTCCCTAACAACTCAGTACAATCAATAAATCTAAAAATTAAAAAACATCCTGGAATGAAACAAAATTAGTCAACTGCTCCGGGTAAGCACTTCTGGGGATTTTCCTTAATATAGGTATTGCAACGATAAATTCTGGATTCTGATTACCAATACGTGAGTTATTAGTAGGACTCATCTTCTACCCAAAATGGGATTTTCCCCAGCAAAGAATACTGAAATGAAAGTAGTGAATAACAAAGGCAGGTACGCAATGAAACAATAACTGCTAGAGTTTCAGCACACTAAGTCATGCTTTGTTTTAAAGGTAAAATTACAAATGTCAGAAATTTGTTCATGTATATAATTAAATAAAATAATTATTAATAATAACAAAATAAGCTTGCATATAATTTAGCTTGTCTTAATAAAGTTAACCACGTAAGCCAAAGAATGGAGTCTATTATTTGTTCAATGTATTTAATTCTATGTAGATACATTCACAAAGGCTGATCCTGCTTGCACAACTCTTCACGGACTATTACGAGCTTTTACGGTTGTTTTTAACCACGTTCAACGTTGAAAAGAACGCAACCGCCCGTAACCCGTCAAGCGTAATAACTTTCACCCGTACCCGCCCAAAGCCCGGACGCGCTTTTTACGGACTTACCCGCAAATTTTAACCGCCCGAGATGCTCTAATGCCCAGGAATTAAGTTTTATCAAATAGCCGCTATTTGACTATACACCATTGGTCACCTGCATCAGAATTTTACTTTTGCTATGAATGCCGATACTGAACAGAAAACCGACGTCTCCTGATAGATATCGCCCCATTTAACCCTATGCTTAAGCAATTTACTTACACTGTAGCCGTGAGCAACGTATTAGAGCTGAAGCAAAAATATTTAGCAGGACATTTTTAAGATGGGAAATCAGAAAATGCGCTCGAAAAAATGTATTTAGTTACGTTGAACGTAATATTTGCAACTTCAATTATTCAATTAATAAAGCAAATTTTGACCAGCTACCTATAGGAGATTTTCAATTTTCGAGAATAAATTCCATCTCGCAAGGCACAACTCGGTTAATGTAAGCGCATTGAAAACGTATTTTCTCTGAAAGTTGAAGACATGTCAGTCGAAATTATACTTACACACATGCGTATACACATCACTCGGAATTTAATCCAATGAAATATTTTGCAGGACAATACGACCCTTCCGGTCACCATTCCTTGCCCTGCGTTACCCACAAGTGGTTCCGAAAAAATAAAAATTAATTGGAAATTTGTTCCTAAGTTTGTGGCTTGAGTTTGCACACATAATAAACTGGAAAAACGAATAAAAGCTTACAATTAGCTGCGAGGTGACTTCGGGCTGTTCAAGAGCTTCGGATTGGTCCTTTCCCCAGCCAAGCTTGCTTCTTGTTCTAAACTTGTCGAACGTAGCACTGAAACACGAAGTCTTTAATAGGAACGGCCAACAGGTCTACATATTGCTCCACATTAAAATGTAACTGAGACCTGGACGGTGGAAGAAAGGCGTATTCTTGGAGTGGGAAAAGTGAAATAATATTTAGACGTCTCTCTTATTAAAATCTTAAACTTCACAAATGAGTTTGTATACTCTTGATGGACCTCTGTACTAACAGAGGTCAATTTTCCGCCCGGAAAATTTCAAAGAAACAACACATTTTCTTTTTTTTAAATTGTAATAAAACAAACTAAATGAAGTCATTAGAATATTAAACGCCTCCACTGTGCTTGATCCTCAAGAATCCTCTGACCTCAATTACTGCCCCAACTCAATACATAGAAAACCCGGGACTAAACTTGTGACAAATAAAATCTTTTGTTTATTACTCCGCTATATGTGAGCAATGGCGGAATGGCAAAGGAGTATGGTCACACTGGACAAGGTACCTGAAAGCATTTTGTCCCCCGCTATTCCTAAGAAGGGGCAACAGTAAAAATGTATTGGATTCACAGAAAAGTTTCTGTGAAAATACAAAATACATGGAAATAAAGCAGCGTTATTTTCGGAAAATCTTAAATTTTTGTTAATTTTTGATCAAATTTTAAAATATTTATACAATAATACGTGGAACTTGTACGAAATATCAGGGATATTAAAAGGACCACAATTATTAGAGATCATTTATTAATTTAATTCATAACTTTCCTATTTACAAGGTTTCTCGGATTTAAACTTTCGGTGGTTAAATATTCCTTCACTTTTTTTCGGTCAGTCTAAATTATTGGACACAATTATCTCATGTCCTGCGCGGTTGAAAGCCCGTGAAATATTCTACAAATGAGCAGAAAATTTTTATTTTATTTTAAAATTTGGCACATTCGAAGCCTTTGAAAATTTCAGCTTTTTCATACAATTTCTGACAAAGCTATTTTACCAACTACTGCGAAATAGACAATGAAATAGACTATGACAAAAGAATTTTTCCTACTGCTCAGGAATAATTAAATCTGTCATCCTAAAAATTGGAAAAAAATCTAGAAATCAAAAAAACAATTTGCCAACTGCTCAGGAATTAAGTTGTATTAAAAAGCCACTATTTGACTACACCACTGGTCACCCACCCAGAAGAAAAATGAATAGCAACCGCCCGGAAACACCTGATTTTTTAGAAAACTTCACGAAAATTCAGAAATTTGATTGTTTTGTCATATATAAGGCGGCGTCCATATATTATGTAACGGTAGGTCGATCGGTGGTCAAATGTTCTGCCGTTACGCTGTAGTTACGACGAGATGGTGGTCCTATTATAGACACACACGTAACGCAAATTTCATGCATAAATGAGTTTATACGCACATGTCCTTGAAAACAATTGTGCAGGGTAGAGAAAAAATACGCCGTTAAGATTTCAAGTGTTTCGCATCATGTAATGATTTTTTTATTAATTTGAAAATTTTAAATGACACAATTTATTGCATGTGGAGCATGTTTTGAACCACTTCGGGGTACTCTGGAGGGGGGCTGAAGGAAGTGATGTACACGCTGTAGCTTTAAGCTGTGGACATTTACTTTTTTCGAGCAATTGAAAAAATAAATGGAGAATCTTAACCACGTTACTTAAACAGTTCATTATAAATAAATATGCGTTACGGTTGGGTGGTACCTCTTTATCTAAGCGTTACGTGTGCGTTACATTTGGTGGGTGGTGGTACGGATTTGAGAAATTTGGCGTTACGTAATAAATGGACGCCGCCTAAAGCCCGACTGCACTCCCATGGTAAAAGGCATTTAAAATTCCCAAAGTAGAATAATTTTGTTTATTTAGGAACACGGAAAATTAGAAAATTCATAGTTTCGAATTTTCGATAGAAGTTTCATAAAAATTATTTAATAAATTAACATTTTTAACTTATTAATTAACTAACTTAATTATTTTATTTAATAACAATTTTATACCACTAACCATAGGAGATAAAATCACTTCGGTAACTATTAAAATATTAGCAAAATATTAGTAACCCCAAAAAAAATTCGCCAATTATACTCAGGAGTTACGAAGTTGTTTAGAGAAATTCCATTTTAACTTTAAGGAATGATCAAGTTTTGTTTATGACCAGCCATATATAAATTATTGTTTCAAATACCTGGGATTTGAGAAAAAGTTTGGGCCAACTCCATTGATACGTAGAGCCAAGTTCATGAATTCCTCTTCTTGGAAAAGTCAGCGACTTGTCAAAACCTCAGCCTGAAATTGTGCAATTTCGGTATTTCTTAATAACTTTTAAACTTCCAGTCCGAATTTAATAAAACCCATACCAGTCAATTGTTAGGGTCGAGTTGTGCAAGGTAACCGTCGATAAACTCCATTATTCCTCCTATCTGAAAACTTCAGTGACCTTGCTTTTTATCACATCGTTGGGATCAATTGCTATACAGCGCAAAGCTAATTTTCAGGTAAACTCCTATACAGCACAATGTTAGTCTTGAGTTAAATTTCTAAGCAGACAATGCTAATTTTGTGGCGAATTATTTTTCCAGCGCTTTTTGCTTTCGAAGTAGCTTTAAGGAATCAAACGGTAGAATTAACTACTGAAGGTCAATTAGCATTTCAATCAGCTTTTATTACGCTTATATTATTTAAGGCTTTCATATTTCGATTGTTTTGTATCATCCAAATTATCAATAATTACGAGACCAAGTTACAATGCAAACACTAATCATTTTATTTTTAAAATTATTTATCAAAACTGTTTAGCCAAGTAACTTAGAATTGAAAAAACGAAATTTGGCCAATATTTTGGAGTTTACAAAATTATTTTATTGAGTTCCTTGTAACTAAGAAATATTTTGCCATTTATATAGGAAATGATACAAATATTGGTTCGCGTCTTTCGGAATCCAAAAAATATGACAACTCCCTAAACTCTCTAAAAAAATTTGAAATAGCATTTAGGAATTGGTAAAATACTATGAAAACTTTATGCAATTCTCAAAAAATATTGGCAACATTAGCGGTTTGGCAGAAAACTCCCCCTTTTCCTTGCATTTAAAAAACGACTAGACAACTAGCTTACACTTGAGATAAAATTACTGGAGAACGCGGAAAACAAATCGAATCGGTTAAAAATATTTTTAAAATTATGACCGCCAATTTTTAAAAACCTGCAATCCTGACTATTAAAAAATGAAATGATCTGTAGGAAAAATAACTTGCGGAAATGTCAGACGATTTAAAAAAATATTATTGTAAAAATGCATAGCAAAATGTAATAAAATCTTAGATCATTTTCTTCGAGACTGTATTTAACCATCTACCTGGGAATGTAACAAAATTCAAAAAGTATTCAGATAAACGTATTTGACCGAATTGCAATTGTTTGGCTGAATCTGTAAACATACCAAAAAATATTATCTTAATTTTCTAAAAAATTGTAAAGTCTTGTCGGAAAAATGTCTGGAATTTTCTCAAATTATTTGGTCCACTGTCATGATTTGACGAAAATGTCCATCTCTTGTCTCAAATCCCCAGGAGTTGAGGAAAAGTTTCTGCCAACTCATTTGAGAGGACAAAAATGTACAGATTTTGACGGAAGTTCCCAGGAGTATATATATATGCCCAATGAATGACTTATGGGGGAAATTACATTTACGGGGAATATGGGATTCTCATTCCAGTGAATCTAATCCTGGAAGAATTAGAAGGTCGCACATGTCACACGCTGGCCCGGAAGCCAAAAATATGTATTGAGCAAATACGACAAGCTGAATTTCCATATTGTTAACTTATACTAATAGACTGTTGCAAAATTTAAATTACAATCTCTAGCACCTACCTTGCTCCAAGGGTTGCAACTTTCTTGAAAGGGAAATTCGATAGAAATAAATAAAACTTACAATTAGCGGTGACTTGGGATACAAGAACTTGAGAGGGATTCTGGATGTAGCCATCTCATTGCGTTGGTAGGGTCAACTAAAATTTCGAATGTAGAACTTCATATTGAAACACGCAGTCATTAATAGGAATGATCAACAGGTTTTTTGTACAACTCGAGAAACGATAGCTGAGATTGGAAGATAAAGATTACCGGAATGTTGAGTGGAAGAAGTGACGGGTATCTAATGCTTTGGGACACTTTCAAAGCGTTTATGTGCCGCACTGCGTACTCAATCGTGGCAAAAGTGTCTTCATCGCATTGTAATCACAAGTTCTGCAGAAATATCAATAAACTCCCACTATATGGGATCCCTTACCAGAGCATTTTCTCTTCAAGGGTGTCACTATCACCGTGTAAGGGATCGTTTCGTCTACCTTTAATTTAGTTTGCCTGTAATGAGCCGGACGGGTTGTGGTGTTTCAAAAATGCGAAATTTTATAGAAACGAATAAGATTCAAAATTAGGTCAATGGTGACTTCGGGTGCAAGAGCTTTAGAGGGGTCCTGTTCCTGGTCTCTGCATTTCTTTTGTAGAGTCAACTAAACGTTTCCAAGGTAACATTAACATTGAGACTCAGTCTTTAAAAGGAACAACTAAAAAGGTACAAATTAACTCCACATGAGAACCATAGTGCTTAGATGAGATAGTGTAATCACTTCCAGTTAAGCGGGTTCTATTTTAATTGCAAGAGTTGTCTCATTCTATGTTTCGATGCGTTTCTATTTTCACAGTAAAGTTCACAATAATGATATTTTATTGAAAAAACTCCAGACAAAGCAGGATAGGAAAAAAGTTAAATTACACTAGTTATGTTTGTAGCTTCGTGAGTTTTGTCGCCCATTCATGTATTGTATTTTTTGTTGTATTGTACTGAATGAAATGTTAAATAATTATATTTTACGGGTACATATATATATTAAACAGTTTTTTAATAACTAATTATATGTTAAATAAAAAGCAATGCGGTTTTGTATGTATATTTTTATTGTAATATTTCTGGATTATACTCATTTACCATGTCAATCATGCTAAAACCGAGCGAAAAGCTACTGCAGCGCCAGCCACCAAAAGTTAAGTAGCGAATCCCGAAACTAGCCATGCAAGTGAATTCACTATCTCATCTAAGCACTATGTGAGAACTAAACTGAGACTCCAAAGTTACAGTTCTTGAGTGGAAAGGGTGCTTAATGTTTTCATTTCAGACACGACTTAAGCGTCCATGGGTTCCACTCACGCATGGCAACAGCAGCCTTCATGTTCTGCCCGTGAATCTTGAGCACTGATTACAATATATGTACAGTACATCAAAATATATCCGGCTTTACACTTCACTGAAGGCCTCAATTAAATAAAGTTCGAAAATGTTCCAGCAGAAAATAATTAATTTGGGTGGCAAAGTAATAACTGTAGGGTTATATTTGTTCTAATGACATATTTATTTTATTTTCAACTCTGTGAATCCTCCAGTTACGATAATTTGACCCGTAAAAAATCAAATAAATTGACCCAATAAGTATTAAATGTAGACACAAGGAACATTAATTAAAGGATTAATTAATTACACAAATTACACCCTTAAATACTCAGGAACTGGACTTCCAAAGTGTATATTAATATTAATATTATTATTATTGCGTGTTGTGTGAAGCCGATAGCGACTTATTAGAGCTAAAGTAAAAATATTTAGCAGGACATTTTTAAGATGGAAAATCAGAAAAAAATGTATTGAGTTACGTTGGACGTAATATTGGTAACTTTAATAATTATTTAATTAACAAAACAAATTTTGACTAGCTACATATAGGAGATAATAAAATAAATTCGCTTACTATTTAAAAATTGGTAACAAAAAACCCAGGAACTGAAAAAAGTTCATTTTTGATTCCCAGTGACTGAGATACATACATATATTTGTGGCCAACTCGCCACCACAAAGAAATATTTTGAAAAAAATACGTCCACAATTTCTTGGGAATTCTGAAATACAGTTGGCAAAATTCCCAGGAATTGAAAACCAAAACCTTCCTAGAAAACAGGAAAAACTCTCCATAAAATATCTTTATGTTTTCGACAAATTTCCAAAAATATTCGGCCAACTAACTATGGATGGCAAAACTTTCTCTTTCAAACCTTCTGTACACCCCGTGGACAAACACCTGCAATTATTTCCACACTTCTGTACATTTTCCAGAAGAAACTCAGTGTAACTCCGGAAATATCATGAACAGAACCAAATGGGATAGATCGTTCGAACCGTCGTGTTGACCAAAACTAAAGTTAGGATTTTCCTATAATTACGGGTTTTCCAAATTTTTACCTCATATTTGATATGCCTTTTTCTTTCGTCTAGAAGGAGTCATTTGAGACCCACCCCCTAAGGAATAATGTAAAAAAAACCTAATTCGTGTTGAATGCGAATGAAAATTGATAAAACACCAATTTTGAGACCAGGAAGTAATTTCAAAAAATGTGAATAAATTCCGTCTCGTAAGTAACAAGTCGGTTAATATTAGCTCATTGAAAACTTATTTTCTCTAAAAGTTGAAGTCATGTCAGCCAAAATTTCGACACCCTAGACAAATATTTGACGGGGTATTCAAATTCGTTAATTTTTCAACCAAAATGTCATCAAATAGTTTTCTGAGACTTGACCCTCCCAACTCCAGGAAATCTTCACTCGTGTTAATAATTTCGACAAACTGCATTTTGGAAACGATTGTGAAATTGATGGAATTAATTAATAACGTTTGACTTAGATATTGTATCATGATCGCTGATACCTCATTTGAAGGCTGCTCATATGCTCCACGAGGCAGTGCCTGTCATGGGAACAGAAAAGTCGTCCCCGTTCCCATTCCCGTTCCCACAGTTCGGGTTTGGGTACAAGGCAGAACCCAATTCCCAAATTGCACCCGAAATCTTGTGAACAAAAGTACCGCACCCAGACTCGATATTTTTAAAATTATAGCACCCAAACCCGTTCCCGTTCCTGTTCCCAAAAATTAATTTTGGGTGCACCCAAACCCGTACCCAAAACCCTGGAACCCGTTCCCGTACCCGAAACGGAAGTTCGTATATTCAAGGATAAAAGTTATACATTATACATATATACTTATTGTTTCAATTTTTGCTAACAATGGATACAAACAATTCCACTCATTCTATTTGTTATATTTCATTTTACTTAGGTAATTAATTTTGTAATTTTTAAGTCACCTTACAACTGCTAAGCACAACACAACGCATATAATTAATTTTTATTGTCACATTTCATCATTCGACGTGGGATGATCTGTTCAAACAAAGAGCGTTTGTCTCTACACTACAACAACGACACAAAAATAGTCGGTCACACCACACCAAAACAAATCAATCATGTAATTATCGTTACGCTCGCAAGATTGCTCTGTACACGGGTACGCATGAGCAGAAACGGGTTTTTGAGCATACCGTTCCCGTTCCTGTTGGGTACAGATCCCATTCAGCCTGTATTGCACCCGTTCCCATATGGGTTCCTGTTCCCACATACTATAATGGGAAAGGTTGGTTCCCAAACCTGTACCCACACTTTTGGGTGAAAACATTTTGCACCCATATGATACCCGTTCCCGTTCCTGCACCCAAACACCCGGGTGTGACCCGTTCCCATGACAGGAACTGCCACGAGGTAAGATAATGCAAGTATTCGAATTTACCGATTTTTCGACCCGAATTTCAATTTATTTTTGTTGAATGTGCCCAATCAACTAGGACTAAAAATGCAGCCACAAACGGCCGAAGTGAAATATTGAAGTGTGTATGACGTGGGACAGAGGAAAGGTACTACTGACATTTACAAGATTAAATTTTGAATAAAATTGAAATTCAGAAAATTTTCTCAATATTCTTTTATTGGTCAGGAGTCACGATGAGTGACAAATGATCACGTGACCTCCTATTGACATTCATGCACCCCGGTTGGATACATGTCCTCACATTCACCTTAGTGTTTAAACGAAATGAATTAACATGAAATGTTTCGTGATGAGGTTAATTTAAACTACGCAAGGTTCCAAAAATATTTTTCAGATTCGAAAATCCCCCATCGCATCCCCTTTTTCCTAAGTTTCCTAGACATTCAAGGAGTGCTAGTCAATTAAGAATTACATGAAAACAATTACTCTTCCCATCTTCTATTTACACACACGCGTATATAAATACATCATTCGGAATTTGATCCAACGAAATATTTTCCCAGACAATACGACCCTTCCCAAAAAATCATTTAAAACGAAGAATGGGACCATCATCCCAATGAATGTAATTCCTAAAAACTTTTTAACTTGCAAATGCCACACGTTGCCTGAGAAGCCAAAGATATTTATTAATCAAATAAGCCTCACTAAATTTCGATATAGTTAACGTTTAATAGTAGGATGTTGCAAAATTTAAGTTTCAGCTTATAACATTACCTTTGCGTCAATGATTACAACTCGCTTAAAAGGGAAATTTTGGCGAAATTTTCTGCGAAATTGGCAAACAGAGTTGTTCAAATTCCCAGGAATTGACACAAATATTTAACCCCCATCCGTGCCATTGAGAAAATGTTTGGGTTAACTGGCTATTAAATGATAAAATCATTTTCACATTTTTAACCAGCTTCCCGAAATTGATTCAAATATCTTGCCAAATGTTTACTGGGTGAAAACGTTCGGTAAGATAATTACAACGCATTGCTTGTGAAAACATAGACGTTCGTCACAAATTTTATTTTTTTCGTCAACGATTACAACTTTCTTAAAAGGGAAATTTTGGCGACATTTTCTGTGGGATTGGCAAACCAATTTTTTCAACTTCCCAGCAATTGACACAAATATTTAATCCGTGGCATAGAGGAAATGTTTTGGTTAACTCGCTACTAAATGATCAAATCATTTAAACGTTTAAGGCAGGATTTTATTTGACAAAAATAATACGACATATTGTTTGAAACAATTCACAACTTTCGCAATAATCACAAAATAGTTGAACAAATTCCTAGAATTACGAAAGCATATTTTACATAACTTATAATTGACAAAAAATTGATCAAATAAACTGCAAAACGTTTCATCTGACTATAGTTGGAGCAAGCTTTAATTACTTCCCTTTTTTCCTTACATATGTATTTGCATGTGTATACACGCAACCAAATTTAATTATTTAGCAAAAACAGCTTGTTACTTTTAAATAACGTGCCCCTAAAAAAAATTGAATTACCTCCTGCCCTATGTAGGTTCGACAGCTATTTTCGGGACAGCAATCCGACAACCAGACAAGTAGACACCCCGACATTCGAAAAATATATTATTTCAGCTTCGCAAATAAAAATCAGGGTGATCCGAATATGGAACATTGTTTCACTTTTCCCCTCAAAAAATACGACTTGACATTTAAACTAGCCATTTCCTAGCATACGTAAAATCTGTTCCAGTAATTGAGAGTATACAGGTCACTTGGGTCAGGTCTTCCTCCGAATAGCTCCACCTGTTTCCATGGTCGTTTATTGGCCATGATGAGGGATAAATGATCATGATTAGCAAGTCTGAACTAACCTAAGCAGAAAATCGAAACAACAAACCAGTTTGTTTTACCGGAAATAATTTTCTGTGACTATAAAAGTTTCTAGTTGCTATCCCTTGTGGCTACGTGAGGTTAGTTTAGAGCTCATTTTAAAGAAATTGAATTGCTAAATCACAAAAATGTCTAATTTCATATCATCGATGAATTTCGGCGAAATACATATGTATGTATACAAAATAGAAAATATTTCCCCGACTAACCAAGAATTGGCAAAAATATTCCAACGAATTAAACTGAAATAAAATTATTCAAATTCCCAGGATTCGATTTAGCATAATATGTGTATCCTCTTTAAAATTGTGAATTTAATTCTTTAAAATCATTTCTCCAAATCCCCACAAATGAAAAAAATGTTTCGCCGGCTACATAATAATTGACGGAAAAAGTTGAAGTTTGGTGAATTATGTACCTGAGAATTACAAATTGTCTTGGTAATTACGGAGAGTTTTATAAATAACTGTAAGAAGATATAAAAGGTTATTAAATACCCACGATTACAAATATTATTCGCAATCCCTACAAATTTCGAAATAAATTCGTGCAAATTACTAATTAACTAAACACTAAATTTACTAAACAACTAATTAAGAAAATTGTCGGATAATTACCAATAATATTTAATATACTAACATAAATATTTCTCCATCATCCTCACAGTTGGGTTCATAGCTCATAAAGGGAAGGGAGAGGTAACTCGTTTCTTAGCACTCTCTATGTGACCAAACATTTTATGAAAATTCCCAACTGACAAAAATATTCGGCAGACCACAAGTGAATTTTCAAAACTCTTTGTCCAAGCATTTTTTAACGGACAAAAATTCTTGACCTACAACCCTCGCATGAATCGGTAAACTGATTTCTAACAATGTTTTTCAGATTCGTGATTCCACCATCGCATCGCTTTCTTAATAATAGTAAGTTTCGTAGACATTCCAAAAACTCTAGTCAATTAGGAAATTATATGAAAACAATTATTTTTCCCATCTTATACTTTCATACACACGTACACATATAAAAAATGCGTTCTTCAAAATGTAAACGGAGACCTCGACGACCCAAGTTAAAGAAACATTACGTGGAAAAAGTGAAAGGGAACTTCATGTTTTGAGACACTTCTAAGGCGTCCGTGCGCCTCACTCTGTACTCAAGCTTGACAACGGGATCATAATAGACTTGTAATCTTAAGTTCTGCAAAAATACCTGAAAAAGATGTACAGTGCACTCCCACTATATGGGATCCCTTGCAAGATCATTTTCTCTGAAACGGTAGAAACATGAATTAAAATGCGAATTTATTCGTATCAACACAACCATTCATTTAAGTTTCCTTAACAATAAAAAACATCTAGCAAATTTGATTTCTGCAACAATTATTTTAACATTTGTTTACGTACCCAAATAAGTACCCATAATTTGAACGGACTCACATTTAATGACTACTTGAAAATACATAACCTAACGCAAAATATTCTGCCGAACAACACTACACTTCCGGTCTAACCCTACTACCATGAAAAAGTACAAGATGTTGAACTTAACCATCAGAGTACTTCCCTGTTTTTCCTCGCTCTTATTTTAATAAATGGGGGTGGACGTAAAAATAATTATTACATTTCCTGGGAGTACTGAAAATTACCTTTTAAGGGATCGTGTTGTCTATATTGCTTATATGTTACATATTATTGCACATATTGCTTCTAAACAAAGTAATTGGCAAAATTTCTAATAATTCACACAAAGTTTTGAAAATTGTTTACGAGTTTTTACGCACAGTGGAAACATTTGGTCAGGTCATAATTACGGATTGAAGCACAATGCCCCACAAAGATTTTATAGAATACTTCGTACTAGCGAAATTTTAAAGAATAAGAAATTACCATCCGAATACCCCGTTCTTTTGGTCTAGAACCTCAGAATGGAAACAATTTAGTCGATGTATTTAAGAATGGACAAATGTTTTATCTAATACCCATCCATTGACAAAATATTGACCAACTTTTCTGTAATTGAAGAAACATTTTCATTTACTACATCACCCTTAAGATACATACTTGGGAGCCCACAAAAAAATTGAATTTGTTAAAAAGGTTTTTAACCTTTTACCTTGCAATTTTATTTAAAACTTTAAATCCTCACCTTTATTTTCCCTACGCCTGCTAAGCGCTTCGGTTGATTGCCCTAAATTTACGTACCGTTTGGCCAATTGCACAAGATCTAGCCGAAACGTATTATTTGAATCCGAACAATTACGAACTCGGGTTCCCCACTCACTTAAAATCACGTGTGATGAAGTTTTGAAATAAATAAAACTAAATATTGACCAACTTTTCGGAAATTTAGGCCAACTAAATACAAACAAATTATTGAGAACGCGGAAAAAATTCGAATTTATTGAAAAGAATTTCAAAATACTGCCCACCAATTTAAAAAAACTTAAATCTTGACTAATAAAAAATGAAAGGATCTGCGGGGAAATAAACTTTTATCAATTTGCCCGGGATTATATTTGCCATATACCTGGGAATTGAAAAAAAGTCAAGTATTCCAGTAAACTTATTTGATCAAATTTCAATTGTTTGGTTAAATATGTAAAAACTTACAAAAATTATTATTCAAACTGTCTAAAAAACTAAAAGTATTTTCGGAAATTTTGGCAACCGACCCTGACCAATGCAAAACGAATATTTGTTTATTGTTTAGACAAATATTTTTGCATATTGTTGTTCCCTCTCGTTAAACTTCACAAATGAGTTTGTATTCTCTTGACACAGAGGTTAAATATCTGACCAGAAAATTTCTAAGAAATAAAACATTTTCTGAAACGAATTTTGTCTGGCAATACAAATTAAATGAAGCAATTAGGAAATTAAAATTCCCGACTTTGCTTGATGCACCTCAATAGTAAATAAGAAACCCGGTACTAAACTTGTTACAAATATAATATTTTTGTTAATCACTCCGCTACATATGGGCTACTTCGGAACGACAATGCGAATTATGGGAACATTGAACATTTTGCTGCTATTCCCTAGAAAAAATATATTACATTCACAGAATTTGTTTTACCAGAATTAAATATATATATATATATTTCAACAACAAAGGTTCAAACACAGTCGATACAAAAAACTCAGAATCATTTTTGAGGAAAATTAAGCTCAAATATTAAATTATATACATTAAAATGTGAAACTTTTACGAAATTTCAAGGGCATGGACCACAATATTTATTAGAGATCATTTATTAATTAAAATTTTTAATTCGAAAATGTTCAGGATTTTTGCCACTGAAACCGAATTGTACTTTTCCTATATTTGTCGCTACTGAACAGCAATTCTACATCTGGTCATAGATTTCGCCCCATTTAACCCTGTGCTTAAGCAATTTGCTTACACTGCACTGGAGCCGTGAGCAAAGTATTGGAGCTGAAACAAAAATATTTAGGAAGACATTTTTCAAGATGGGAAATCAGAGAATGAATTCCAAAAAATGTATTTAGCAATTTAGCATTTTTTACTTCAGTTATTCAATTCCTATAAGTACTTACAAGTAACCTTCACCCCATGCCCACTCGGGATAGGGTCAACAATTTTGAACAATCTGAGGCCAAAAAACTAATTGTGACCAATATTGGTCAATCTAAGGTCGGGTAGGTAGCAAGAACCACGTATGACGAATGCATGCCATAAACGTGTCATTCATCATCTACAATAGAATGCATGCCATAAATGTGTCATTCATCATCTAAAATAGCATCGACTTTCGAAAATGACAATTTATTATGGGATTTAACATTGGAAAATTTAGGTTGGACAGACGGGACCCTTTGCTCACGAATTAGAATTTAAACTTCTGCGCGATTTCCCGCGCAAACCAGGGCGAGATGGCCCAAAGTTTTGATCACGCTGGGACATTGGGCCAGGTACCTAAGCTCACACAAAATTTCATTCCGATCCCGAGTGGGCATGGGGCGAGGGTTAATTGTGAGCAACGTTAATTTTCACGTCCATTTTTTTTCCGGCGCGACTTGCATTATGTACAAGTAGTTTTAAGGAATCAAATGGTAGAATAAACAACTGCAGGTCAAGTAACTGTTCTATCAGATGTTTGCAATGTTAATTTTCAGGTAAATTCCTATACAGCACAATGTTAATTTTGTGATAAATTATTTTCCGGCGTATTTTTCATTCCTAGTTTTAAGGAATCGAACAATAGCATTAACAACTGGATTAACTTTTCTATCAGATACTTTCCGATTATTTTATTTAATGTTTTCACGTTCGGCCAATTTATCAGAAATCGGGAGAAATTTGGGGCCAACTCGCTCTATTGGGAAAATAATTTTGTGGAATTATTAAAAAGTGGGGCTCGTCTGCTAGCAGGGTATGGCTCACTTGCGTTAGGTGTAATTACCTCAAATTGGCTTGAAACGTTTCTATGGATTTTTTATTGGCCTTGATTCACCTTCATGAAAACAACTGATTACCTCACAAATAGGAACATAACCTCAGATTGAACAAAGTATTAGCCGAATGAACGACGAAATCAATGAGGAAAATTATACTTAAGTGAAGGATAAGACTTCGACGCTGAAGAGGCAAAATGGTTTAAGTGCTGTACAAACTCATGGACATGTAGACCATTTTGCCCCTTCAACGCTGTCTCATTCCAGTTAACCTAATCTGAGAGGAATTTTAAGCTCACAAATGCCTTACGTTGACCGAGAAGCCAAAAATATTTCGTTTTATAAGGTACCATTTTCATTTTGTAACCCATTCTTTTTAAATGGCATCATCACTTAGAATGGTACTTTTTGGAATGTAGCCGGCGATTTATTAATCAAATAAGCCTAGCTGAATTTCCATATAGTTAACCTACAATACCGGGAATCCGATCCTAACCCTGTTACCCCGAAAAAGTCTAAGATGTTGAACAGCCATCAGCGAACTTCCTTATGTTTTCCCTCTGGCTTTATTTCAATTTATGGGGGTGAATGTAAAGTAATTATTGAATTTACTGTGAGAACTGAGAAACACAATTTAATGGATCGTTTTGTCTGCCTTTTATTTAGTTAATCCCATGACATCAGATTGACTTTACAATAAGCGGGTTACAATTAGGAACATGATTTCAGATTGAACTCATTGGGTAGCCAGAATTCTCAAGTTTTATAATTGACCTTGGCAGGTAGCGAGTATATAGCCTCATGACCTCAAATTCAGCTTATTGGGTAACAAATGGTCCTATGACCTGATTTCAAATTTATATATTTAATTTTAATTTTTGAATTTATGAAGCTGATTTTGAATTTTATGACTAAATCCTGCTCTTTTTAGGACTTTGTTGAAATTACTTTATACAAACCTTGTGTGAACGCCCATCAAATTTGATACAAACGACCATGAATTTTTATCTTTAGAAACTATTTTCCTAATTCTTTCTGCTATTTCATTTATTTGTTTACTGAGCAAAAGATTTGACCAAGTTACTCGAATTTGATTAAATATTTTGCGAGGTCTTTACGCCCATTCAAAACGTTCGATTACGTAATCACCGATTCAAGTTTTCGAGAATATGATTAGACACTTGTTACAAATTGTATTTTTGAGGGAGATTTTTGATTGGTCTCTACGCTGAGAATGCCCGGGAGAGACATTTTGGCCAACTACCTTACCCTATTGACATATATATTTGAGAAAGCCGAAAAAATTTCCAATTTCTTAAAAATTTTTTTACATTTTAACAGGGAATGATTTTTAAAAGTTTACATCCTTACGTTTTTTTCCCCTACGCCCGCTAAGCGCTTCGGTAGATTACACTAAATTTAGACATCGTTTGGCCAATTGCACAAGCTCTAGCTGACGCGTGTTATTTTAATTTGAAAAATAATGAGGTCCGGTTCCACACTCAGAACAAATCAAGTGTGATGTCATGTTGAAATAAATAAAAAAAATTCAACAACTTTTCAGGTATGCTCAAATCAGCCAACCTAAAAATAGGAAAAATTGGCATGAAAAAAAATTTGCAAACTGCTGAGGAATGAAGTTGTATTAAATAACCACTATTTGACTACACCATTGGCCACCAACATAAGAAAAACGAATCGGAACTAACCGGAAACACCTGATTTTTTACAAAATTTCAGAAAGATGACTTTTTGTCATATATAAGGCCCGAATGTATTCCCATGTTAAAATGCATTTCAAATTCTCAATGTTGAATATCTGTGTATCCGGAAAATCACTCCATGTGATTGTACTGTAACGAACGCACCACTACAAAAATGCCCACGATTTTTGCCACTGAAACCGAATTTATTCTCAGTCTTAGCCGAATGAATGACTCATGGGGAAAATTACATTTAAGCGGATTATGGGATCCCAGTGAATCTAATCATGGAAGAATTAGAAGGCCACAAATGTCACACGCTGGCCCGAAAGTGAAAAAAATAAATTAATCAAATAAGCCTACCTAAAGTTCCATATATTTAACTTATAATAACAGACTGTTGCAAAATTTAAGTTACACCCTCTAGTAACTATTTTGCTTCAAGACCTACAACTTTCTTCGAAGGGAGATTTCATGGAATAAATAAAACTTACAATTAGCTGTCCGGTGTCGGATTCATGTACTTGAGAAAGGGTTCTGGTTGTAGCCATCCCATTGCGTTGGTAGGGCCAACTAAAATTCCGAATGTAGCACTTCAGACTGAAACACGCGGTCCTTAATAGGAATGATCAACAGTTGTGTCTACAACTCTACAAACGATAGCTGAGATTGGAAGATAAAGATTACGGAAATGTTGAGTGGAAGAAGTGACGGATGCCTAATGTTTTGGGACACTTTCAAAACGCCCATGTTCCGCACTTAGGGTTCCCAGACGTCCCGGAATGCCCGGGACAGTCCCGGAATGACAGTCGTTGTCCCGTGTCCCGGAAGGCTGTATTCCGGGACACGTAAATGTCCCGGAAACGTCGAGCTCAAAAAGTTGTGGAAGTTATTAAAGTTTTTAAGATAAAAATAAAATATTTCGTTCAAGAGCATCATGTGCCATCTACATAAAACTAATAAAATCATAAAAGTGATTACAAGCGTAACAACATCACTTAATAATCAGGTAATAATTAACAAGGTCTAGGTTATACAATTCTATGTGCGAAGAGGTTGTCAATTCAAAAAATTGGTTACGTCGAAATGGCAAAGATAACCACACCCCTGCTAGGATTTTATTGTGTAAAGCGACTTTCTCTGTGAAATATGAAGAATTTTGGTATGTCATACCAGCAATGAAGTTGCTACGAAAGTAGAATGCCTAACCGAATGTTTCCTATATATTGTGCACATTATTGTACAACAAATGAATCGCCCATTTTGATGTTGACGTGTAATGATTGTACCTCTACGGAGGTTTACGCCGTAACGAAATCTCTTCTGGGAAGTTCTGTAAACCGATACGGTAAATTTTACGGAAGTAGCGCTAATGCAATTCTGAAACATTTACCCCCGCAACAAAACAAAAGCGCTTTGAACAGGATGGTTTGGATTTTTTTTCAAATCCCTGCAGACCTATTTAAGCAGACATTTTGATTTCAGTGGTACTAAATTTTTTTGAAAATGGAACTACTAAATTTGTAATCAGAGGAATTCTTAGTATCTATGGATTATTTACTAAATATTGCCATTGCACTCCGTATTAAATTAAACGAGGACCAACAGTACAATGAATTTTGCTTACTTCGTCAAACTTGAGTTTTTTATTGTGGTCGGTGATCGTGAGATCAGTCGGTGCAAAGTGGGCTGAGTTTTTAAGATAGATCAATGTCCTGAACTATTCAAGCTTGTGTCGTTCGTGCTATTAATTCCTGTTAGCAACGATTTTGCAGAAAGTTATTTCAGCCTAATGAAGAAAGTTTGGACAGTTGAGAGAAACTTATGTCAACAAAACTTGTGAAGGCAGAGCTTTAAGTCAGGCTTAGTGTGCCCTTTACATGTTGTGAATTGCAAAGAAACCATGGTTTCTTTTTTAACCAAACCGGAAAACAAAAAAATGGTATTAGATGCCAAAAAGGCTGAAAAATAGAATTAGGAATCGTGTATAAGTAAACAAAATTTAAAATTATTTTGTCCCGGAATGACGTTTCAAAAAAGTGGGAACCCTATCCGCACTGTGTACTGAAGAGTGGGCACGGTATTCATATTGCATTGTAATCTCAAGTTCTGCGGAAATACCAGCGCACTATTTGCAATACGCTTCCAATGTCTGGGATCCCTAACGAGAGCATTTTCTCTTCGAGGGTAGAAAGACGAATTAAAAAATTATTCGGAAAACTTATTCCCGCGAAAATAACCATTTATTTAAGACTAGCACTGCACAGCCAGCATTTGCTGGTTCAGAAAGGCAAATGTAAATGCAGTGAATAGTTGTATGCATTAGCTAGCTGCACATAGCTATGGTCGTAGATACAGCTTGAGCGCGCGAATATTTGAATTTTACCATCACGGTCACTGTCGCGGACACTATCCACTCGCTCAAATTAGAAGAGAGGATTCCTTAAAAATAAAACTAACAAATTTAATTTACGGCAACATTTATTTTAACATTCGTTTACGTACCCACGTAAGTACACATAATTTGATCATAAACGGAGTTATATTTAATGAAATAAATGTAAATGAAATTTCTTCCAAGTATTCTGCACCACAACACTATTACCCTGAAAAATCCCAGAATGTTGAAGTTAACCACGAGGGTAATTCCTCATATTTTGCTCGTGATTACAGTATTTCAATTTATCAATTTTTTATATTTATTTGAAAATCACCGTTTAAGGATCGTTGTTACCTACCTTTTATTTGGTTAACCTGTAATAAGCCGGAAGGGTTTCGGATTTTGAAAATACGAAATTTAGTGGAAACGAATAAGAATAGAATTACTTACAATTAGCTGCTGGTGACTTCGGGTACAAGACATTCAGATGGATCCTGTTCCTGGTCTCTGCACTTCTTTGGTTCAACTAAACTTTTCCAACACAACAATGGAGACAGCCTTTAAAAGGAACAATCGACAGCTACACATTGGCTCACACGGTAAATTAAACTGACAATGAGGCTGAGACTCCACGGTAACAGTACCTCTGTAAACGTGGGAGTGGAAAAGTGAAAGGGCACTTAATGTTTTGGGACACTTCTAAAGCGTCCATGCGTTCTACTCACGCATGGCAACTGCAGCCTTCATGTTCTACAACTGAGTCTTCCAGAAGCAGCACTGATTATTTCTCGAGACATATCCTGCCTTAGGCTTCACTGAAGGTCTCAATTAAATAAAGTTCGAAAATGTTCCGACAGGAAATAATTAATTAATTTGGGTAAAGTAATTACTGTAGTTATATTTGTTTTAATGAAATATTTATTTGATTTTCAACTCTGTCTAGCCTCCAATTACGATAATAATTACCTGCACAATACAAAAAAATCAAATAAATTGACCCAACAAGTATTAAATGTAATTAGACACAAGGAATTTTGAGCTGCAGTCAAAATGAATTGGAAAATTTGTAATTCATTAAAAAGTTTGATCAAAGGATATATGAACGAGTCCTGAATGGGAGGTCCTACTCTCATTGTCAGATCAGTTCATCTAGGGGAAAGGCAGGACGAGTATTGGTGGAAAATAGGTACTTATATTTGAATATCCCGCTAATTGTAAGAGTTTATAGAAAGTTGGATCCAATACATTTTGTAGACCAGCTAAAAATCGTGTTTTATAAAATTTGATTTACAGTTTTCCCGAATTATATTTCTTAATTATTTAAAAACTTTAATTCGTAAGTCAATTATTCCTGAGGGGGCAGGTCTCACATGAGTCCTTCTAGGCAAAAACAATTTCATGTCCAAAAACAGGTCAAAATTTAAAAAACACATGCAGGAAAATCAGAATTTGATTTTTGGTAAACACGGCGGTTCGAACGATCCATCCCATTTGGTTCTGTTCGTGATATTTCAAGAATTACATTGAGTTTCTTATGGAAATTGTACAGAACAGAAGTGTGGAAATGATTGCAGGTGTTTGACCACGGGGTGTACACAAGGTTTGAAAGAGAAAGTTTCGCCATCCATAGTTAGTTGGCCGAATATTTTTGGAAATTTGTCGAAAACTTAAAGATATTTTGTGGAGAGTTTTTCCTGTTTTCTAGGAAGGTTTCAATTCCTGGGAATGTTTTTCTCAATTGTCAATTCCCAAGAAATTGCGAACGTATTTTTTTCAAAATATTTCTGTGTGGTGACGAGTTGGTCACAAATATATCTTAATCACTGGGAATCGAAAATGAACCTTTTTTTTTAGTTCCTGGATATTTTGCCAATTTGTTTTTACGTCCAACGTAACTAAATGCATTCTTTCGAACACATTTTCTGATTTCCCATCTTGAAAAATGTCTTCCTAAATATTTTTGCTTTAGCTCTATTATGTTGCTCACGGCTCCAGTGCAAGTAAATTGCTTAAGCATAGGGTTAAACGGGGCGATATCTACCAGAAGTTGTCGGATTGCTGTCCAGTATCGGCATTTATAGCAAAAGTAAAATTCGGATAAAGTGGCAAAAATCATGGGCTTTTTCGTAGTGGTGCGTTCATTACAATCACACTGCTAGTAACTTAATATGTAATTTTAATTGTAACAATGTTAGTTCCAGGGCTTCTATTCATTGACTTGAATCAATTATTCAGAGGTCAGCGGGTTCATAAAAATCAATCAAAGTCGATGTTTGTGTATCCTAATTGTTTTCTAGGCTTTCTGGCCAGAAAATTGGCCTTTGTTTAAACAGCGGTCCATGAAGAGTATACAAACTCATTTGTGAAGTATAATAAGACGGACGCAGTAGCAACGGTCCTCAAAATTCATGTTTGATATTGAAAATATCAAAAGAATATTTGTATTTGCAAGCGATTCATTCGTAGAAACCTTTATAGGAACTTATTTGAGACTAGTATCGTCATTCTAAGTTATAAATAGCGTTTTTTGGAACGGAAAATGTGAGACCACACAGAACTCAAAGAATTGTAATTTTTTAATTCCATTTATTGACGTTGCGGTCCATCCCAGGAGATTAAACAAAACAGATTTATCCTAATTGCTGGGAAGCTGGCCAGATTTTTGTGTTAATTTATATTTTAATTAGTTATTAATTTGGGTGATAAAATTTATAACAATAGAAATTTGAAAGCCAAAAATAAAGTAAGCGCCAACAAATCAGATAGAAAAGTTTATTGAACTCCAGTATTTAATGTTATGGTTTGATTCTTTTCTTGACTACTTGGAAAGCAAATCGGGCCGGAAAAAATTGACCACAAAATTAGCACCGTACCATGTCAGTATTTACCTGAAAATTATCGTTGCACAGTAGAAGAATTTACTTGAAAATGAACAACGCGGCAAGCGCAGTATAGGAATTGATCCCAACATTGCGATAAAACTGAATTTTTCATTATGGTCTTTTTGGCGATGTAAACAAATCGATGAATCTTTGTACTACTAATTACGTTAGCAATTTCCGTGGAAATCGACTAAATTTGTTTTCAATAATATGTAGTTACCTGAAACTTTTTCATTAAATAGGGAAAGCTGACCAAGTATTTTTGTAAATTAATATAACCAAATGATTTAGGAAAATTCCAAACAGGGTACATTACAAGACTTTCCGGCAATACTTGAAATTTTTTAGACTATTTGGGTTTAATTTTTTGGAAATGTGTACAGGTTTAACCAAACAATTAGAATTCGACCAAAACATTTACCTTTCGACGTTATTTTTCGGCTTAAAATAATATGCTTCAGTTAGAGCTTGTATAATTGGTCAAATGATGCCTAAATTTAGGGTAATCTACCGAAGCAGGCGTAGTTAAATTAAAGGTCAGGGGTTAAGTTTAAAAAACAATTGATGATCAAAATTTAAAAAACCTTTCTATCAAATTCGAATATTTTCGGGGCTTCCAAAAATGTATCAAGGGTAAGGTAGTTGGCCGAAATATTTCCTCAATTCAATTCAAAAGTTATATTTTATAATCAATATTTTTAATGGCTAGGTATTGGATAAAGTATGCTCCACAACTCATTCCTAAATGCATGCCCTAAATTGTTTCCACTCTGAGGTTGTAGGCCAAAAGCAGTAAAGTCGAGGGGTTTTCAAATGTTAATTTCTAATTTTTTTAAAATTTTGTTAGTAGGAAATAGTTTGAGTTTTCTGGGAAGTCGTTCGATGGTTGACTACTTTTATTTAATTTCCAGGAAAGTGTTTCTTCCCTGGTTGAAACCATTCGGAAATAATTCATAGATTTTCTCACATGTTTGGACGTTGTATGTAGTACCAATTTTTGTACCTATTGTAAGGAAGCCTCCAAAATTTGTGTGTAGACTCCTTGGAATTTCCGCCAAAATCAAGATATTTTTGCCCTCTCAAATGAGTAGGCAAGAGTTTCCTCAATTCCTGGGGATTTGGGACAAGAGATGGGCATTTTCGTCAAGTCATGGTAGAGGACCACGTATTTTGAGAAAATTCCAGGCATTGGCCAGGGAAGGTTGGAAAAATTTCCTACAGTACTTTACAATTTTTTTTAGATAATTAAGATAATGTTTTTTGCAATGTTTGCAGATTTAGTCAAAATATTACAATTCGGACAAATACGTATATCTGACTACTTTAATTTTTTCCATCCCCAGGTAGATGGTTAAATACAGTCTCGAAGAAGATTTGATTACATTTGCTATGCATTTTCGAAATAATATTTTTTTAAATCGTTTGACTTTTCCAAGTCATTTTTCCTACAGATCATTTCATTTTTTATTAGTCAGGATTTCAGTTTTTTTAAAATTGACGGTCAAAATTTTAAAAATATTTTTAACCGATTCGATTTGTTCTCCGCGTTTTCCAATAATTGTATCTCAAGTGTAAGCTAGTTGTCTAGTCGTTTTTTTAAATGCAAGAAAGGGGGGAATTTTCTGCCAAACCCCTAATGTTAGCCAACAATTTTTGAGAATTACATGAAGTTTTCTTAGCGTAATTAATTCACTCATGAACCACAATAGGGTATGCACATCCAGTCTCTTAATTATTGATAATTTGGATGATACAATTTATAACAATCGAAATATGAAAGCCTTAAATAATATAAGCGCAATAAAAGCTGACTGAAATGTTAATTGACCTCCAGTAGTTAATTCTACCGTTTGATTCCTTAAAACTACTTCGAAAGCAAAAAGCGCTGGAAAAATTATTCCCCACAAGATTAACATTGCCTGCTTAGAAATTTAACTCAAGACTAACATTGTGCTGTATAGGAGTTTACCTGAAAATTAGCTTTGCGCTGTATAGCAATTGATCCCAACGGTGTGATAAAAAGAAAGGCCAATGAATTTTTCAGAGAGGGTAAATAATGAAGTTTATCGACGGATACCTTGCACAACTCGATCCTCATAATCGACTAGTATTGGTGTTATTAAATTCGGACTGGAACTTTAGAAATTATTTAGCAATATTGGAATTTTTTCATTCTAGACTGAGTATATTTCAAGTCGCTGAATGTCTAATATCAAGCGAATTCATGAGGTTAATGTATGGTTCCATACACAACTCTACCCCCTGGGTTTGTTGGTGCCGGTTTTATTGAAATCATGGTGGCATTTTAGGTGTTATTAAGTTAAAATTGAATTTCTCTAAATAATGAAACTTCGTAATTAGCCCGTTCCTGAGCGAAAATGTTTTGAAGTTCCTGGATATTTTTCCAATTTTTAATTAGTTTTCGAATTTATTTTGTTATCTCCTATTGGTAGCTGACGAAACTGTTTTTAAATTAATTAAAGTTAAAAATATTAGCATATTAAATAAATTAACTCATTTTCTGATTTCCCATCTTGAAAAATGTCTTGTAAAATACTTCTGCTTTTTCTCCAATAAGGTACATTGCAACACTTTATGCTTTCGTATTTCTAGGAATTGCCCCAGTCGGAAGAAATTCGGGTGGCTACAGAAAAACTATGTATGCCCGACTACACGTAAATAATATAAGCCGTGGGACGGCCTGCGTGTCAGAATTGTATCAGTGGGCGCTTGTGCGCTCCAGCATTGCCGGGTTAGCAGCACAAAGTTTATTCATGAGGAGCCCCTCTGTAGTGGCGCTATCATTACTACGTCGCCTTCAATATACGAAATTAATAGCGCCCTTGATCCGCCGTATATATGTGAGCGCTTCCCAAATTAATATCAGGCGCATCATTTATGATGTATGCCTTATGATGCGGCGGCGATGGTTATACTAATTTGCCCATATTATTGATATGTAGTTATTACTTCTTTTATTTAAGCAATCAACAACCATAAGAATACACAACATTTAAAGGAAAAAATACACATTTCCGAATTATTGAAATTGAATATAATAAATACACTTGAAACATGGCTAGCTTGAACAATATAGACAGGCAATAAGAAACTTGAGAGCGGTTCAACATACAATGGTAGAATACTTAAATATTTAGCTAAATTTTCCCCCCGATGTGCTGTCCGAGCACCAGCATCCCTCGTTTCTACATAGGGAAGCTCTCTAGTTTCCGGAAGATGTGTAAATATTATCTGACTTCCTTCTTGCAACGCAACTTGAGGCTCCTATCCTAGCAAACGTTCAAGTAAAATGCAATCTGACCCTGATGCTATATCCAAATCCCATGTGATGATCGGAGTCGGAATATGAGGATGGTTTGGAGGATTCAAAAATGTATCTGTAAAACAATACACGTTATATTTTGACATTGTATAGGAATAACGTGGTACTCAAAAATGTCCAGTGTCCGGAAATAAATTCTACAAAATCTAATATCGAAAATACCTTGCAAGATTTCTTGTTCTGGTGTTAATAAAGCCAAGTTGCTACAATGATTAGTAGTTTCTCTCTCTTCGGAGTCGCTTCTTTTAGATTCCTTCTGACAAGGTTGTTTTCGTCTTTGCCTGGTCCTCCCTATACTCAGAACCTCATTGTCAGTGTCGCTTTCTACAGTAGACGTTTCCAAAGCCTTTTCCTCAGCTTTACGAGCAGATTTGAGAGTCCCTGAAAAAATGCCAAAGAGTGTGGTGAAAATAAAATGATAAAATGAATTGAATTGATTCCACCGTATTACATTGTGTTAGTTGTAATAAAAAATCAAAGTAAAACTTACAGTATTTTCCTTGGGCTTCAACGCTGTGGAGTTTCCAAGTACTTTTCGGAACGGAATTTGGATTTGTCATTAACTTTATCAATGAGGGTCCACTAACATTTGGCCAATGACAGTTTAATCTTTGCGGTGTTAACTATGTTATTGGAACCACCGCTCTCTTTCGTATAGAAACAGACAACTGCAAAAAATTTCGTGTTAACTATTCCCGGAGCTAACATGTTGTTGCCTCGACGTTCGCAGAATTAAACTGACAAAGCAAAATTCAGCATGCCCGGCACGCACCGTTTTGATACCATATAGAAATGTATTGCCGATTTAGCTGAGTTTACTCAAAGGCGTTTGATCATATTTCAAGCATTGGGCATATTATGAGATGATGACACTAACCACTGTCGTTTCTACATCAAATCAATGTAGCCGGGCGTCGCTAGATTTTATTCGCCACTTCGTGTTGTTACGACAGCGCCGTTACCTTCCTAGCTTACCAGTAGGCTATGGCATACCCTAAAATGACAGGCACCTAAAAAATTACTTCCGAGCGCTTTTAGTTTTCCGACTGGGGGTCCAACTATTTTTTTGATTATTAGGTAGGTTGTGAATTATTTGCGTCCATTTTAAAAAGTATGACGCATTATTTATGTCAAACCAAAGTGTGTCTTAAAAGTTGAAACGATTTTATCAGCCATAATGCCACTGATGGCGGTTAAATATTTATGTCGATTCCGGAATTTGATAGTATGGATTATGTTGTTGATTTTATGGAAATTTAAATAAATCTGTTTGCCAATTTCACGGAAATGGGCAAAATTTCAGTTTTAATTTCTAATACTTGTCGCAAATGTAATGTTAGAAGCCTCAATTTAAATTTTGCAACAGTCTGTTTTTATACGTTAACTATATCGAAATTCAGCTAACCTTATTTGATGTATAAATATTTGTGGCTTTAAATTCGTCCAGGATTAGATTCACCGGGATGAGAATCCCATCTTTGGCTTAATTGTAATTTTCCCCCACGAGTCATTCATTCGGCTAGGTCTGGGAATAAATTTTTAAGTGCAACAAATTCAGGTCAGATTATCATGATTGTAGACTCGAAAGGCCTGAAAAGGTAATATTTCGGTAGAAGAAACAGAACTCTCAATTGTGACCACACTCTTTTTAATTGTTTCTAGCATACTTATTTTTGAGCGTTGATCAATTGAAACGTTTAATAATTTCTTTAACTTGGACCCCCCAAGTTTAGGTTTACATCTTCATGTGGACATGTCATAGTTCACATCGGCAGTTTAAGGCTCCATTTTATAGTAATTGTTGAAATGACAAATTCAACAAAAACAATTTGAAATTCGGATGGAAAATTCGAATACCCCGCCGACATTTCGAATAGGCTTTCGAAATTTTAGCTTACATTATCCTAGCTCGTAGAGCATATGAACGGCCTTCAAGTGAGTCAAAAGTTAATAATTAATTCAATCATTCAGAATCACTCCCAAAATGTAGTTTTTCGAAATTAGGATCACCAATAAAGAAAGCCCAGGGGTGGGAGGGTCAAGTCTCAGAAAATTACTTGATGACATTTTGGTCGAAAAATTAATGACTTTGAATACCCCGTCAAATATTTGAGTAGGATGCCTTAACTTCTTAAGACTTTAACTTTTAGAGGAATTAAATACATTTTCAATGAGCTAATATTAACTGAACTCTTTAATTCATAATTTCGAATTTATAAATATTATTTATTATTATTATCTCCTGTCGGTATCTGGTCAATATTTGCTTTACTAATTAAGTAATTAAAGTTACAAATACGAAGCTACTAAATACAATTTTTGGAACTCATTTTCTGATTCCCATCTTGAAGAATGTCTTCCTAAATATTTTTGATTTAGCTCCAATAAGTTGCTCACGGTTCCAGTGCAAGTAAATTGCTTAAGCATAGGGTTAAACGGGGCGATATCCATCACGAAATATCGGATTTCTGTTCGGTATCGGAATGTATGTATGTATAGCAAAAATAAGATTCGGTTTCAGGAGCAAAAATCATGGGCTCTTTCGTTGGCTGCGTTCATTACAATCATATGGCTGGATCTTCCAGAAACAAAATTATTTTATATTGAGAATTTTAAATGGATTTTAACACGGGAATGCTTTCGGGCGTATATGACAAAACTTGCAACTTTCTGAAATTTTCTCAAAAATCAGGGGTTTCCGGGTAGTTGTGATTATTTTACATGGGTGGTCAATGGTGTAAGTTAAATAGTGGGTATTTAATACAACTTCATGCAACTTCTGAGCAGTTGGGAAATTGTTTTATTCATTCCAGGAATTTTAGATTGACAGAGATTTGACTATTCCTGAAATGTTAACAACATAGTTTTGTCAGGAATTGCATGAAAATGAAATTTTAAAAGGCTTTGAGTTTTAAATTAAGGAAATATTTAGGGCGCTCATTTGTAGAAAATTTCACGGGCTTTCAAACTTGGTTGGCTAAATTCATCGTAGATGATCAAAAACAGTCCCGAGGAAGTTGGTCAAAAATTTGATGACATTTGCTGGATATTTTCGCAATAATATTTTTTAAAACCTCATCAAGTCATCCTTTCATTTTCTATTAGTCAGGAATGCATTCAGGCGTTATATATACAAAACTTTCAGCTTAATTTCGTAACGTTTTCTCAAAAATCAGAACTTTCCGGGTAGCTGCGAAACAAATTTCATGGCCATGGAAGTTTGGAAATTTGTTGGGAATTCTTAGGTAATAAGTGTATATTTTTATCAATTCCTACATGGGTGTGGGTGGCGAATGGTGTTGTCATATAGGTTCTATTTAATGAAACTTATTGTGAGATGGAGAGTAGTGAGTAGTTCACATCTTTACGTGTAATTTAAGCACTGCCACTTATGACAGACTCAAGTGTAGAACCTGAAGGCTGCAGTTGTCATGCGTGAACATCAAGTCCCATTTCAGTTTTTCCGCTCCAAGATTATACTGTAACCGTGGAGTGGTGGAGTCTCAGTTTACTCTTCCATGTGAGCCAATGTGTCGCTGGCAATCGTTCCGTTTAAAGACTGTCTCAGTGTTACGTGGGAACCGTTTAGTTGACTCCAAAAGAAATGCAGAGACCAGGAACAGCACATGGCTGAAGCTACCCGACACGAAGTCACCATGGAGCTAATTGTAAGTTCTTGTCTTATTTGTTTCTATTAAATTTTGCATTTTCAAAAAACCGCAACCCTTCCGGCTGATTACAGACTAAATTGTAAGTAAATAAAATATAGACAAAACTATACTTAAACGGTGATTTTCAGGACTCACATGAAATGAAATAATTATTTTACGCCCACCTCCATAAAATGAAATAAGCTCGAGGAAAAAAGATGTACCCTGGTCGTTCTTTCTCGGAGTAATAGGGTTAGGGCCGGAGCCTGTAATTTATATTTTACAGGGTATTGTTATACGTAGTGCTGTAATTTGTTCGTTTTGTTTTGTTTTGTTCTCTTCGGAAATGAACAGAAGTAGAACTATTTGGGTTTTGTTTTGTTCACCGAGTTTTGTTTTGTTTTGTTTTTTTGAACAATCCGTATTGTACAAAAAGCAATCCATATTGTTTTGTTCTACGGATGTAGATGTTAGAAATTTATGAAATTGAGCGTTGTGTATTAGTACTAGAGCATTTAGAAGTTGATTGGTGTAAATTTGGTCCGCGCACAAAGGACGTTAAAACAAAAGAAACGGACTTTAACTTATTTTAGGCATTTAGGCGGATCTGCTTTACAACTCTTATTTAATACAATCATTAAACCTTTTGTTGATAGTTTCTAGGGGTGTAAGGCGTAATGTAATTACATGCATCCACAAGACCTGTAATGACCGTATTATAGACATAATATATCAACAAACGATTGTGGTGGGGTTTACCTACCGATATGCATCGTTTTGGGTTCACCCGATGCCTTGATTGAATTAATAACCTGTATTGTTTTTTGGATTGCTTACTGTCGACGCAAATGGGAATGAGAGCTGGCCAATTAAGGACAGGTGTGTTACGCACGCCTCTTGTATCTCCGATTGGCTTAAATTTCCAACCATAGAGTGACTGACAACCATCGGTTTTTTGTCAACCATAGATTGACACTTTAACCGTAAAGAGAGTGTCAATACTGTCAACCATCGAGTTTGAATTTCTTAATCCAGCCTTGAAGGGATTTACATTGCATGTGCATACGTACTTTAATTTCGCGCAGAACAGCTTGAAAATTCATGGACCAATTGGAGATATGAGAGGCGTGCGTAACACACCTGTTCTTAATTGGCCAGCTCTCATTCCCATTTGCGTCGACAGTAGGCCTCTTTTATTTCTGTCTTCCTGTCAACTCACAGTCAGACTAGTTTCAACATTTTGGGATCAAATCAAAGTTTATAGTTTAGCAACTAAGTCATCCCTCTGTATTTTATTAAAAACAAAATCGAATTTCAGAAGTGGAGGTGACATATGCCCAAATAAGTACTGGTGTCCATCAGAAATTGCTCTCGTTTACAATATCCGATGTACCCAAACATCTAATATCAGTACAGGTTATAGTCATATCATGTAACAATAATTACTCCATTGACCTCAAGTAGGCATTCTAAGTTACACGTTGTTCAATAACTTTAGATTGGCCTTAAACATCTGTAAATAGTGCAAAGATTTTGTTGACCTTACTTAAGGCCAGCGGTTCAAAGCATAAATGATAGGCACATTTAAATAAAACCGTGCACTTCAATAGCTCCTAATCCTTATAAATTAATGGCCTAGGCATGGAGTTTGTGGCTATTAAAATTTCGCGCTCTACTCTAAAGATCAGCGCGCAAGATTTAGGCATACAGTAAGTTTGCGCGACTGGGCTTGATTTGTAAGCGGTTAAACCTCTACAGTCACACTACCACCTCTCCAAGTAATTGTTCCTGTGAAGCACAGGGCTGCTACTAGTGGTCATTATTTGATGTTATTTGAGATTCATTATACAGTGTATGTTAGGTCATGGTTCTACTAATAACCCACCAAGGTCAAATTAAGATCATGGAATTTCTTGTAGCCCACTGAGGTCAAATTAAGGCCATGGATTTTCTTGTGACCCACTGAGGTCAATTTGAGGTCATGGAACTTGTTGTCATTCACTGAGATCAATTTGAGGCCATGAAACTTTTTATGGCTCATTGAGGTCATGTTGCCATTTTTGACTCACTAAGGTCAATTTGAGGTCATGTTGCTATTTGTGACTCACTAAGGTCAATTTGAGGTTATGTTATTTTTGGGCACTTTTTCAAACTCAAAGTTTGAAAAGGTTGTTAATACCAGCTGTCGTGGTGGTTTGTTTGTTATAGTTTTGTTTTATCTTATCGCGGTTTTGTTTTGTTCTAGTTTTGTTTTTTCGAAAACGCATTTTGTTTTGTTCAAAAAACAAGAACTGACCAAAAGAACAAACAAAACGCGACAAATATTACAGCACTAGTTATACGTTCACTATTTCGAAATTCAGCTCTAGGCTTATTTGATTATTAAATAGTTTTGGCTTCTCGTCTAATGTGTGGTTCCAGGATCAGATTCACTGGGATGCGAGTCCCATCCCTCATTTAAATGTACTTTTTCCCCATGAGTCAATCATTCGGATAAGGCAGGGAATAAATTTTTAAATGCAATAAATTCGGGTTGCATCAGCATGGCTGTAAACTCGAAAGGCCTGAAAAAGTAATATTTCGGTAGAAGAAATAGAACTCTCAATTGTTACTGCTCATTTTAAGTATTTCCAGCATGCTTATTTTTACGGGTTGATGAATTGCCTATTACTAATAATATATGCAAACACTATTTAACGCAAAGTTAACTATCTTTCTCTCTCCAAGAACACCAAGATTTTACTTTAAAGAAGATTTTGTGGTAGAAAAAAAAGAATAGTCTTTATTGAGAAATTGTAAATAAGTCAGTGCCTGTCATGGGAACGGGCCACACCCGGGTGTTTGGGTGCAGGAACGGGAACGGGTATCATATGGGTGCAAAATGTTTTCACCCAAAAGTGTGGGTACAGGTTTGGGAACCAACCTTTCCCATTATAGTATGTGGGAACAGGAACCCATATGGGAACGGGTGCAATACAGGCTAAATGGGATCTGCACCCAACAGGAACGGGAACGGTATGCTCAAAAACCCGTTTCTGTTCATGCGTACCCGTGTACAGAGCAATCTTGCGAGCGTAACGATAATTACATGATTGATTTGTTTTGGTGTGGTGTGACCGACTATTTTTGTGTCGTTGTTGTAGTTTAGAGGCAAACGCTCTTTGTTTGAACAGATCATCCCACGTCGAATGATGAAATGTGACAATAAAAATTAATTATATGCGTATGTTGTGCTTAGCAGTTGTAAGGTGACTTAAAAATTACAAAATTAATTAAGTAGAATGAAATATAACAATTAGAATGAGTGGAATTGTGTGTATCCATTGTTAGCAAAAATTGAAACAATAAGTATATATGTATAATGTATAACTTTTATACTTGAATATATGAACTTCCGTTTCGGGTACGGGAACGGGTTCCAGGGTTTTGGGTACGGGTTTGGGTGCACCCAAAATTAATTTTTGGGAACAGGAACGGGAACGGGTTTGGGTGCTATAATTTTAAAAATTTCGGGTCTGGGTGCGGTACTTCTGTTCACAAGATTTCGGGTGCAATTTGGGAATTGGGTTCTGCCTTGTACCCAAACCCGAACTGTGGGAACGGGAATGGGAACGGGGACGACTTTTCTGTTCCCATGACAGGCACTGAAATAAGTTGATAAGGTTAATAAGGTGGGAATGTACTGCATATATGTCACTGCGTCAAGTGAAAACGATGAAATCAAGTGTACATTAGGGATGGCAAATATCGCCACTTGACTCATATCGCAAATATCGGTATCGGTAAAATTGCAAATGGCGATATATCGTATATCGCCGATATATCACCAATATTTTAGCTAGCACTTGGCACTTGAATTCTACCACAAAGAACTTGAAAATAGCCAATGATATTTATTTTGAAGACATGATGACAGTCGCACTAATTTATGATCAAAAATTATGCAAACAATGGTTGATTAATAAATCCGGCCAAAAGTGTCTTATAGATAATTGCCTGATAGAACAAAAGTTTCAGAAATTTAAGCTTGTTTAATTAACACGTGTAGAATATCCAAATTCTGAATTACAGTTACCCATCTAGAAACTAATAACTTATTAGTTACACGGCAATCCACCCCCAAAGATATCAGTTATTATTAAAGAAGTTCCAGATTAGGTTGGAATTAATTTTGTGGGAGTGAGATATATTATTATTATGTGATACAAGGGGAATTGCAAACGCAATTAAAATCAATAATAAATGTCACTTCGAATTTTTGCGGTTAGAAATTCCTTATGCACTTAGACTGTAAAGATATGGCTTAAGACAGAACTTTGCTCATAAATTACAATGCGAAAAATGAAATCATGGCAAGAATTTGCGCAGACTACGATATGTAATAAAATGGCACTAGTTAATTATAAAATGTTTCAGCAGGGAGCGCTCCTTTATACATCCCTTTTCTCCTGAGCTTACTAAAGTACCTTCAAGTTGTTGCCATGAGCCCCATTCGGATATAAACGCGATACCGATATGCCGATATTATCGATGATGTTTGCGATAATTATTGCCATCAGTATTGCAAGTAAATTTGGCGATATTTGCGATATTATCGTCTCGCCAATATCGTATTTGCCATCCCTAATGTACACATGAAAGGACCAATCCGAAGCTCTTGAACAGCCCGGAGTCACCTTGTAGCTAGTTGTAAGTTTTTATTCGTTCTTCCAGTTTGTAATGGGTGGGAGTTAATCCAAACATTTTCTCAACGTTACGAATGGGGGTTAAATATTTGTGTCAATTTGAATAAATCAGTTTACTAATTCCACAGAAAATTTCGCCAAAATGTCCCTTTCAAAAATGTTGTAATCCTTGTCTCAAAGGTAATAGTAGAAGCTGTAATTGAAATGTTACAACAGCCTATTGTTATATGTAAGTTAAATTATCAAAATATAGGCCAGGTTTATTTGATTAACAAATATTTTTGGCTTCCCAGGCAGCGTCTGGCATTTGCGAGTTTCAAGTTTTTCAAGGATTACACTCACTGGGATGAGAATCACATCTTTCACTTAAATGATTTTTTCCCCATGAGTCATTCGTTGGCTATAGTGCTGGGAATACATTTTTAGTGCAATAAATTCGGAGAAGATTGTCATGAGCCGCAAACCTCCGAACAAATCATTTCTATCTTTTTCGGAACCACTTCATTAAAAAAATTTCAAATCATGTCTATCTCATCCGGGACACTTCTGGGCAACGGAGTGTAAGGAGTTCAATTATGGGAAAGACAGGACGAGTTTTGCTTGAAAAATAGATGCAAATGGTTCAAGATAGATACAAATAGATACTTACATTTGAATAGCACGCAAGTGTTTCCAGAAAATCGGATCCAAGATCCGATATCTTTTGTAGATGTAGATCAATTAAGTTCCTTTGAAGTGAGCTATATAATTAACGAAATAATATCCGAGACAAACGTTATTGGAATTCTTCTAAACTCAGTTTAGTCGTATTTTGGAAATTTCGTGCCTCAACACGAAAACGTTTTTGTTAGTTAATTTCGTTTATTATTTCATGTCACGCACTCATTGAACCGTGGCAAGCTATGGTCATCAAAGGTAGAAATTCATTATTTGATTGACCTCAATCATTACGTTTTCTGTTACTTCTCTTCGACTTGTCCAATAATCTCGAATTGGTTCTGAACTTTCACAAATAGTATAGTACAATCCGAAATTTGATCTTACATGTAGGAGGAGTTTATTCTGATATTATTTTGCGGAGGTTGGAATTGAGGTTGAAACTGTAGTTAAACGATAGGTCAATGTGAGGTCATGGGACTACCTGTGACATAATAAGGTCTCCATGAGGACATGTAACCAACCGTGTTGAATAAAGGTCAATAAGAGGTCACGTGATCATTTGTCACTCATCATGGCCTGTAAAACAATATTGAGAAGATTTTCTGAATTTAAATTTTATTTAAAAATAATTCTTAACTTGTTACTAGTTACTTTACTCTATCCCACGTTAAACACTGGAATAATTCACTTCGGCCGTTTGTGACTGCATTTTTTAGTCCTAGTTGATTTGGAAAATTCAGCAAAAACAAATTGAAATTCGGGTCGAAAAGTCGGTGAACTCGATTACCCCGTCGAAATTTCCTGTAGGCTTTTGAAATGTTGGCTTGCATTATCTTAGCTCGTAGAGCATGTAATCAGCTTTCAAATGAGGTGTCAGGGATCGTGATGTATGTCAGTCAAACGTTATTAATGAATTCAATCGATTTGAGAATCGCTTCAAAAATGTAGTTTTTCGAAATTAAAAACATCAATGACGATTGCCCGGAGGTAGGAGGGCCAAGTCTCACAAGATGCTGACTTTTTGGTCGAAAAATTAATGAGTTTGAATTCCCAGTCAGGTATGATGTCCGAATTTCGGCTGACATGACTTTGACTTTTAGAAGAATTAAATACGTTTTCAATGAGATAGTAATAACCGAGTTGTGCTTTGCAACACCAAAGTTATTCCAGTTTTTAAATTTCTTCGGGCCTCAAATTCGGTTTGTTTCCCAGTTAGTTGAATTATTTAAAAACTTTAATTCATGCCAATTATTCCTGGGGGGCAGGTGTCGCATGTCTCCTTTTTGCCAAAAAATGTCATGTCGATAATCCATAGCGATTTTTAGAAATTTTCAGTGTATGAATGAGTATGCATCAACTCAAATTTTCGCCAGCCAAATTTAGTTGCGATTCTTTTTTCTAAATTTTCTGCGTAGAATTTTTTCTTTTGGGTTTAGACGCACATATATGTACATCGTATGTAAAATGTTATGGCCATGGAAATGGAAGTTTGGAAATTGTTTAAACCAAATTCTTACAAGAGTATTTTTTTAGAAAGGTGTGATATTCCATGCTGCTTGTTTGTGTACGCATTTTGTAATTTGTTTTTTACGGGTCATATTATCGCAACTGGAGGATCGACAGCTGACAACCAAATAAATATTTCATTAGACAAAATTTAACCCTACATAGTTATTACTTTGTCATTCAAATTAATTAATTAATTATTTCCTGTCTGCATATTTTCGCAGTTTGTTCAATTGTGATCTTTGTAGTTGAAAAATATTTTTTAAATGAACAGTTATTAATATTCAGATTATACCACTAGTGCCCTAGTCTAGTCCGACTCAGTGCTCGGCACGGGTATGGGTAATACTCGGGTAAACGGGTATGGGTACGGGTATGGGTACTACCCGGGTACGGATTTTGTGTACCCGAACAATTCCGGGTACTACCCGGGTACACTTCGGTCGGCTCAAAATTTCGGGTACGGATACGGGTATGGATACGGGTACAAGGATTTCAAAATGGGTATATACCCACCGGGTACGGGTATAATGGTGTCATTTACCCGTACCCGTGACCATTGTACCCGAGTATTTGGATATGTTGAGATTTGAGACACTTTGATGAATTTTATGAAAATAATGGAACTTCCGTTGGAAAATTCTGTCGGTATTTTTAGTAATTCTGAATACATATAGCTTATGTCAATACCCTTTTAACCTTACAACATGCAGTAACTGTATTTCAGACTGTGTTGCTAAAATATATATTTATATCTATAATATATATTTTTATGGAAACAGGTTTTAGGAAGAATAATTAATAAACAGACGAGGAATAATATCAAAATAGAAGTGGAGAATAGGTTTCAACGAAATTTTATACAAAACGTCTTCATAATGTAGTAATTTGTTACTAATTGCATAAATAGTCTGATTGACACGTATGCACATGATACTTCATTAGCCACAATGAATACAATTTAAAAATTAGAGTTCCGATGAGTTGGATGGCAAGATATTTTTTGTAATTGGTAGTTGATTAGGAAAAGGCGGATATTTGTAACAAGATATTAATGAGTTACATGTACACAGAGCTACTGAGATGAGAAAATTAATGTAAAAGGCCGAATAAATCAAGAAGGGAAAAATCGAGTCGCCAAGTCCCAAGCCAAAAATGTATGTACATATGGACTGGGTGCTATAAAATACTTCGCCCATCAGCCCATAAACAATCAAATGGGGATAACTTTACTTCTAATCAAAAACGCTCTACTCTTCAATAAAATATATAATGTCAAATACCTCTCTAGCTAGTCAAAATTACCCACTCAGGTGTCATACATTATTACATGTAACGTACTATGTATTACATTACAACAAATCTGGATAAAGTACCCGGGTACGAGTACGGGTATGACACTGAGAAACCCGAGTATGGGTACTATTTTCGAGTATTTTCGGGTACGGGTACTATACGGGTACAGGTACATGGATTGAGATAACATTGCGGGTACGGGTACGAAAAATTTGTACCCGGATACTCGGGTATGGGTACGGGTATAGATACCAGTTATTGAAATACCCGCACTTCGGGTACGGATACGGGTACGGGTACCGATTTTTCGTACCCGTGCTGAGCACTGGTCTGACTTGACTAGGAAAATAGGGAATAGACTAGACTAGTGGTTAATGGGAGCGTAATGAATAGACTGCTAGGTCATTTTATCGTTTAAGGAACCTTAAAAGAATGGTTGTGTTGGCGGGAAGAAGTTCACATTTTAATTGTTGTTTCTACCCTTTGGGAGAAAATACTCTTGTAAGTTATTTTTATCCACAGATTGAACAATATTCGACACAAAACGACTTGTGACTAATATTGGTCAATGTGAGGTCCAAAAACGACTAGTGACTAATATTGGTCAATGTGGGGTCCAAAAACGACTTGTGACTAATATTGGTCAATATGAGGTCCAAAAACGACTTGTGACTAATATTGGTCAATGTGGGGTCCAAAAACGACTAGTGACTAATTTTGGTCAATGTGGGGTCCAAAAACGACTAGTGACTAATATTGGTCAATGTGGGGTCCAAAAACGACTAGTGACTAATATTGGTCAATGTGGGGTCCAAAAACGACTAGTGACTAATATTGGTCAATGTGGGGTCCAAAATAGAGCATCTCGGGCGGTTAAAATTTACGGGTAAGCCCGCAAAAAGCCCGGCCCGCACGGGCTTCGACCGGGTACGGGTAAAAATTATTACGTTTGACGGATTACGGGCGGTTACGGTCTTTTCATCGCGGTTAAAAAAGACCGTGAAAGCCCGTGAGAAATTCCATTAGTTGTGAATACAGGAGCAGCGGTTGTAATTGTACATAGACTTGAATGACTTGAACGAATTTCAGACGTTTGCAATTTTAGTTTTCAAACAAACTAAGGCTTGGTGTACGATAGAGCATCATCCCGTGGGATATTTTAGGCCCGTGCCCGTCTGTACGACTGTTACTAAATAACAAAAGCAGGTATGCAAGAACATTTTTCTTACATACCTGCCTTTGTTATTTAGTAAGTTGCATTTCGCTCTTCATTACTGTGGAAAATTCCATTTAGTCTAGAAGATGAATCCTGCTAGTAGTTCAAGTATTTGTAATAAGAATCCAGAAGTTACCGTTGTAATAAATTCAAGAACGCAACCAGAAGTAATTACTTACCAAAGCCGAAATAGCAGCATAAGCTTTTGTATTGCCTTCTTAATAAACAAGGCAGTTTAACGACTCTATGTAAGGGTCAAGAACACCAATATTTTAAAATACAGTTTTTCAGTATTTAAGATGTATGGTATTTGCGGGCGGGCTACGGGCTTTGTTTAATTTTGCGGGCCGGGCTTTTTCGATAAACATTAATTTTGGGCCGGGCGGGTAAGGGTAAAACGTTGCGGGCACGGGCCTAAAATATCCCACGGGGTGATGCTCTAGTCCAAAAACGACTTGTGACTAATATTGGTCAATGTGAGGTCCAAAAACGACTTGTGACTAATATTTGTCAATGTGGGGTCCAAAAACGACTTGTGACTAATATTGGTCAATGTGAGGTCAATAAACTACTTGTGACTAGTATCAGGCAAATTGAGGTCACTTGTGACTAGTATCGGGCATTGTGAGGTCAAAAAAGTTTTTGTAAGTAATATTAGTCATTGTGAGGTAAAAAATTAATTGTGACCGATGTTGGTCAATGTGCGTTCGAAAATATTGCTGTGGCCAATATTGACCAGAAGGTCTAAAATGTAATATTTCGGTGGCAAAACATAGAACTCTCAATTGTGGCCAAAATCTTTTTAATTATTTCTAGCATGCTTATTTTTGATGAATGGAAACCTTGAATAGTTATTTAATGGCAATAATATCTACAAATAATATTTAATTTAAAGCCAAATATCTCTCTACAAGAACACCAAGATTTTACATAAAATGATAAGCTGTGGTTGAGAGAAAAATCAGAATAGTCTTTATTGAGAATGTAATATGGGAATGTATTGTATATACATATGTGGATCCACGCTGCTTTAAGTGGACGTAATGAAGTCAAGTGTACAAAGTGAAGAGTTCTGTTGCCGTTCGCATGAACGCTTTAGAATTGTCCCAAAAAACATTAATCTTTTCACTTGGACCCACTGCTGCCCGCCAAGTTTTAATTCTATTCTATTCTATTCTGTTTACAACTAAGTCTTGTATATTCAAGTCCTATTATATTCTGCTAAAGGTTTGGCGAGGCTATTCAAGTCTATTCCTATTCCAACAAAATTAGATAATTCCTATTCTATTCCTATTCAAATTCTATTCACCAGCAATTAAAAACCGCGCGCTGAAAACTAGTGGATAAAGCGCGCTGTATAAATATAACTACATTTTCTTTCACAATTCCAATTTCCAGGTCCTTGAATTATAACTTGCTATTGACAATGATAATAAAATAACTGATATTTACCAAATTTACGAGTCACTTCCAGACTGAAGAGAATTAAAAGGCGTATAAATAATTATTTTGTACTCAATAATTGGCAGTTAACAGGCCTGAACTAATAAAGTAATGCCTACCCTCAAAATATATTTCTAGTTTTTAGGGTGGCGCCAGCCTTTAGTAAAAAACCTTGTCTGTGCGTCCGTGTGTGTGTCCTTCCGCACGATATCTCAAAAACCGCTGCACCGATTTCAATGAAATTTATATAATTTTTTGAAAGAAATTATGAAATTTAAAAAAAACTCAAAATTCGTCCTACTTTGACGGCGGTAACTGACGCCACCCTACTCGAAGCCTCAAATTATCGCGTATCAATGATTTTTACACATGCAATCAAAGGGCTTTAGTTAATTTTTTTTGTTTACGACATTCTCAGAGGCTCAGATTTGAATAAGAATTTCGCTGTTTTTACTATTCAATTCTAATCTTGGCATCAGGTGCATATTCTATTCTATTCTAGTCTGGGAGTTTCAAAAATCGAGCTATTCAATTCTATTCGATTTATTTCTGTATAAATGTCGGCAATTCTATTCAAATTCCTATTTTCCTATTCAAGTCGGAATAGAATAGGGCAGCAGTGCTTGGACCGTCCAAGTCTCCGTTTACTTTTTCATGCGGAGTAATATGTACAGCTGTTGATCGTTCCTATTAAATTAAAGACTGCGTGTTTCAGTGCTCCGTTGGATAAGTTTAGTTGACGCTACCTATAAGTAAGGCTTCCATCCGATCGGATGATCCACGGATATCCGAAATTTCGGATCGGATACATTACTTATCCGATCCGAACACAATCCGATCGGATCGGATACGGACCCCTTATCCGGTCATCGGATTGGATCGAATCGGATTTGGAAACGACTTTATCCGATCGGTTCGGTTCACAAGTAATAAATATTTTATATAAAATTTTATTCATCCGTGGGTCGGATCGGATACGGATGAATAAAATGTTTATCCGATCCGTAACGGTCGGATCGGATAAGAAGAAAATTTATCCGAAAATTTCGGTTCGGATCGGATATTCGATTTATCCGGTCGAATGGAAGCCTTACCTATAAGCAATGGCAATAAAATTATCTATCTATAAGCAATGGCATGGCTGGGATAGGGACAGGACTCCGATGCTGTACTCCCCGCAGTCACCTTGCAACTAATTAAGGCTTCCATCCAATCGGATGATCCACGGATATCCGAAATTTCGGATCGGATACATTACTTATCCGATCCGAACACAATCCAATCGGATCGGATACGTACCCCTTATCCGGTCATCGGATTTGGAAACGACTTTATCCGATCGGTTCGGATCACAAATCCTTATTATTAAAGGGCACTTTCTGTCCGTTTATATAAAGTTTCGCACTTTCATAGTTCAATGGCCTCACACAACAGGCATATAACAAGTCTCTATTCGTAAACCGTGTGGCTTTTAATTTCTACAATCACACTACCACCTATACAAGTAATCGTCCCTGTGAAGCACAGGGCCTTTACTAGTAATGAATATTGTATAATCCGATGGATATCCGAAAATCAAAGTTTTGGCGCGTTCGAGTGACCAATAAGAACGAAGTGTGCAACAACAATTTGTCCAAAGAGAAGCTGCGCCGCTTTTTACTTGTTTTCTTATACATTCTGTGCTTCAAATTCACAGCTGCGTTGGTTCTTCCAGTTTATATGTAATGTAAGCAAAAATAATTACTACTGTAGTATAAAGCTAATGCATTTACGCAATGAAAATTCCTAATACTTTTTCATCATCCAATGGTGTCAATTATTCGGATAATTTCGGATATCGGTGGGTCGAATCGGATAATGCACCTCTCTGATTCGAAATTTTCGGATTGGATACGGATGATTAAAATTTTTATCCAAACGGAAAGTGGTCGGATCAGATAATAATAAAATTTATCCTAAAATTTCGGTTCGGATTGGATTCGGATCGGATATTAGATTTATCAGGTCGGATGGAAACCTTACAACTAATTGTAAGTTTTATTCGTTCTTCCAGATTTTCGTGTTTTTGAACATTTACAAATCATTTCTACCTTTTACGGAACTTTTTGTAGGGGAACATTGTGGCCGGAAGGGTTGTGTTGTCCTGCAAAATACTTTATTGGATCAATATCCGAATTAGTGGTCGGACTAATTCAGTCCAGAACCGAAATTTTTCGATTGTATTCAATTCGTAGTTTTTTTGATTCGGTTTACATATTGAACCGAACCGAACGATTCAGTTCACACTGCTGGACTGAATTGAATTGCTTACTTTGAACTAGTAAAAGCCCTGTGCTTCGCACAGGGGCAATTACTTGTTACTAGTGATGCCAATGGTCTGGTCTGATCCAGATTTTATGAAACTGGTCTGGTCTGGTCCAGTTTTTCGGACCAGACCAATGGTCTGATCCAGTCATTCGAACCAGACCAGACCAAAGACCATGGTCCAGAAAACCATTGAGAGCAATTGAATAATCATATTTTATCCAGTCAATTTTTTTTATCCTCAGAAATGACATTTTTAATTTGTTCCAAAGGATTTCGTTAACTCATAAATTTTTATTTTGCGTACTTTTGAGACCATGGTCCTGTGGTCTGGTCTGGTCCTGGAACTGGACCAATTGTATCTGGTCTGGTCCAAGTGTTACACCAGACCAGACCATACAAGTCTGGGTCCAGACCGGACCAGACCAATAACGGACCATTAATAATGGTCCGGACCAGACCATTGGCATCCCTACTTGTTACACGTGGAATTTAAATAATCGATGAATCAATTTAATACCAACATTGTTATTAAACCTTACTGTTGCATCAATGTATGGTGCTTCGCCCCTTAATGGATCCGCACAACGTGCTGATTAAATATGATTTTTGTGTTATTATAATTTGTATATAGCTCAGTTGTACCGTAAGAATTTAACTGAAGCCTCAGACACTGGACGCACTGATTATTTAATATAAAAAAAATGAAAATAATTCATATTAGCGCAACACTTTTCACTTGCTATAGTTACTAAAGTCCATGGCTCCTACAAATCAATCCTTACTTCCTAACAGGGTTGGGGGTTTTTTTCAAAAAAACCAAACAACCAGGTTTTTTTGGTTTAAACCGGTTTTTTTTTTGTTTAAACCAGGTTTTTTGGTTTAAACAAATTAACTTATTTCCCAAACTCAGTAAGTATCACAAAGCATTAAATATTTAATAATTTAGATATAATTTTAACGATAACTTTGCAGCATAAACACAAGTTTGGCATTTTTCATTTTACAAACGATTCCGAATTTCTAAATGTACTAGACTAAAAGCTAATAGTATTACTGTCGGGGCATTTGGAAATGACACTTGGCCAATTAAGGACAGGTGTGTTACGCACGCCTCTCTTTCCTCCGATAGGCTTGTGCTTGCTACCATAGAGTGACTGTCAACCATCGATTACTTGTCAACCATAGATTGACTCTTTATCTGTAATATGAGTGAGTCAACCATCGAGTTTCAATTTGTAAAGCCGTGCAAGAGATTTACATTGCATCTGCATACATGCTTTTATTTCGCGCTGAAAATCATGAAAAATAATCAGCCTATCGGAGGCAAAAGAGGCGTGCGTAACACACCTGTCCTTAATTGGCCAAGTGTCATTTCCAAATGCCCCGACAGTATTTACTTCACTAAAGTTTAACTACACAATATCACAGTAACTGCACAAGTTTTGTGCACGACGAAATATAAGAATTTTGGATTGAAAATATTAAAATTTCAGGTGTTTGGTTTAAACCATTGGTTTTTATAAAAAACCCATTTGGCTTAAACCATGGTTTAAACCATGGTTTACTAAATCATTTGGTTTAAACCAAACCAACCCTGCTTCCTAATGATATTTTTAGGGGATATAAAGATCAAATGTATGGATGTTAAGGCTTGTAATTAAAAAATATTGAGCCAATAACTTCAGCAATACAAACTGAGAATTTATCTGACGTTAAATATAAAAAGTGTTGCAAGAAGTACTTTCAATTCCATTTGATTGTTTTCTTGGTATATAGGTTTTTCCTAATAATAATCCCACTTATGTGTACAAAGTTCAGTCATTAAAATTCTCTTATCAAATTCTTTAGTGCTGTAACCGAACATAGTTTCTGCGTAGTCACTACCAGACTTAATTTAATCCTTTGATGATTTTTGTCTAATGTTTTTAATAATTATGATTAGCGCTTTTAAGTAATAACCCGAAATTGCGTAATATTGCGAGCTTCCAGTATGCTGCAAGCAGTTGGTATATAGCCGAGAAGCACAGCGAGCTGAAAAAGCTCTCCTCTGTGTCAGAGGTTAAGCCCGCGGTGCGTCTCGGCTTGCTGTATATACCACCGACTTGCTTGGCTATATAGTGAAATAATATAGTACATAGCGGCTTGCTATATAGTGAAATGAGCCGCGAAGGTTTGAATTGTAAAGCCAATGCCGCGAAAGTTTAAATCAACGGACAGGAAGTGGTCAATAATAACAAGTAGAAAGCCCTGCTCAGCAGGAATAATTACTCATAGGTTTGACTCTTACATAGACGCTAGAATATGCTTGGTAATAATGAGATTTAAGACTTGAAATATTATAATAATTCAAATAGAATATCATGGTTGAGCGCACTTGGGAACTTTCCACCAAGTCCCCACCTATGCCCCATGGTGACTCGTAGATCGGTACCCCGTAGAGTTATTCCCGCTTACACGTACAAATGTTAATTTATCGATTGAAAAAACTTAAACACAGCATTTGTTGTAAATGTTTCGTTTCTACCATTAAGTATTTTCCCTTTATTCAAAATATTATTAGTCAAAATTATCAGTACTGAACAATGTTCAGTTTCTTTCCTTATGTAGCTCTTGAAAATGGAAAAACATAATTGTCCATGTGTAAAAACTGGCGATGGTAAATATATTCCGAAGGGATCAAAAGTTTGCCTTTTATTAAGAAATTGCTTCTAAAGGAGATGTGCCCAGGTAGGGATTGTCGATTTGAAAATGCCATGGCATATTGGGCAGGCATCCTGGCATTTTGGGCATTTTCAACTTTGGGCAAATACATAGATTTTGGGCATATTCGGCACGGACATTTTGGGCATTTTCATTCCTGGGCATATTTGGCATTTTGGGCATATTCAACTCAAATTTTCCGGCCGATTACCTTTTCCAGACGTTATTGGTCGCTGCTGCTACTTGCAATCGCTACTACTGCAAACTGCCCAGCACACATTGTTATAACTAAAAACGATTACTCGGCGTTTTTAACATACACGTAAATAAATCTGATCAGTAGACAATTGTAGCAGTTTTGAAACCTCTAACCATTGTTGCTAATTGACGGGTGGTTAAACAGTTCAACATTGAAATTATTCCCGAATTATTTTTAATTTAATTATAGTTTTTAATTATTTTTGAGCAACGGCTGCAGAGATTGGAAGTTACACAAATAAAAGTTCTGATGGGGAGGATTTTTTTGAGGACGCATTTATCATTGAAGAACCGTACACGTGAGAAGAACTGGAGTATTCTGATTAACGTTATACAAAATGCAACAGTATTGCATTCGTCAATTCAATATAAGGCGATTGTGATATACATGAAGTATCTTTTGAAATAAAATACATTTGAGCAAAATTGTCATGTAGGCCTTTTTTATTGAAATTTGAATATTTTATTTTAATAGTGAAAAGTGGCTTTTTTGTCTTGACTGTATTGCTGAGTTTTGTCTACAAAAAATAATAAATATTCCCTACTGAAAATGCCCAAAATGCCGAATATGCCCTGTCAAAAATGCCCAATTTAGGGCATTTTCCCAATGTGCCAATGTGCCCAAAAATATGGCACGTTGGCGGGCATTTTGGGCATATTCAGCTTGGCGGGCATATATACGAGGGCATTTTCAATCGACATTCCCTATGCCCAGGTGTGTGTACATGCTTAGGTTTGTGGGCTAAAAAAGCAAAAAGCAACCTATATGCTTTTACCTCAAAAAGTGACTTTCTTAAACAATTCGTGAACCAATGGTCGTACTTGGAATTTTAAAGGCTTAAAGTCAATGGGAATGCAAGGCGAATCTCCATGAATTTTTACAATCGCATATCCCTTAAGGTTTGGCATTCCTTTGCAAAAATAAACAAAAATAGACAAAGAATTCCTAAAACAAAATCCATGGCTGCGTTCAAGTTCAAGTTTAACTTGACTTCAAGTGCGTATCAAGTTCAAGTCAAGTGCAGAAAATTTTGAACATCAAGTTCAAGTGAAATTATAATTTGAACTTGAATTTTCAAGTTCAAGTTCGATCAAGTCCAAGTTAATAATTTATTATTTGATTGCAAAATCAAGTCAAGTTCAAGTACACTGAATGGAAGTACTTGAATAAAACGTGAATATAACTTGAGTTTTTGTCCCAGAAAAGCAATGTAAGTATTGCGTAATTAGTGGCATCATTACATCCCACTTAAATAGTATTGGATGTCAATTATCATAATTACGACATCTTTGTTTGTGTTTATTCCATCGACATTAAAGTCGCCTCCACGATGCCCAGTGGTCGAGATCGAGAATAATTCTACTGTTTCTATACTTATGGTAGCACTGTTCGGACATTGTTTTACAAGGATGTTCTTGTTACTCAGGGTTCTTGTACCATTATAAAAATCAAGTTGTTGTTCAGTTCAAATGTTCTGAAGCTACAGATAAAAAAGAAGTTTAGGAGAAATTTATTATTCCCTGTAAGAATAATTTTTGCTGATATTAACCATGAGGCACAGATAAACAACAAACTATCTTATAAACCAACATTGGTTAAATAAAATTAACGACGACAAACATTCGTGAATATAACCGCTGGTTACACTCACCAGATGAGTGCAACACCAGGCCGGGTATGGAAAATCTTCTAAATTGTCAACGCACTAAATAAGGGTCAGATTGGCAACTGTCTGACTTAGGACACCTGATTCCAACATGTCAACTATCCCTCTAAAAAACTATCTCATCCAAAAAATGGCATTTTTACTCAGTTTGGCACTTGTATGAGCACAAATTAAAAAAAATGGCAACTAATATAATTACTAATCCCATTTTGGCACGTATGTAGGTACAATCTTTTTTAAAATGGCAAGTCATCCCAGCTCGGCACGTGTATGGCACGGGTATTGCACCATTTATTTAATAAAATGGTAACTCATCCAAAATTGGCATGTGTATGAGCACAAATTTAAAAAATTGCAACTAATATACCAATCTCAGTTTGGCACGTATGTAGGTACATTTTTTTCAAAAATGGCAAGTCATCGCAGTTTGGCATAAGCATGGGCATACAATTTTTAAAAAGTGGCAACTTAACCCAGTTTGGCACGTATGTAGGTAATATAAAATTCTTTAAAAATGGCAACTCATCTCAGTTTTTAAACTCTACTGCATTGGCATATGAAGGGGTACTTTTTTGGCCGCGCACCAAGTGCGCGGGTGCGCGAAGATTTTCCATATCCGCACCAGGCACTCCGGAACGTCCAAAAAAGTGGGGGGTTCAGCATTTTAAAATTAGTTTTCGTTACTTAGCTATTGGCCAAATACAAAAATATGTATGTACATATGTATAGGGTTACACATTATTTTTCGTTAGTTAGCTCATAAGCATGCAAAATAGAGAAATTTTAATTTTTGTTCCAATTTTTTTTTAAACAAGTTTTCGTAGAAGACACCAACTATATCTCATATATTAGAAACATTTTCTTACACACACTAAATACTATCAAAATTTTACTGATTTCAAATAGAGGTATCAAAGAATCATTGAACTGATTGGCGATCTATTTCCGGGAATGGTTCAATCTGTTCTTTCATTATTGGTCTGACATGGTCCAAGTGTAGAACCATGAATCATTCCTCTAGATCGGTTCCACAATTTTCGTCCAAGGAACATTCTCAAGTAGATAAAGTAGATTTACTGGTTTAGCAGTGCATGGCCTTTTCCATCCGTTGGAACAGACCAAATTTTGTGTCGGTGAATTTTTCGATGTAAATGTTTCACCAAACAACAATATTTCATGTTAATTATTAATATCCTAAAATAATCTCCTTGGGTGTCGTTTTAATACTCAGTTGTACTCTTTTCAATACTATTGGCGCGCTAAAACCTATTGAGTTAATTAATTGCTCCTAGCAAATTTTCCGTTAAACTCTTAATACAGGAATGGTATTATCTATCTGGTCCTACATTTTGGGACAGATTTATTGGTCTGGCATGAATTTGGAACGAAATTCAAAGTAAAAGTTTCAAAATGTTCAAACTTTTGATCCAGGTCAAGATTCTGGCCTGGATCAATTGATCAATCTAGCGAGGGGAGGTCAACATGTTCGGCATACGTACCGGGAAATAATACAGGAAAAACTCGATATAACGGATGGCTCTACAACGGATATTTAGTTACACCGGACAGATTTATTTGTCCCGGCAAGGCTCCCATATAACCAATGCTAAAAATATTGCATACAACGGACATTTGTATACCGGAAAATTAGTTATAACGGACACACTTTGAAGCCCTTTGGAAACATTTTGCATGCATAAAACGGATTTTAAGCGGAAATTTATTACAAAATATTCGATTGGCTCCCTTTAACATGTAATCGTTAGCCCAGGCAATTCAAACGTTTGTTACTCATATATGTATGTAGCATGAATGGTCATATTGGGACCAAATCGTTGCACATACATTTTGGTTGAATGAATAAGAACTCTTGAACACCAGAGGTGTGGAAAATACATGAAATTGATTATTAAAATACAAGATACAAATACAATTTCAGAAACCTTAAAATACGAGTATAAAATAAAATACTAGGAGTAACTTAGTCAAGATACAAAATAAAATACAGATATCTGGAATAGTTTTTGCAAAATACAAAATAAAATACCGATATCTGGAAAAGTATTTGCAAAATACAAAATAAAATACCGATATCTGGAATAGTATTTGCAAAATACAAAATAAAATACTACTGAAAGCCTATGAAAATACCGTATTTGAAATACAAAATATTCTCAGAGTGGGTAAATACAAATGGTTCATTCCCAGATCTTTAAATAAGTCACAGTAAAGTCTCTTGGATAATAACATAACCATAAATTATTTCGCGAACTTAAGGTAAGATGCATATGAGTAGAGTTTAGAGTCTTGCATTTGTGTACATCAAAGTCACCCTAGATACAGAATAATTAATAATAATTAATAATACAGAAGAACTATACACCAGACAAATTTTTTAGTGAATTGGGTTCAAAATGTTTCAAATTGATATTTTACCTTTGAAATTTTTTATTCGGGCATGTGTTACAGCCGACCTGGACAGTGGCCACAGCTATGTATTTTGAAATACAGGGTGGCCAAAAGTAATAAGATAAATAAATAGAAAATATCATGACGTTCATATATCTTCAAAATACGAAATACAAAATACAGTAGAGTTTATGGTCCTGACAAAATACCAAATACAAAATACCTTAAAAATTTACGGTGATAAAAATACCAAATACAAAATACGAAATGTATTTCAAATATTATTTCAAATACAATATTTCAAAATATTCCACACCTCTGTTGAACACTTACGTGTTTCATCTATTTAGTTTGGATTTATGTCTTGCAACTTGTTCACAGTGCTAAAATGTCCGAAAAATCAAACCGAGTTTAAATTTAGGAGAAAAAGCAAGTATTATATATTTAAAATTCAAAGTGGGAACTCTCAAACTCAACTATTCAAGGATCGTGCTCTAGCATCAACCAGAGTGAATGATATTTGGAAGAAATTGTGTAATAAAGTGTTCACGTAAAAATGGACTTATTAAATTATTGTACTTCTATATTTAATCAATTCAATGTTTCTACAGTTGAATAATTATTATATTATTAGTCTGGTGTTTCCATGTTGTATTTCGATGAATTTAGGTCAATATTCCTAATCAGCCTTGTTTGTCATTTCGGAAATTATATAACGGATAAAATCCGTTATGTGCACACAACGGAAATTTTGTATATCGGACAAATTTTACCGGTCCCCTGGAAATCCGTTATATCGAGTTTTTCCTGTATTACAAATTTAGCAGTAGTAAAGAATGTTCAATAGAAAAACATCCTCTAATTTGTTGATGGGCAGCGTTGCGTTGAATACCTAAGTTACTATTGGAATAATCACGCTATCACACAATTTCAACCCTGAAGGAATTGCAATACTGGTATAAAATCGTTTGAATAAGTTCAAAATCATAATCAAGGATGAAAACGGTAGCTTTAAAAAATCTAATTCGGACTGCAGTATGACCCACTACTTTCACTACTCAATTTTGGTAGTTACCTAGATGAGCCGATCTTCACATGCATGAATATACCAAGATGGAAAAGATATTTATCATTTAAATAAACATTTTTGTTTAAAGATATAGTTTGTTGCGAGTTTTTTAAATGCAACTAACTGCAGTTTGTGGAGGATTTTAAAAAAAATGAAGCTTCATAGGAGTTTTGACATCAAAAAGTTAAGAAAAGGTTAATTTGATCCTTAAAATTGGGGGGACAGCAGTATAGCCTGTCCCCTCTAATGGACATTTGTGCGTTTTTATGAATTTTGGGCATGAGACCAGTTTACGTTTTGCCATTTTCAGTATAATCTGGGTATGTTGCTATTCGGATTTTCTGGACAAGGTGTCACTGGGCCGTAAAAGTTGCATACGACTGAGTTTTGAAATATTATATATTACTAGAGATTCTGCTGGGGATGTATGTTTTTTCGCACAAGATTTCGTCTCTTTCCGAAATCCAGGGACGAAAATATGTATCCCGATCTCCGCCCCGAAATATCACATGGACATTACTCATGTCAAAAAATTGTCCCATCCAGAAAATAAACCAGTATCTACAAAAACATCCCAACATCCAATCTTTCTTAAAGAGTACCGTTTTGAAAGTGGCACAATTTAAATGTTAGAATTTTGTGCCGACAGATATCCATATTTGTTTAAACCGAATATTCCCAAATTGCAAATAATTTTTCTATCCCCACAGTTTCGACCATCCCGTTCATATATACATATATCTAAGCAATAAAAATCCAAATGAGACAGCTGGTATTTGTTCTATACAGCGTTTGACTTCAAAGACAGAACTCAATGCAAAATTGTGACAATTAAAAAAAATACTTTTGGTATTTGGGATTGATCTGCAGCCAGCTTTGTATTTCATAATAGTTGGCTTGCTTTTGCAGTTTTCTCTCGATATTTGTTACTAATTGTTCACGTTTCATTGGTAATAACAGTGTACAATCATATTAAGATAATTAAAATCCAAAAATGGATACGGTGATTCAATCGTGCGATTGAATTCTGAATTAAAATCAGAAAAATGCTGATTTAAATCAGATTTTTTTCAAAAAATCAAAACACCCTGCCTGTTGTCAACATTTTTAACTTTCTGTAAAGTAAATATTAAAATAAATAAAAACTAATTGTCATAAATTCTTGCAATCCAAACGATAAAAAAATTATGTATATTCGTCTATTAGATTATTAAAATCTTAAACTTGATACTATTCAGCTAATTGTAAGCAGACGTATCTGCAGAATATATGCTGCAATCTAAGCAAGCGACAATAATTCCCTCAAACTGAAAGTGCCGGTCGGGATATACAGCTGATATTGAACAACCAATATAGCTAACCAAGAGGCTATGAAAGATATCCAGAGATTAAGGGATATTTTAGTTAAATAATGTTGATGGTTGAAATAAATCGTTTTTCCTGTGCTGTTAACATTACTGGATGTAAATATCATTTTTCAGCAGTGGATACCATTGTAATCTGTACATTTGCATCAAAAAGGTGGAAATAAATTAATAGCTAAAAAAGCTAAAGCAGAAGTTGCTTTTGCGCCCTCGAAAGTTAAAAACTTATTCTGGTTGGGTTTGTCAAAGGAATAAATATTCTGTTACTGAAAATGATAAAAACGCTTGAAACGAAGAAAAGAAACGCTACGATATGTTTATAGTCACCATAAAGTACTTTATTTTTATGTATACATGTAGTTTGTAGTCTAATTACTATTAGAATCTGTATATGCCGTACTGCAGGTTGTGGTAGCACTGTAGAATTATTTATTTCATTACTGTTAGAGGGAAGCCTCAAATTCTGATCATAATTTCCCCGCAAGCCCAAGATGGGCAAATGAATTGCCTAAGCCTGCCTATGTTCTTTCGAAAAATACCGCCACCCTATCTAGGCGGATAGGATGTTTCAACGAAAAGAACAGCCTTGATATCAAGGATCACATACTCTAACTGCCGTCTAACTGTTGTCATTATGCACAGTGCGCTGCAGTGCCACTGAAGTCATTGCGGAATCATTATACTCTGCTAGCTGGGAGGGCATATATTGGACAGTATTATTATCCAGATGTTTATCCCAGCAACCGCATGGCTTTTCGCAAAAAGGAGGTCTGCTTAGTGAAATATAGTTCTAGATTATCATAGTGCGCAAAGTTTAAATCTTTCATGTAATGTAGAGTAAGTAAATTAGTACATCAACAGTAAACAGAATGGCTGAAGATAATTAAGTGTAGCCTAATCAATTGTTGACTGTAAACGGGTTTTTACGTGATTAAAATGCTCAGGATATTCAGGATGCCTTGGAGCTGCAATGCAGTTCAATTGTTCTCCGTTGATATTTTGTGGTTGTTCTAACCGTTGTGAAATTCGTCATACGTGCTCTACATTCTTGAAACAAACACGCAGTACAAGACAAATAACTGTATAGGGTTTTCATTATCTAAAATACGATCCAGTTCCATTGTGTCAAATGTTATAAAGAAACGACTCTTTAGGTAAACGTCATCCCAGAAACGCCCAGCTCTGTAAAAACGATGACAAATGCTCAATAATTCTGCAAATATTGTATTTCTGCCCATATTTGGTTTCATATTGATTACTTGTAACAGATGACTTGTTTAACACTTTTTACCTTTGATTGTGGACTGATCGTCCTGCTAGAAAAGCTTTATACTATTTCTGGTATCGTGAGCATGAATCTTTAAATTTCTCCTCTCTATCGTATTTAAACTACCGCCATTCCCAATGCTTGCCTTTGGCTGGCAAACTGAATATAGAATAATTTTAGTATATGTACGACGTTGTAAATTAATCTGGTCAAATCTTATTGCTCTTGGGACTCTCCATTCTTCCACTGCATCCGTGAATGATCTTAGGTTGTAACTATATTGTATTGTCAGTTCCTACGGTTAAGTACAAATGTGCATGGGTGCATCTATCAATAACAATTATAATTTTGTACCGTCGAGTTAATTCATATTAGTGTCCTGTTTTGCAGCAATGAATCTTTTACAGATTTACAAAATTAAACAATTTTACATGCCTTACGAAGTGGCTTAATATAAATTTTAAAAACAACGTTGCGCATACCTAACGAAATAGTCCTGTGGATGGCTATATTTTGAAGCGTTCGAGCTGCCACATCCATTGTTCAACTCGTCTTGTTATTTTGTAACCCCTGGCAGCTAAAAATCCAAGCATTCTTTCATATCCTGTGGCCGGAGGTTCGACTAAAATGCTTTTGATTACTTCCTGAAGTGATTCATCATGTCCGAATATATATACAGAATATAGAAACTGATGGTTTTATCCGGTCTGTAACATAAATTCTTAACCTTTGCGACTGTAAACCAAATTTGCTTCTATAGGAATAAGCTAGTCATCAGAACAGAAATGTCTGCGTCTCTTTCATGACTCGCACGAAACCACTTTACTTTTGTTTCATACGTACGGGCTTTACTAGATGTATCTACGTTACACCAACAACTCTTTGTCTAGATTGTTGATAATCTACACATCCGACACTATTTCCCAAATTTTTTAAATGTATGTCAATCAACTGAAATTTTGTGTTACCGTAGCAATTTGTCATCCTATTTTGATTTTTTTCATTCCTTCAAAGTTATCTTGAGAGTATGAAGTATATATTACCTCGTTTAAGCATATATCTAATTATTGTCATTTATCCAAGAGGATCAATACTTTAAAACGTTACGCCAAGAACTCAATGCATGAAAAAGATTGTATTACCGAAATAACTATTTAAATTCCAGAAACCTACGGAATGAGGAATAATCAGGAAACTCAAATTTATTTGCGTTTTCAATTTAAGTAGTATTGAGAACATCGTTTTGGTTCAGCTGACTAAAAAATTCATGGTAAATTCTACTTTCCAAATATCCAGCTAAACCGTTTTCCACCAAGAATACGTACAATAACTAACGGACTAGTTTAAAGATGCATCTACATTTCAGGAATATTTCGCAAGTGCTTCAGTTAAGCTAAAATTTACTTCGAACAATTTGAACCCCATGTGGTACAATTGCGACTCATCCTTAGTCAAAAAACTGGGGATTTACCCCAGTCGATAGCAGAAACGCGTAGTATTTGCGACTGTACAACGTAATGTAAGTAGTAGTTCAGTGAGAGTAAACCACCCTATCTTTACAACAAAAATGCCTGGGCAACTCTTGCCTGACGCCCGTGAAACCAATTTACTTCATTTATAATCGTGCGGTTTTCACAACTTGTATGTACATGAGAATCGCAATTGATACATTATCATCTTAATAATCTACACTTCCAAACTAACGTTTATCTGTAGATTCTAAGTTACAATAACAGGTACTTACAGTAGTAGTTTCTAATATTTTTTGTATTTTTTACTTGTACGTCTACCAGCTGTTACTCAAGTTATTTGTTTGTGATTCTTATAAGGATTATCATACAACTAAGATCCTTAACTTAACTCCTTTAAAATTTACGTTTAGAATTGTGTATATAACCGGCGTAAATGCGAAATTGATAGAAGTGGTACCTGTTACACAATTGCAAATGTCACTAGAGCTTCAAACCCTCATTATCTTACATTCTTTTTTTGGAGAAAAGAATTGATGCAATGTTTAATGGTAACAAAGTAATTTTATTTTAATTTAATATTTTAATAATATTAGCACGCTGGTGGATGTCGACAGTGATGAAAATCCTAAGACTTTCATAATGAATTGCATATACTTAAGCTGCAGTTCCTTTCTTCTTTGTCTCCCTTCATTCTGCTTAAATAATAGCAGCTTACGATATTCACTTAGTAGGTGGATCGTTTGCATATAAACATTTATCTGCCTATTGTTAGAATTAACTACAGAAATCTACTTTTCAACACAAGAAATCAAACATGCAACTAAGGCTGTCATGAATTTAATACTGCGTTTGTTAATAAAGCCGATGTGAGCATGGAGAGCTGCAATTGTGATGCAAAGAAAAAATGTGCCTCACGATTACTATGTACTCCGGCAATGCATTCATGCTACAAGGTACTGACTACTCTATGTTTTTACTGACTCTTTGAACTGACGTAATTGCCAATGGTATCCAGTGTTGGAAACCAGTACCATGTACTGAACATTATTTGATACCTAAATAAAGATTTTGTTTAAAAAAAATGCGTAATAAAAAGCAACAGATTAGTGTATGCGTTTTAACAAACATGCATTAAATTTGTCCTCATGGATTTATTGATATGTTCAGGTAACAGAATGAGTACAGTGCACTGTAATAATTTAACAAAATATACGAGGAACGCATTTTTACCATAAGTCATTTCTTGTCATATATAAAAAAGAACATGTGAGAAATAAGAAAAAAGAACAAGTGAAGATTTGAAAATGTCCCCTGATCGTAAAATGCTAGCATTAAGAAAGCCAATAAATAGCCTTGTCAAAGCCCTTTTCATTATAATAAATCACAAAACTTCTTTAAAACACAATTACGTTTGTATGTACCTTCACCGACCTTGGTATTTTCTAGACATTTATCCCTCGGAAAAGCAACATACAGATGTTCATGTGAAAATTAATGCCAACTTTACCTAAACTTTGTTCCGACATTTATTAAGTTACTGTCTGTGCAAAGCATACTCAAGAGCAAAAACCACATTCCGACAGCTGTCATCTCACGAGCGATAAATATTGCCAGGAGGATGCATCGATGAGTCAAAAGTTGGTCATTTTATATCATGGCAAGGTTGTAATAACAACTACTAACTACAAAGTGGAACTAGGAAATATCATGAGTTTATGGTATTTTGTACACTTCTTCATAATCAGTTAATTTAGTATTTTCATACGAAATTACATCAAGGTTTCACTGAAAGGACTTTGAAGGACTTCAAGTATAAATATCTAAGGATGTTGCACACTGGCTCGCAACTTGTGTTAGTGAGAGAGTCACATAATGTATGTGCTCCGTCGATGCATTTTGTAAGTACGGCCGAGAAAAATATTCCAAGTCTGAAGAAGAGCTGGTCGTGTGTAGAGCTACCAAAGCCTTCTTTAACGGCTAGTTGTATTCGGTTGTCCAGCAACGCCTGCACATACAAAAACTAATATAAATTAGTCAACGTTAACTACATCACAAGAAATACAATAACACCTGTTCTTCCTTTCATCCACTTCTATTTTAGCATTTTTGCATCCCATTGTATTCCTGAATCGTGGATTTTACCACATGTACAGCACTGGTATCCTCCATTCCGAACCCAGTCTTTATCGATGTAATTTCCAGCCATGTTAACACTTAACTTCAGGTTAATAATCATGTGAAATACCCAATACCTAATAAGATGCTCTCGTGTTGCCGCTGGACGGAGGAGTACATCCTTATGCCTTATGTCCTAATGCACAAATTTGAACTAAAAAGCCTCCGTTGGAACAGCTTGCTGGTCAGGTTTCGTCTACAAAATACCTCATTATTTTATTACACTTTAGATGAAAGTGCATCTACAATAATACATACGTATATACTTCTCAATTTTCTTAAAATATGAGTTACATGGAATTCCTGATAAGTTATTTAATAGTTCAGGTGGAATAGATGGTGGAAGATCTTAGCATTATTTTTGGACCTGTAAGAAAATTTATTATATTCGAATAAGGAACTTTTAGCTTGACTTTGTCAATAGCCATTGAACTTGAGGGGTCAAATTTTCTTTTGGAAACATCAACACTCCGGTCAATTTTCTTAGCGTCATCTCTCAGAATATCTTCGACGGAATCCCTTTTTTCTCCTGTTCCAAAAATTCGGCAGAATCCTTGTATTTACTTTCTTCACTGGTCCACTCCCAGTATCCAAAAGGGGTACCTGTCGGTACATTAATGGGTCACTTATCAAAACAATTTATTAAATTTATTAAAACATATTCAACTTACCTTATTCTTTGGCCACCTCCTTTGCGATTTCTGACCAATTTTCTCCTATAAAATGGCAGAGTCCAGATTTCCGATGTTAAACGTCACTACTTCGTCTATATAAAAAGAATGAGGTACAATTAATTTTAAAAAATAAGCCATATTTTTTGCGTAGACTATTTAAAGGCCAATCAGCAGGAAGAACTCATAATCTTTTACACTAAGATTCGTTACAGGTGACGGCTCTAGAAAACCATTGTTTTCCATTTCAAAGCTAAGTATTAATATCAAGTACAATCAAACTATAACAATCAGCTTTTTAAATCACCACCCAAGCAAGCGTAATTTATACACGTAATATTTTCCAATTTTTTAAACCTTATAACTATGCACTAATTGAGTCAATTTCTCGAAATTATTGTTTATTTTCTTTTGGCACACAAACACGTCCACAGAAATTGTAGCGATTTTACGCTCGCACCATTTAAATTTATTTGGAGGTGGCAATGCCCTACTTACAGCCATCCTTGCGAAAAGTTACTGCCATAAATGGTCATGGGTGTATTACACGTACTGTACGCATATCCTTGCAATATCGCATACTCTATGAAAAGTAGGAAAATCTGAAAAGTTGTAATGCAAAAATTGTAAGAGGAAATCACAATGGTTTAAGATCTCAGAGGGAAGCTGCATTTACTCCAAAGCTTGCATGAATGACTTGTACTTTCTAGTGGGTCTCAACTAAACTGCTTTCAAAGAAAAACTGTTAGGGGCAGTTAGACAAAAAGCATGAATTTTCATTACCTTAAATGTAGTATTGATGTAAATGTATTTGATTAACATACCTGCAAATTTCTATAACGTATTAAAAAGGTTTGAGAGATGTGAGCGACCAACGTTCCTTGATTGAATACAATAATGTTTATAGTAACACATTATATCTGTTGATTATGCGTTATTAGTTTATTCGTGATTGAACCCATTTATTTGCCATGTTAGGCATTCTGGCGAACCATCCTTTTCCTGGGTATAAATGGATGTTTGGATTTTTATTGGCTGAAGGACAAAGGTTCAAACATCACCGGTGCGGCTATGTACGAGGGTAGTTGATATGTTCGGGGTTGAAGCACGCTACTTAATCAGGCAATTAATCGTAGCTATTAATCGATGTTTGGTCGGGTACGATTGTCACAGTACCTGAACCTGTACTATTGCTGACAAATCAATCCGAAACATGGGCATATACTTATTTCTATACTAACTTTCTGCAGATATGCTAACGATCGCTGGTATTTCGATATCAACATGAACTGATAACGATAAACAGCTTTAATCAATAATAGTCATTTTCTGAGCTACTGAATCGATTATAATGAAGAATTATTGTCAAAGACCAACAAAAATGTTTTTATAACAAAATATTGTAGTTTGACTATTGAATGTTTTCCATATTGCCGACAATTAAAATGTAAGGAAAATAGGTACCTTTTACCGATTAATTAGAATTTTAAACTTGTCTTTACGTTATTTTCAGGACAAAATCGAAAAAACATTGTAAATTTTTCAAGTTTTTTTACTTTTTACAATTATGTCAACCACGAAACCTAATACGTACCTGTACCCAAATACCTGGGTAAAACCTGCACAAACAATGGGCACTATTTTGAATACAGTAGTTTATTTCAACAAAAACTTTTTAAAATTATTTTTGAACGTTAAGTTGTAGGAAATTTTATAAACTTTATAATGTAACCAAAAGTTCCGTACGTTCAGAACTAGGGGAAATGTCGACACATATTGAAGTTGTCATATTTTAACCAAGTGTCCACGAAAACGTTATTTAAAGGCACAGGTATTGTAGGAAATTCTGGGGGTTATTTAAGTAATATAAAATAACGAGGGCCCTCATGATGGTGAGGGAGAGGGGTGTATTTTAAAAGTAGACCCTCACGAGGGCGAGGACGAGGACAACCCGTAACGTGAATCTCGATCGATGACGAGGGAGAGTGTGAGCAGGCTATATTCCATCCCTCGCACAAAGAGGCAGAGGGGGAGAAAAACGCCCATCTATGCTCTACACACGACCAGCTCTTCTTCAGACTTGGAATATTTTTCTCGGCCGTACTTACAAAATGCATCGACGGAGCACACACAATATGGGACTCTCTCACTAACACTAGTTGCAAGCCAGTGTGCAACATCCTTAAATATTTATACTTGAAGTCCTTTAAATCCACTTTGGTCAGCTTTTAATCTTTAACAATAATAATAATGAAAATATGTATGAAAACAATAAATTAATAAAAGCGATAGGCATAGTACACATTTCACACGAGTATAAATAAAAATTAATTCCGCAGCTTGTCGTGGTAGCACAATTTGTTTTTTATACGCGAAATGTTTCTGCAGTTCTCAGAAACTGAAATATCAAATAAAAATAAACAACTAAAAGAAATCAAGATCTAGTTAATTACTAGCACTGCACAGCCATGTATTACTGACTCCGATATGCTTAATAGCTTGTTGGTTCAGTCGCATAGCACATCATTCAGAAATAACTGACCATTCAGTGATAGATATATATATATACTAATAATATATAACTAAATATCACTAACAAATAAAAAAGATAAATATATAAACACTAACGTACAATACAGAAAAAAGCTGGCTTAACCCGTACTATGTAGATGCATTAACAGCCATCGGCTTCGCCCATGAAAATACATACACGCCAGTTGTAATTACATGCATATTACATACTACAAATAAGTCTTTTAGGTAATTGCAATCGCAAACCAAAAGGAGCTGCTATCCGATAGCGGACCAAGCCACTACTGGACGGGAGATGGTGGATAACCCCCATTTCCCAATAGCAACACCGACGCAGTCTAGTGCTTTGATCCGTTAGTATTAAAATTCCATTGCCAAAATAGTTTTTAAATGACCTTTGCTTCTGAAATACACCTGCTTATGATTATAATCTAACATCATTGAACTTCTTTAAATACACAATTTGCAATTTGTTCTCGCAAACCTATGAAGCGCGTTTAGGAGAGTGAAGATTTGAAAATGTCCCCTGATCGTAAAATGCTAGCATTAAGAAAGCCAATAAATAGCCTTGTCAAAGCCCTTTTCATTATAATAAATCACAAAACTTCTTTAAAACACAATTACGTTTGTATGTACCTTCACCGACCTTGGTATTTTCTAGACATTTATCCCTCGGAAAAGCAACATACAGATGTTCATGTGAAAATTAATGCCAACTTTACCTAAACTTTGTTCCGACATTTATTAAGTTACTGTCTGTGCAAAGCATACTCAAGAGCAAAAACCACATTCCGACAGCTGTCATCTCACGAGCGATAAATATTGCCAGGAGGATGCATCGATGAGTCAAAAGTTGGTCATTTTATATCATGGCAAGGTTGTAATAACAACTACTAACTACAAAGTGGAACTAGGAAATATCATGAGTTTATGGTATTTTGTACACTTCTTCATAATCAGTTAATTTAGTATTTTCATACGAAATTACATCAAGGTTTCACTGAAAGGACTTTGAAGGACTTCAAGTATAAATATCTAAGGATGTTGCACACTGGCTCGCAACTTGTGTTAGTGAGAGAGTCACATAATGTATGTGCTCCGTCGATGCATTTTGTAAGTACGGCCGAGAAAAATATTCCAAGTCTGAAGAAGAGCTGGTCGTGTGTAGAGCTACCAAAGCCTTCTTTAACGGCTAGTTGTATTCGGTTGTCCAGCAACGCCTGCACATACAAAAACTAATATAAATTAGTCAACGTTAACTACATCACAAGAAATACAATAACACCTGTTCTTCCTTTCATCCACTTCTATTTTAGCATTTTTGCATCCCATTGTATTCCTGAATCGTGGATTTTACCACATGTACAGCACTGGTATCCTCCATTCCGAACCCAGTCTTTATCGATGTAATTTCCAGCCATGTTAACACTTAACTTCAGGTTAATAATCATGTGAAATACCCAATACCTAATAAGATGCTCTCGTGTTGCCGCTGGACGGAGGAGTACATCCTTATGCCTTATGTCCTAATGCACAAATTTGAACTAAAAAGCCTCCGTTGGAACAGCTTGCTGGTCAGGTTTCGTCTACAAAATACCTCATTATTTTATTACACTTTAGATGAAAGTGCATCTACAATAATACATACGTATATACTTCTCAATTTTCTTAAAATATGAGTTACATGGAATTCCTGATAAGTTATTTAATAGTTCAGGTGGAATAGATGGTGGAAGATCTTAGCATTATTTTTGGACCTGTAAGAAAATTTATTATATTCGAATAAGGAACTTTTAGCTTGACTTTGTCAATAGCCATTGAACTTGAGGGGTCAAATTTTCTTTTGGAAACATCAACACTCCGGTCAATTTTCTTAGCGTCATCTCTCAGAATATCTTCGACGGAATCCCTTTTTTCTCCTGTTCCAAAAATTCGGCAGAATCCTTGTATTTACTTTCTTCACTGGTCCACTCCCAGTATCCAAAAGGGGTACCTGTCGGTACATTAATGGGTCACTTATCAAAACAATTTATTAAATTTATTAAAACATATTCAACTTACCTTATTCTTTGGCCACCTCCTTTGCGATTTCTGACCAATTTTCTCCTATAAAATGGCAGAGTCCAGATTTCCGATGTTAAACGTCACTACTTCGTCTATATAAAAAGAATGAGGTACAATTAATTTTAAAAAATAAGCCATATTTTTTGCGTAGACTATTTAAAGGCCAATCAGCAGGAAGAACTCATAATCTTTTACACTAAGATTCGTTACAGGTGACGGCTCTAGAAAACCATTGTTTTCCATTTCAAAGCTAAGTATTAATATCAAGTACAATCAAACTATAACAATCAGCTTTTTAAATCACCACCCAAGCAAGCGTAATTTATACACGTAATATTTTCCAATTTTTTAAACCTTATAACTATGCACTAATTGAGTCAATTTCTCGAAATTATTGTTTATTTTCTTTTGGCACACAAACACGTCCACAGAAATTGTAGCGATTTTACGCTCGCACCATTTAAATTTATTTGGAGGTGGCAATGCCCTACTTACAGCCATCCTTGCGAAAAGTTACTGCCATAAATGGTCATGGGTGTATTACACGTACTGTACGCATATCCTTGCAATATCGCATACTCTATGAAAAGTAGGAAAATCTGAAAAGTTGTAATGCAAAAATTGTAAGAGGAAATCACAATGGTTTAAGATCTCAGAGGGAAGCTGCATTTACTCCAAAGCTTGCATGAATGACTTGTACTTTCTAGTGGGTCTCAACTAAACTGCTTTCAAAGAAAAACTGTTAGGGGCAGTTAGACAAAAAGCATGAATTTTCATTACCTTAAATGTAGTATTGATGTAAATGTATTTGATTAACATACCTGCAAATTTCTATAACGTATTAAAAAGGTTTGAGAGATGTGAGCGACCAACGTTCCTTGATTGAATACAATAATGTTTATAGTAACACATTATATCTGTTGATTATGCGTTATTAGTTTATTCGTGATTGAACCCATTTATTTGCCATGTTAGGCATTCTGGCGAACCATCCTTTTCCTGGGTATAAATGGATGTTTGGATTTTTATTGGCTGAAGGACAAAGGTTCAAACATCACCGGTGCGGCTATGTACGAGGGTAGTTGATATGTTCGGGGTTGAAGCACGCTACTTAATCAGGCAATTAATCGTAGCTATTAATCGATGTTTGGTCGGGTACGATTGTCACAGTACCTGAACCTGTACTATTGCTGACAAATCAATCCGAAACATGGGCATATACTTATTTCTATACTAACTTTCTGCAGATATGCTAACGATCGCTGGTATTTCGATATCAACATGAACTGATAACGATAAACAGCTTTAATCAATAATAGTCATTTTCTGAGCTACTGAATCGATTATAATGAAGAATTATTGTCAAAGACCAACAAAAATGTTTTTATAACAAAATATTGTAGTTTGACTATTGAATGTTTTCCATATTGCCGACAATTAAAATGTAAGGAAAATAGGTACCTTTTACCGATTAATTAGAATTTTAAACTTGTCTTTACGTTATTTTCAGGACAAAATCGAAAAAACATTGTAAATTTTTCAAGTTTTTTTACTTTTTACAATTATGTCAACCACGAAACCTAATACGTACCTGTACCCAAATACCTGGGTAAAACCTGCACAAACAATGGGCACTATTTTGAATACAGTAGTTTATTTCAACAAAAACTTTTTAAAATTATTTTTGAACGTTAAGTTGTAGGAAATTTTATAAACTTTATAATGTAACCAAAAGTTCCGTACGTTCAGAACTAGGGGAAATGTCGACACATATTGAAGTTGTCATATTTTAACCAAGTGTCCACGAAAACGTTATTTAAAGGCACAGGTATTGTAGGAAATTCTGGGGGTTATTTAAGTAATATAAAATAACGAGGGCCCTCATGATGGTGAGGGAGAGGGGTGTATTTTAAAAGTAGACCCTCACGAGGGCGAGGACGAGGACAACCCGTAACGTGAATCTCGATCGATGACGAGGGAGAGTGTGAGCAGGCTATATTCCATCCCTCGCACAAAGAGGCAGAGGGGGAGAAAAACGCCCATCTATGCTCTACACACGACCAGCTCTTCTTCAGACTTGGAATATTTTTCTCGGCCGTACTTACAAAATGCATCGACGGAGCACACACAATATGGGACTCTCTCACTAACACTAGTTGCAAGCCAGTGTGCAACATCCTTAAATATTTATACTTGAAGTCCTTTAAATCCACTTTGGTCAGCTTTTAATCTTTAACAATAATAATAATGAAAATATGTATGAAAACAATAAATTAATAAAAGCGATAGGCATAGTACACATTTCACACGAGTATAAATAAAAATTAATTCCGCAGCTTGTCGTGGTAGCACAATTTGTTTTTTATACGCGAAATGTTTCTGCAGTTCTCAGAAACTGAAATATCAAATAAAAATAAACAACTAAAAGAAATCAAGATCTAGTTAATTACTAGCACTGCACAGCCATGTATTACTGACTCCGAAATGCTTAATAGCTTGTTGGTTCAGTCGCATAGCACATCATTCAGAAATAACTGACCATTCAGTGATAGATATATATATATACTAATAATATATAACTAAATATCACTAACAAATAAAAAAGATAAATATATAAACACTAACGTACAATACAGAAAAAAGCTGGCTTAACCCGTACTATGTAGATGCATTAACAGCCATCGGCTTCGCCCATGAAAATACATACACGCCAGTTGTAATTACATGCATATTACATACTACAAATAAGTCTTTTAGGTAATTGCAATCGCAAACCAAAAGGAGCTGCTATCCGATAGCGGACCAAGCCACTACTGGACGGGAGATGGTGGATAACCCCCATTTCCCAATAGCAACACCGACGCAGTCTAGTGCTTTGATCCGTTAGTATTAAAATTCCATTGCCAAAATAGTTTTTAAATGACCTTTGCTTCTGAAATACACCTGCTTATGATTATAATCTAACATCATTGAACTTCTTTAAATACACAATTTGCAATTTGTTCTCGCAAACCTATGAAGCGCGTTTAGGAGAGTGAAGATTTGAAAATGTCCCCTGATCGTAAAATGCTAGCATTAAGAAAGCCAATAAATAGCCTTGTCAAAGCCCTTTTCATTATAATAAATCACAAAACTTCTTTAAAACACAATTACGTTTGTATGTACCTTCACCGACCTTGGTATTTTCTAGACATTTATCCCTCGGAAAAGCAACATACAGATGTTCATGTGAAAATTAATGCCAACTTTACCTAAACTTTGTTCCGACATTTATTAAGTTACTGTCTGTGCAAAGCATACTCAAGAGCAAAAACCACATTCCGACAGCTGTCATCTCACGAGCGATAAATATTGCCAGGAGGATGCATCGATGAGTCAAAAGTTGGTCATTTTATATCATGGCAAGGTTGTAATAACAACTACTAACTACAAAGTGGAACTAGGAAATATCATGAGTTTATGGTATTTTGTACACTTCTTCATAATCAGTTAATTTAGTATTTTCATACGAAATTACATCAAGGTTTCACTGAAAGGACTTTGAAGGACTTCAAGTATAAATATCTAAGGATGTTGCACACTGGCTCGCAACTTGTGTTAGTGAGAGAGTCACATAATGTATGTGCTCCGTCGATGCATTTTGTAAGTACGGCCGAGAAAAATATTCCAAGTCTGAAGAAGAGCTGGTCGTGTGTAGAGCTACCAAAGCCTTCTTTAACGGCTAGTTGTATTCGGTTGTCCAGCAACGCCTGCACATACAAAAACTAATATAAATTAGTCAACGTTAACTACATCACAAGAAATACAATAACACCTGTTCTTCCTTTCATCCACTTCTATTTTAGCATTTTTGCATCCCATTGTATTCCTGAATCGTGGATTTTACCACATGTACAGCACTGGTATCCTCCATTCCGAACCCAGTCTTTATCGATGTAATTTCCAGCCATGTTAACACTTAACTTCAGGTTAATAATCATGTGAAATACCCAATACCTAATAAGATGCTCTCGTGTTGCCGCTGGACGGAGGAGTACATCCTTATGCCTTATGTCCTAATGCACAAATTTGAACTAAAAAGCCTCCGTTGGAACAGCTTGCTGGTCAGGTTTCGTCTACAAAATACCTCATTATTTTATTACACTTTAGATGAAAGTGCATCTACAATAATACATACGTATATACTTCTCAATTTTCTTAAAATATGAGTTACATGGAATTCCTGATAAGTTATTTAATAGTTCAGGTGGAATAGATGGTGGAAGATCTTAGCATTATTTTTGGACCTGTAAGAAAATTTATTATATTCGAATAAGGAACTTTTAGCTTGACTTTGTCAATAGCCATTGAACTTGAGGGGTCAAATTTTCTTTTGGAAACATCAACACTCCGGTCAATTTTCTTAGCGTCATCTCTCAGAATATCTTCGACGGAATCCCTTTTTTCTCCTGTTCCAAAAATTCGGCAGAATCCTTGTATTTACTTTCTTCACTGGTCCACTCCCAGTATCCAAAAGGGGTACCTGTCGGTACATTAATGGGTCACTTATCAAAACAATTTATTAAATTTATTAAAACATATTCAACTTACCTTATTCTTTGGCCACCTCCTTTGCGATTTCTGACCAATTTTCTCCTATAAAATGGCAGAGTCCAGATTTCCGATGTTAAACGTCACTACTTCGTCTATATAAAAAGAATGAGGTACAATTAATTTTAAAAAATAAGCCATATTTTTTGCGTAGACTATTTAAAGGCCAATCAGCAGGAAGAACTCATAATCTTTTACACTAAGATTCGTTACAGGTGACGGCTCTAGAAAACCATTGTTTTCCATTTCAAAGCTAAGTATTAATATCAAGTACAATCAAACTATAACAATCAGCTTTTTAAATCACCACCCAAGCAAGCGTAATTTATACACGTAATATTTTCCAATTTTTTAAACCTTATAACTATGCACTAATTGAGTCAATTTCTCGAAATTATTGTTTATTTTCTTTTGGCACACAAACACGTCCACAGAAATTGTAGCGATTTTACGCTCGCACCATTTAAATTTATTTGGAGGTGGCAATGCCCTACTTACAGCCATCCTTGCGAAAAGTTACTGCCATAAATGGTCATGGGTGTATTACACGTACTGTACGCATATCCTTGCAATATCGCATACTCTATGAAAAGTAGGAAAATCTGAAAAGTTGTAATGCAAAAATTGTAAGAGGAAATCACAATGGTTTAAGATCTCAGAGGGAAGCTGCATTTACTCCAAAGCTTGCATGAATGACTTGTACTTTCTAGTGGGTCTCAACTAAACTGCTTTCAAAGAAAAACTGTTAGGGGCAGTTAGACAAAAAGCATGAATTTTCATTACCTTAAATGTAGTATTGATGTAAATGTATTTGATTAACATACCTGCAAATTTCTATAACGTATTAAAAAGGTTTGAGAGATGTGAGCGACCAACGTTCCTTGATTGAATACAATAATGTTTATAGTAACACATTATATCTGTTGATTATGCGTTATTAGTTTATTCGTGATTGAACCCATTTATTTGCCATGTTAGGCATTCTGGCGAACCATCCTTTTCCTGGGTATAAATGGATGTTTGGATTTTTATTGGCTGAAGGACAAAGGTTCAAACATCACCGGTGCGGCTATGTACGAGGGTAGTTGATATGTTCGGGGTTGAAGCACGCTACTTAATCAGGCAATTAATCGTAGCTATTAATCGATGTTTGGTCGGGTACGATTGTCACAGTACCTGAACCTGTACTATTGCTGACAAATCAATCCGAAACATGGGCATATACTTATTTCTATACTAACTTTCTGCAGATATGCTAACGATCGCTGGTATTTCGATATCAACATGAACTGATAACGATAAACAGCTTTAATCAATAATAGTCATTTTCTGAGCTACTGAATCGATTATAATGAAGAATTATTGTCAAAGACCAACAAAAATGTTTTTATAACAAAATATTGTAGTTTGACTATTGAATGTTTTCCATATTGCCGACAATTAAAATGTAAGGAAAATAGGTACCTTTTACCGATTAATTAGAATTTTAAACTTGTCTTTACGTTATTTTCAGGACAAAATCGAAAAAACATTGTAAATTTTTCAAGTTTTTTTACTTTTTACAATTATGTCAACCACGAAACCTAATACGTACCTGTACCCAAATACCTGGGTAAAACCTGCACAAACAATGGGCACTATTTTGAATACAGTAGTTTATTTCAACAAAAACTTTTTAAAATTATTTTTGAACGTTAAGTTGTAGGAAATTTTATAAACTTTATAATGTAACCAAAAGTTCCGTACGTTCAGAACTAGGGGAAATGTCGACACATATTGAAGTTGTCATATTTTAACCAAGTGTCCACGAAAACGTTATTTAAAGGCACAGGTATTGTAGGAAATTCTGGGGGTTATTTAAGTAATATAAAATAACGAGGGCCCTCATGATGGTGAGGGAGAGGGGTGTATTTTAAAAGTAGACCCTCACGAGGGCGAGGACGAGGACAACCCGTAACGTGAATCTCGATCGATGACGAGGGAGAGTGTGAGCAGGCTATATTCCATCCCTCGCACAAAGAGGCAGAGGGGGAGAAAAACGCCCATCTATGCTCTACACACGACCAGCTCTTCTTCAGACTTGGAATATTTTTCTCGGCCGTACTTACAAAATGCATCGACGGAGCACACACAATATGGGACTCTCTCACTAACACTAGTTGCAAGCCAGTGTGCAACATCCTTAAATATTTATACTTGAAGTCCTTTAAATCCACTTTGGTCAGCTTTTAATCTTTAACAATAATAATAATGAAAATATGTATGAAAACAATAAATTAATAAAAGCGATAGGCATAGTACACATTTCACACGAGTATAAATAAAAATTAATTCCGCAGCTTGTCGTGGTAGCACAATTTGTTTTTTATACGCGAAATGTTTCTGCAGTTCTCAGAAACTGAAATATCAAATAAAAATAAACAACTAAAAGAAATCAAGATCTAGTTAATTACTAGCACTGCACAGCCATGTATTACTGACTCCGATATGCTTAATAGCTTGTTGGTTCAGTCGCATAGCACATCATTCAGAAATAACTGACCATTCAGTGATAGATATATATATATACTAATAATATATAACTAAATATCACTAACAAAGATAAATATATAAACACTAACGTACAATACACAAAAAAGCTGGCTTAACCCGTACTATGTAGATGCATTAACAGCCATCGGCTTCGCCCATGAAAATACATACACGCCAGTTGTAATTACATGCATATTACATACTACAAATAAGTCTTTTAGGTAATTGCAATCGCAAACCAAAAGGAGCTGCTATCCGATAGCGGACCAAGCCACTACTGGACGGGAGATGGTGGATAACCCCCATTTCCCAATAGCAACACCGACGCAGTCTAGTGCTTTGATCCGTTAGTATTAAAATTCCATTGCCAAAATAGTTTTTAAATGACCTTTGCTTCTGAAATACACCTGCTTATGATTATAATCTAACATCATTGAACTTCTTTAAATACACAATTTGCAATTTGTTCTCGCAAACCTATGAAGCGCGTTTAGGAGAGTGAAGATTTGAAAATGTCCCCTGATCGTAAAATGCTAGCATTAAGAAAGCCAATAAATAGCCTTGTCAAAGCCCTTTTCATTATAATAAATCACAAAACTTCTTTAAAACACAATTACGTTTGTATGTACCTTCACCGACCTTGGTATTTTCTAGACATTTATCCCTCGGAAAAGCAACATACAGATGTTCATGTGAAAATTAATGCCAACTTTACCTAAACTTTGTTCCGACATTTATTAAGTTACTGTCTGTGCAAAGCATACTCAAGAGCAAAAACCACATTCCGACAGCTGTCATCTCACGAGCGATAAATATTGCCAGGAGGATGCATCGATGAGTCAAAAGTTGGTCATTTTATATCATGGCAAGGTTGTAATAACAACTACTAACTACAAAGTGGAACTAGGAAATATCATGAGTTTATGGTATTTTGTACACTTCTTCATAATCAGTTAATTTAGTATTTTCATACGAAATTACATCAAGGTTTCACTGAAAGGACTTTGAAGGACTTCAAGTATAAATATCTAAGGATGTTGCACACTGGCTCGCAACTTGTGTTAGTGAGAGAGTCACATAATGTATGTGCTCCGTCGATGCATTTTGTAAGTACGGCCGAGAAAAATATTCCAAGTCTGAAGAAGAGCTGGTCGTGTGTAGAGCTACCAAAGCCTTCTTTAACGGCTAGTTGTATTCGGTTGTCCAGCAACGCCTGCACATACAAAAACTAATATAAATTAGTCAACGTTAACTACATCACAAGAAATACAATAACACCTGTTCTTCCTTTCATCCACTTCTATTTTAGCATTTTTGCATCCCATTGTATTCCTGAATCGTGGATTTTACCACATGTACAGCACTGGTATCCTCCATTCCGAACCCAGTCTTTATCGATGTAATTTCCAGCCATGTTAACACTTAACTTCAGGTTAATAATCATGTGAAATACCCAATACCTAATAAGATGCTCTCGTGTTGCCGCTGGACGGAGGAGTACATCCTTATGCCTTATGTCCTAATGCACAAATTTGAACTAAAAAGCCTCCGTTGGAACAGCTTGCTGGTCAGGTTTCGTCTACAAAATACCTCATTATTTTATTACACTTTAGATGAAAGTGCATCTACAATAATACATACGTATATACTTCTCAATTTTCTTAAAATATGAGTTACATGGAATTCCTGATAAGTTATTTAATAGTTCAGGTGGAATAGATGGTGGAAGATCTTAGCATTATTTTTGGACCTGTAAGAAAATTTATTATATTCGAATAAGGAACTTTTAGCTTGACTTTGTCAATAGCCATTGAACTTGAGGGGTCAAATTTTCTTTTGGAAACATCAACACTCCGGTCAATTTTCTTAGCGTCATCTCTCAGAATATCTTCGACGGAATCCCTTTTTTCTCCTGTTCCAAAAATTCGGCAGAATCCTTGTATTTACTTTCTTCACTGGTCCACTCCCAGTATCCAAAAGGGGTACCTGTCGGTACATTAATGGGTCACTTATCAAAACAATTTATTAAATTTATTAAAACATATTCAACTTACCTTATTCTTTGGCCACCTCCTTTGCGATTTCTGACCAATTTTCTCCTATAAAATGGCAGAGTCCAGATTTCCGATGTTAAACGTCACTACTTCGTCTATATAAAAAGAATGAGGTACAATTAATTTTAAAAAATAAGCCATATTTTTTGCGTAGACTATTTAAAGGCCAATCAGCAGGAAGAACTCATAATCTTTTACACTAAGATTCGTTACAGGTGACGGCTCTAGAAAACCATTGTTTTCCATTTCAAAGCTAAGTATTAATATCAAGTACAATCAAACTATAACAATCAGCTTTTTAAATCACCACCCAAGCAAGCGTAATTTATACACGTAATATTTTCCAATTTTTTAAACCTTATAACTATGCACTAATTGAGTCAATTTCTCGAAATTATTGTTTATTTTCTTTTGGCACACAAACACGTCCACAGAAATTGTAGCGATTTTACGCTCGCACCATTTAAATTTATTTGGAGGTGGCAATGCCCTACTTACAGCCATCCTTGCGAAAAGTTACTGCCATAAATGGTCATGGGTGTATTACACGTACTGTACGCATATCCTTGCAATATCGCATACTCTATGAAAAGTAGGAAAATCTGAAAAGTTGTAATGCAAAAATTGTAAGAGGAAATCACAATGGTTTAAGATCTCAGAGGGAAGCTGCATTTACTCCAAAGCTTGCATGAATGACTTGTACTTTCTAGTGGGTCTCAACTAAACTGCTTTCAAAGAAAAACTGTTAGGGGCAGTTAGACAAAAAGCATGAATTTTCATTACCTTAAATGTAGTATTGATGTAAATGTATTTGATTAACATACCTGCAAATTTCTATAACGTATTAAAAAGGTTTGAGAGATGTGAGCGACCAACGTTCCTTGATTGAATACAATAATGTTTATAGTAACACATTATATCTGTTGATTATGCGTTATTAGTTTATTCGTGATTGAACCCATTTATTTGCCATGTTAGGCATTCTGGCGAACCATCCTTTTCCTGGGTATAAATGGATGTTTGGATTTTTATTGGCTGAAGGACAAAGGTTCAAACATCACCGGTGCGGCTATGTACGAGGGTAGTTGATATGTTCGGGGTTGAAGCACGCTACTTAATCAGGCAATTAATCGTAGCTATTAATCGATGTTTGGTCGGGTACGATTGTCACAGTACCTGAACCTGTACTATTGCTGACAAATCAATCCGAAACATGGGCATATACTTATTTCTATACTAACTTTCTGCAGATATGCTAACGATCGCTGGTATTTCGATATCAACATGAACTGATAACGATAAACAGCTTTAATCAATAATAGTCATTTTCTGAGCTACTGAATCGATTATAATGAAGAATTATTGTCAAAGACCAACAAAAATGTTTTTATAACAAAATATTGTAGTTTGACTATTGAATGTTTTCCATATTGCCGACAATTAAAATGTAAGGAAAATAGGTACCTTTTACCGATTAATTAGAATTTTAAACTTGTCTTTACGTTATTTTCAGGACAAAATCGAAAAAACATTGTAAATTTTTCAAGTTTTTTTACTTTTTACAATTATGTCAACCACGAAACCTAATACGTACCTGTACCCAAATACCTGGGTAAAACCTGCACAAACAATGGGCACTATTTTGAATACAGTAGTTTATTTCAACAAAAACTTTTTAAAATTATTTTTGAACGTTAAGTTGTAGGAAATTTTATAAACTTTATAATGTAACCAAAAGTTCCGTACGTTCAGAACTAGGGGAAATGTCGACACATATTGAAGTTGTCATATTTTAACCAAGTGTCCACGAAAACGTTATTTAAAGGCACATGTATTGTAGGAAATTCTGGGGGTTATTTAAGTAATATAAAATAACGAGGGCCCTCATGATGGTGAGGGAGAGGGGTGTATTTTAAAAGTAGACCCTCACGAGGGCGAGGACGAGGACAACCCGTAACGTGAATCTCGATCGATGACGAGGGAGAGTGTGAGCAGGCTATATTCCATCCCTCGCACAAAGAGGCAGAGGGGGAGAAAAACGCCCATCTATGCTCTACACACGACCAGCTCTTCTTCAGACTTGGAATATTTTTCTCGGCCGTACTTACAAAATGCATCGACGGAGCACACACAATATGGGACTCTCTCACTAACACTAGTTGCAAGTCAGTGTGCAACATCCTTAAATATTTATACTTGAAGTCCTTTAAATCCACTTTGGTCAGCTTTTAATCTTTAACAATAATAATAATGAAAATATGTATGAAAACAATAAATTAATAAAAGCGATAGGCATAGTACACATTTCACACGAGTATAAATAAAAATTAATTCCGCAGCTTGTCGTGGTAGCACAATTTGTTTTTTATACGCGAAATGTTTCTGCAGTTCTCAGAAACTGAAATATCAAATAAAAATAAACAACTAAAAGAAATCAAGATCTAGTTAATTACTAGCACTGCACAGCCATGTATTACTGACTCCGATATGCTTAATAGCTTGTTGGTTCAGTCGCATAGCACATCATTCAGAAATAACTGACCATTCAGTGATAGATATATATATATACTAATAATATATAACTAAATATCACTAACAAATAAAAAAGATAAATATATAAACACTAACGTACAATACACAAAAAAGCTGGCTTAACCCGTACTATGTAGATGCATTAACAGCCATCGGCTTCGCCCATGAAAATACATACACGCCAGTTGTAATTACATGCATATTACATACTACAAATAAGTCTTTTAGGTAATTGCAATCGCAAACCAAAAGGAGCTGCTATCCGATAGCGGACCAAGCCACTACTGGACGGGAGATGGTGGATAACCCCCATTTCCCAATAGCAACACCGACGCAGTCTAGTGCTTTGATCCGTTAGTATTAAAATTCCATTGCCAAAATAGTTTTTAAATGACCTTTGCTTCTGAAATACACCTGCTTATGATTATAATCTAACATCATTGAACTTCTTTAAATACACAATTTGCAATTTGTTCTCGCAAACCTATGAAGCGCGTTTAGGAGAGTGAAGATTTGAAAATGTCCCCTGATCGTAAAATGCTAGCATTAAGAAAGCCAATAAATAGCCTTGTCAAAGCCCTTTTCATTATAATAAATCACAAAACTTCTTTAAAACACAATTACGTTTGTATGTACCTTCACCGACCTTGGTATTTTCTAGACATTTATCCCTCGGAAAAGCAACATACAGATGTTCATGTGAAAATTAATGCCAACTTTACCTAAACTTTGTTCCGACATTTATTAAGTTACTGTCTGTGCAAAGCATACTCAAGAGCAAAAACCACATTCCGACAGCTGTCATCTCACGAGCGATAAATATTGCCAGGAGGATGCATCGATGAGTCAAAAGTTGGTCATTTTATATCATGGCAAGGTTGTAATAACAACTACTAACTACAAAGTGGAACTAGGAAATATCATGAGTTTATGGTATTTTGTACACTTCTTCATAATCAGTTAATTTAGTATTTTCATACGAAATTACATCAAGGTTTCACTGAAAGGACTTTGAAGGACTTCAAGTATAAATATCTAAGGATGTTGCACACTGGCTCGCAACTTGTGTTAGTGAGAGAGTCACATAATGTATGTGCTCCGTCGATGCATTTTGTAAGTACGGCCGAGAAAAATATTCCAAGTCTGAAGAAGAGCTGGTCGTGTGTAGAGCTACCAAAGCCTTCTTTAACGGCTAGTTGTATTCGGTTGTCCAGCAACGCCTGCACATACAAAAACTAATATAAATTAGTCAACGTTAACTACATCACAAGAAATACAATAACACCTGTTCTTCCTTTCATCCACTTCTATTTTAGCATTTTTGCATCCCATTGTATTCCTGAATCGTGGATTTTACCACATGTACAGCACTGGTATCCTCCATTCCGAACCCAGTCTTTATCGATGTAATTTCCAGCCATGTTAACACTTAACTTCAGGTTAATAATCATGTGAAATACCCAATACCTAATAAGATGCTCTCGTGTTGCCGCTGGACGGAGGAGTACATCCTTATGCCTTATGTCCTAATGCACAAATTTGAACTAAAAAGCCTCCGTTGGAACAGCTTGCTGGTCAGGTTTCGTCTACAAAATACCTCATTATTTTATTACACTTTAGATGAAAGTGCATCTACAATAATACATACGTATATACTTCTCAATTTTCTTAAAATATGAGTTACATGGAATTCCTGATAAGTTATTTAATAGTTCAGGTGGAATAGATGGTGGAAGATCTTAGCATTATTTTTGGACCTGTAAGAAAATTTATTATATTCGAATAAGGAACTTTTAGCTTGACTTTGTCAATAGCCATTGAACTTGAGGGGTCAAATTTTCTTTTGGAAACATCAACACTCCGGTCAATTTTCTTAGCGTCATCTCTCAGAATATCTTCGACGGAATCCCTTTTTTCTCCTGTTCCAAAAATTCGGCAGAATCCTTGTATTTACTTTCTTCACTGGTCCACTCCCAGTATCCAAAAGGGGTACCTGTCGGTACATTAATGGGTCACTTATCAAAACAATTTATTAAATTTATTAAAACATATTCAACTTACCTTATTCTTTGGCCACCTCCTTTGCGATTTCTGACCAATTTTCTCCTATAAAATGGCAGAGTCCAGATTTCCGATGTTAAACGTCACTACTTCGTCTATATAAAAAGAATGAGGTACAATTAATTTTAAAAAATAAGCCATATTTTTTGCGTAGACTATTTAAAGGCCAATCAGCAGGAAGAACTCATAATCTTTTACACTAAGATTCGTTACAGGTGACGGCTCTAGAAAACCATTGTTTTCCATTTCAAAGCTAAGTATTAATATCAAGTACAATCAAACTATAACAATCAGCTTTTTAAATCACCACCCAAGCAAGCGTAATTTATACACGTAATATTTTCCAATTTTTTAAACCTTATAACTATGCACTAATTGAGTCAATTTCTCGAAATTATTGTTTATTTTCTTTTGGCACACAAACACGTCCACAGAAATTGTAGCGATTTTACGCTCGCACCATTTAAATTTATTTGGAGGTGGCAATGCCCTACTTACAGCCATCCTTGCGAAAAGTTACTGCCATAAATGGTCATGGGTGTATTACACGTACTGTACGCATATCCTTGCAATATCGCATACTCTATGAAAAGTAGGAAAATCTGAAAAGTTGTAATGCAAAAATTGTAAGAGGAAATCACAATGGTTTAAGATCTCAGAGGGAAGCTGCATTTACTCCAAAGCTTGCATGAATGACTTGTACTTTCTAGTGGGTCTCAACTAAACTGCTTTCAAAGAAAAACTGTTAGGGGCAGTTAGACAAAAAGCATGAATTTTCATTACCTTAAATGTAGTATTGATGTAAATGTATTTGATTAACATACCTGCAAATTTCTATAACGTATTAAAAAGGTTTGAGAGATGTGAGCGACCAACGTTCCTTGATTGAATACAATAATGTTTATAGTAACACATTATATCTGTTGATTATGCGTTATTAGTTTATTCGTGATTGAACCCATTTATTTGCCATGTTAGGCATTCTGGCGAACCATCCTTTTCCTGGGTATAAATGGATGTTTGGATTTTTATTGGCTGAAGGACAAAGGTTCAAACATCACCGGTGCGGCTATGTACGAGGGTAGTTGATATGTTCGGGGTTGAAGCACGCTACTTAATCAGGCAATTAATCGTAGCTATTAATCGATGTTTGGTCGGGTACGATTGTCACAGTACCTGAACCTGTACTATTGCTGACAAATCAATCCGAAACATGGGCATATACTTATTTCTATACTAACTTTCTGCAGATATGCTAACGATCGCTGGTATTTCGATATCAACATGAACTGATAACGATAAACAGCTTTAATCAATAATAGTCATTTTCTGAGCTACTGAATCGATTATAATGAAGAATTATTGTCAAAGACCAACAAAAATGTTTTTATAACAAAATATTGTAGTTTGACTATTGAATGTTTTCCATATTGCCGACAATTAAAATGTAAGGAAAATAGGTACCTTTTACCGATTAATTAGAATTTTAAACTTGTCTTTACGTTATTTTCAGGACAAAATCGAAAAAACATTGTAAATTTTTCAAGTTTTTTTACTTTTTACAATTATGTCAACCACGAAACCTAATACGTACCTGTACCCAAATACCTGGGTAAAACCTGCACAAACAATGGGCACTATTTTGAATACAGTAGTTTATTTCAACAAAAACTTTTTAAAATTATTTTTGAACGTTAAGTTGTAGGAAATTTTATAAACTTTATAATGTAACCAAAAGTTCCGTACGTTCAGAACTAGGGGAAATGTCGACACATATTGAAGTTGTCATATTTTAACCAAGTGTCCACGAAAACGTTATTTAAAGGCACATGTATTGTAGGAAATTCTGGGGGTTATTTAAGTAATATAAAATAACGAGGGCCCTCATGATGGTGAGGGAGAAGGGTGTATTTTAAAAGTAGACCCTCACGAGGGCGAGGACGAGGACAACCCGTAACGTGAATCTCGATCGATGACGAGGGAGAGTGTGAGCAGGCTATATTCCATCCCTCGCACAAAGAGGCAGAGGGGGAGAAAAACGCCCATCTATGCTCTACACACGACCAGCTCTTCTTCAGACTTGGAATATTTTTCTCGGCCGTACTTACAAAATGCATCGACGGAGCACACACAATATGGGACTCTCTCACTAACACTAGTTGCAAGCCAGTGTGCAACATCCTTAAATATTTATACTTGAAGTCCTTTAAATCCACTTTGGTCAGCTTTTAATCTTTAACAATAATAATAATGAAAATATGTATGAAAACAATAAATTAATAAAAGCGATAGGCATAGTACACATTTCACACGAGTATAAATAAAAATTAATTCCGCAGCTTGTCGTGGTAGCACAATTTGTTTTTTATACGCGAAATGTTTCTGCAGTTCTCAGAAACTGAAATATCAAATAAAAATAAACAACTAAAAGAAATCAAGATCTAGTTAATTACTAGCACTGCACAGCCATGTATTACTGACTCCGATATGCTTAATAGCTTGTTGGTTCAGTCGCATAGCACATCATTCAGAAATAACTGACCATTCAGTGATAGATATATATATATACTAATAATATATAACTAAATATCACTAACAAATAAAAAAGATAAATATATAAACACTAACGTACAATACACAAAAAAGCTGGCTTAACCCGTACTATGTAGATGCATTAACAGCCATCGGCTTCGCCCATGAAAATACATACACGCCAGTTGTAATTACATGCATATTACATACTACAAATAAGTCTTTTAGGTAATTGCAATCGCAAACCAAAAGGAGCTGCTATCCGATAGCGGACCAAGCCACTACTGGACGGGAGATGGTGGATAACCCCCATTTCCCAATAGCAACACCGACGCAGTCTAGTGCTTTGATCCGTTAGTATTAAAATTCCATTGCCAAAATAGTTTTTAAATGACCTTTGCTTCTGAAATACACCTGCTTATGATTATAATCTAACATCATTGAACTTCTTTAAATACACAATTTGCAATTTGTTCTCGCAAACCTATGAAGCGCGTTTAGGAGAGTGAAGATTTGAAAATGTCCCCTGATCGTAAAATGCTAGCATTAAGAAAGCCAATAAATAGCCTTGTCAAAGCCCTTTTCATTATAATAAATCACAAAACTTCTTTAAAACACAATTACGTTTGTATGTACCTTCACCGACCTTGGTATTTTCTAGACATTTATCCCTCGGAAAAGCAACATACAGATGTTCATGTGAAAATTAATGCCAACTTTACCTAAACTTTGTTCCGACATTTATTAAGTTACTGTCTGTGCAAAGCATACTCAAGAGCAAAAACCACATTCCGACAGCTGTCATCTCACGAGCGATAAATATTGCCAGGAGGATGCATCGATGAGTCAAAAGTTGGTCATTTTATATCATGGCAAGGTTGTAATAACAACTACTAACTACAAAGTGGAACTAGGAAATATCATGAGTTTATGGTATTTTGTACACTTCTTCATAATCAGTTAATTTAGTATTTTCATACGAAATTACATCAAGGTTTCACTGAAAGGACTTTGAAGGACTTCAAGTATAAATATCTAAGGATGTTGCACACTGGCTCGCAACTTGTGTTAGTGAGAGAGTCACATAATGTATGTGCTCCGTCGATGCATTTTGTAAGTACGGCCGAGAAAAATATTCCAAGTCTGAAGAAGAGCTGGTCGTGTGTAGAGCTACCAAAGCCTTCTTTAACGGCTAGTTGTATTCGGTTGTCCAGCAACGCCTGCACATACAAAAACTAATATAAATTAGTCAACGTTAACTACATCACAAGAAATACAATAACACCTGTTCTTCCTTTCATCCACTTCTATTTTAGCATTTTTGCATCCCATTGTATTCCTGAATCGTGGATTTTACCACATGTACAGCACTGGTATCCTCCATTCCGAACCCAGTCTTTATCGATGTAATTTCCAGCCATGTTAACACTTAACTTCAGGTTAATAATCATGTGAAATACCCAATACCTAATAAGATGCTCTCGTGTTGCCGCTGGACGGAGGAGTACATCCTTATGCCTTATGTCCTAATGCACAAATTTGAACTAAAAAGCCTCCGTTGGAACAGCTTGCTGGTCAGGTTTCGTCTACAAAATACCTCATTATTTTATTACACTTTAGATGAAAGTGCATCTACAATAATACATACGTATATACTTCTCAATTTTCTTAAAATATGAGTTACATGGAATTCCTGATAAGTTATTTAATAGTTCAGGTGGAATAGATGGTGGAAGATCTTAGCATTATTTTTGGACCTGTAAGAAAATTTATTATATTCGAATAAGGAACTTTTAGCTTGACTTTGTCAATAGCCATTGAACTTGAGGGGTCAAATTTTCTTTTGGAAACATCAACACTCCGGTCAATTTTCTTAGCGTCATCTCTCAGAATATCTTCGACGGAATCCCTTTTTTCTCCTGTTCCAAAAATTCGGCAGAATCCTTGTATTTACTTTCTTCACTGGTCCACTCCCAGTATCCAAAAGGGGTACCTGTCGGTACATTAATGGGTCACTTATCAAAACAATTTATTAAATTTATTAAAACATATTCAACTTACCTTATTCTTTGGCCACCTCCTTTGCGATTTCTGACCAATTTTCTCCTATAAAATGGCAGAGTCCAGATTTCCGATGTTAAACGTCACTACTTCGTCTATATAAAAAGAATGAGGTACAATTAATTTTAAAAAATAAGCCATATTTTTTGCGTAGACTATTTAAAGGCCAATCAGCAGGAAGAACTCATAATCTTTTACACTAAGATTCGTTACAGGTGACGGCTCTAGAAAACCATTGTTTTCCATTTCAAAGCTAAGTATTAATATCAAGTACAATCAAACTATAACAATCAGCTTTTTAAATCACCACCCAAGCAAGCGTAATTTATACACGTAATATTTTCCAATTTTTTAAACCTTATAACTATGCACTAATTGAGTCAATTTCTCGAAATTATTGTTTATTTTCTTTTGGCACACAAACACGTCCACAGAAATTGTAGCGATTTTACGCTCGCACCATTTAAATTTATTTGGAGGTGGCAATGCCCTACTTACAGCCATCCTTGCGAAAAGTTACTGCCATAAATGGTCATGGGTGTATTACACGTACTGTACGCATATCCTTGCAATATCGCATACTCTATGAAAAGTAGGAAAATCTGAAAAGTTGTAATGCAAAAATTGTAAGAGGAAATCACAATGGTTTAAGATCTCAGAGGGAAGGAAGCTGCATTTACTCCAAAGCTTGCATGAATGACTTGTACTTTCTAGTGGTCTCAACTAAACTGCTTTCAAAGAAAAACTGTTAGGGCAGTTAGACAAAAAGCATGAATTTTCATTACCTTAAATGTAGTATTGATGTAAATGTATTTGATTAACATACCTGCAAATTTCTATAACGTATTAAAAAGGTTTGAGAGATGTGAGCGACCAACGTTCCTTGATTGAATACAATAATGTTTATAGTAACACATTATATCTGTTGATTATGGCTGTTATTAGTTTATTCGTGATTGAACCCATTTATTTGCCATGTTAGGCATTCTGGCGAACCATCCTTTTCCTGGGTATAAATGGATGTTTGGATTTTTATTGGCTGAAGGACAAAGGTTCAAACATCACCGGTGCGGCTATGTACGAGGGTAGTTGATATGTTCGGGGTTGAAGCACGGCTACTTAATCAGGCAATTAATCGTAGCTATTAATCGATGTTTGGTCGGGTACGATTGTCACAGTACCTGAACCTGTACTATTGCTGACAAATCAATCCGAAACATGGGCATATACTTATATTCTAATAGACTAACTTTCTGCAGATATGCTAACGAGTCGCTGGTATTTCGATCTCAACATGAACTGATAACGATAAACAGCTTTAATCAATAATAGTCATTTTCTGAGCTACTGAATCGATTATAATGAAGAATTATTGTCAAAGACCAACAAAAATGTTTTTATAACAAAATATTGTAGTTTGACTATTGAATGTTTTCCATATTGCCGACAATTAAAATGTAAGGAAAATAGGTACCTTTTACCGATTAATTAGAATTTTAAACTTGTTCTTTACGTTATTTTCAGGACAAAGATCGAAAAAACATTGTAAATTTTTCAAGTTTTTTTACTTTTTACAATTATGTCAACCACGAAACCTAATACGTACCTGTACCCAAATACCTGGGTAAAACCTGCACAAACAATGGGCACTATTTTGAATACAGTAGTTTATTTCAACAAAAACTTGTTTAAATTATTTTTGAACGTTAAGTTGTAGGAAATTTTATAAACTTTATAATGTAACCAAAGTTCCGTACGTTCAGAACAGTGGGAAATGTCGACACATATTGAAGTCTGTCATATTTTAACCAAGTGTCCACGAAAACGTTATTTAAAGGCACATGTATTGTAGGAAATTCTGGGGGTTATTTAAGTAATATAAAATAACGAGGGCCCTCATGATGGTGAGGGAGAGGGGTGTATTTTAAAAAGTGAGACCTCACGAGGGCGAGGACGAGGACAACCCGTAACGTGAATCTCGATCGATGACGAGCGGAGAGTGTGAGCAGGCTATATTCCATCCCTCGCACAAAGAGGCAGAGGGGGAGAAAAAACGCCCATCTATGCTCTACACACGACCAGCTCTTCTTCAGACTTGGAATATTTTTCTCGGCCGTACTTACAAAATGCATCGACGGAGCACACCCAATATGGGACTCTCTCACTAACACTAGTTGCAAGCCAGTGTGCAACATCCTTAAATATTTATACTTGAAGTCTTTAAATCCACTTTGTCAGCTTTAATAATAATAATGAAAATATGTATGAAAACAATAAATTAATAAAAGCGATAGGCATAGTACACATTTCACACGAGTATGCCTGGAGGGAGCAGAGGGGTTCGTAGCGATATCCTTTCCGAGACTCGGCATGGGCAACTACTATTAGTGTAGAACTTTAACGTCTAGACATACCTATCTTTGTCCTAGAAATAGTGTATGTTGCAGGGAAATACTAATTGTACTAATATATTTATGCTATTTGTTCTTGTACTTATTATTGATAATGCTATTTCTACTGTAAAATATTTTTTTCTATTGGCCGCATTAAGATGAAATTGACCGCTTTAAGTATAGTCAACAAACATTTAATGTGACATCTGCCATAAGTTTGCGACGCATAAACGCCTAACCTGACGAGGCACACGAATGTTTCCTGTGTGAAGTCCAGGGGTAAGTTAATTTTAATAATTTATATAGAAGTATAAGTATAATTTTGACAGGATTTTAAAACAACGTTTACTTTTAATTACTAACACTGAAGTGCCTCTGTTCGCCTGCCCTGATTGTGGGAGAAAGTTTAATCGAAGCAAGGCGTACATGTACATCATACTCAATGCATAGTACAAATTAGTCTTGGAGTGGATTTCAAAATTAAGTGAATAATATACAAGGTTAGTGTCTTTTCGTTTTTATATTTACTCTTAATATATCTCCTCAAGTTCTTCACACCTGTATAATTGCGTACTGAAACAGTAGTAATAAGTGGTTTTTAGCACATTTTATTATATAATTCGAAGTCGGCTAACTTGAGAATTCGCCTTCTAACGCCCGTTCACTAGAGGGGTTTGTCGGCTTTCCGACAACTACTTATTTCAGAGACGGGTTCAATATAATATCTGCTTCTCAACCTGAGCTTCCCAGCCCCAATTACTCGGTGGCTTCTCCAATGTCACCGCCCTCAACAGGCCAAGACTTGTGCTCATTCTCACTACCCAACACATTATAACATTGTAGTCCATATTCTTATTCAGGTAGTTAATCCAGGATGATGTCAATGAGCACGCTATAAATTGCAAAAATAAAAGTATTCGCATAAATACACATTCTGTCGGCCAAATCAGCTGCCGCATTTGCCAAAAAGCCATAAGAACATTAATTTTAGGATATAAAATAACTCCTTCACTCGTGGTTACAAATAAAACAAATCGTGAATACAATGAAGAAAAATTACTCAGTGCAATTTGCAGAGTCATTCGTATAAAATGCGTGTCTATAAACAACCACGAAGGAAGGGCGCAATCATTGGAGGTAATTTTTGAAAATTTTGTATTTGTCTCAATAGCTCTAGCTTCAACAAGGGCAGGCAAGAACAGTCCAGTGGTAAGATACCTGCTACGACCTGCAAGGAATGGCTAGATCGCGCCCAGCACAGCCTACCACACTCGTCTGTCGCGGAGAGGATTTTCAAGGTTTACCTCTGTAGTTAACATAAATTAAGCAACAAATTGTAAAATAAATACGTAATCTGAATAACATGTAAAAAATGTAGCAGATATTTGTAGATGTTGATTAAGTTTGATGTATGACATTTTGTTTTTATAAAAATGTTTATCGCTGCATCTCATGAGAGTTACAATTGGGCCAAAGATCTCTAAACCGAGATTTTAAGATGAAAGAATAAAATTACAGTATACTTCATCAACAAAGTCATTTTATGAAATTGGAACAAAACTCAATAAATTTTTATTGCACTATGACACCCAGGGTTGCACAAATGAAAATGCCCTGGGTTTTATCCCTGCCTTCCTGAAAATTCCCAAAAGTCGAAAATGTCCTACTTTGAAAATGCCCGGCATTCTGGGTATTTTTACAGAAAATTATACACTGTGACCATTATTGCTCCTTTAGCGAATATAAGGGAGTTTTTCATTGCATAATCAAACCTATCCAGTTTTAGAAAATGTTATAGTTGATTTAAAAAAGAATCTAATTCGTCTAATTCGTTACTAATGGCCAGTGGTTATTTCAATAATCCTTAAAAAAATTTAAGCCCCAACGAAGTTGCAAACATTCAACACTGTACATTATAAAAAACTTTGGGATTTGGAAAGAACAATTTGCACAGTGCCAGCATAAATTCCGTATAATGGCTTGTAAAGTATAGAAAATTTTACACTTTCATTAGATACATAAGATGCGACGGTTATAATATATGTCAAAACTTGGAGCTTCCGTAGGAAATTTTGTGTCGACTTAGAAAATTGCATTTAGCCCTAGTAAACCTAGTAAACCAGTGCAATAATTCTAGGAGCCCAAAATGTAACAATAAATACACTTAGATGACGAGTTTTGAATCTTTTAACGACTATTTTATCTTTTTGTGTTGCATCTTTGCCCGAATATGTTTGTTCTTGAAGTCTAAATAATTATTGACACGGTGTACAAGCGAATTTTTACAACAAAATAAGTAAAACAGAATTATTATTTTTCCATAAATATGTCTATATCAATTTGCTCCAGGTTTCAACCGTTTGTTTCTATAATTTTATCATGTAATCCTGTTGACTATTAAAATTATTTGCAACATACTATTTTGTGACTTATTTTGCAAAATTAGAAGGTAGCTAAAGCCATATATTTAAAAAATTGGAGCGAATATTGCGAAAATGCCTGCTCTAGGTTGAATATGCCCAAAGTGTCATAGATAGTGGTCGGAACAGGCACTCCGGAACGTCCGACAAAGGGGGGGGGGACAATAGATTTTAATTAGTTTAATTTATTTGCTAGCGACCATATACAAAGGTATAATTTTTCGCTAGCTAATCATATAAACGTGCAAATAAAAATAGACCTTCTATTTTTTTAAAATCAGTTTTAAAACAAAAAACGTTTACAAAACACAAATCACATACATTGGGAACCTTTTCTTACAAACACTAGACACTAGTAAAACTTTATGGATTTCAAATAGAGATATCATAGATTCATTGCAATGATTGCTAACTAGCTACGGAAATGGTTCGATCTGTTCTTTGATTTTTGGTCTGGTCAGGTCCAGGCTATATCTGTTCCACAATCTTGGTTCAAGGAACTTTCGTCGATATATTTACTTGTTTAGAGGTACATGGCCTGGTCCGTCCGTTGGACCAGACCAAATGGACCAAATTTTGAGACAATAAACTCTTTGAAGTAAATGTTTCTACCATTAACGTATATTTAATGATAAATATTAATAACCTGAAATAAACTCCTTTGGTGGATATTTCAATACTCTGTTGCATTCTTTTCAATAGTATCAGCGCGCAAAAACCTATCGAGTTTATAATTTGCTCCGACCAAAATGTTCGTTATGCTCCTAATACAGAAATGGTATTAACTGTGGTCCGACATTTTGGAATAGATTTATTGGTCTGACATGAATTTGGAACAAAATTCAAAGCAAAAGATTCAAATTGTTTGTCAAAACTTTTGATCCAGAAAAAGGTTTTGGTCTTAACTAGGGGTGACTATAACGACAACAGGAGACGAGAATCTCGTTTATCTCGTTCTTTATGCATCAACGAGACAGTACGAGACATCTCGCTTTATTTAACAAGATTATCATTTGCAATTAAATCTTTTTAAGCCCATATCAAACTCAAAAATGGTGTGTTTTGCTATACCACTTGGCTAATTAAGACATTTTGCAGTTTTTGGTGCTAGCTTTTATTGCGGTAGGTCTTTATTAATTCTTTTCAAGGTGTTCATGTTTTGCAATTTTATGGTCCATACCCAAAAATAAATATTTTGCGCCTTGGGATTGTTCCGATTAGTGCAAATAAATAAATTTGTAGTTCTCTCACCAGAATTGGTGCTGGCTACAACAAAATTGCATGTATGCCAACACAAAAACCATTTTTTTGCCCTGTCTCGTTTGTCTCTTGCGTTGCTTCCTCTCGCAACTCTCGTTCTCAAAATATCTCGTTCTCGTATTTTTTTCAGAAACGAGAATTTGAAAACCAACGAGATACTCACCCCTGGTCTGAATCTATCTGGTAACGCGTGATCAAATTGTTCGTCACAGGTAGTGGGAAACAATATTCCAAATTTAAAAATGTCAACAATAGCAAAAAATTACCGTTTTCACTACTTAATTTTAGTAATTACCTAGATGTACCTATCTCCACAAGTAAGAATACACCAGTATGAAAAAGATATTTGGCAACACGGTGTTAAGACTTTTGTTTAGAAGAAATAGATTCTTTCATGTTTTTAGAACTAATAGCAATTTGTGCAGGATTTTTAAAAAATTGAAGCTTTATTGCAGTCTTGACAGCCAAAAGTCAGGAAAAGTCTTATTTGATTCTTGAAAAGTGGGGGGACAGTAGTATAGTATGTCCCTCCCTGACGTTTTTTGGGAGGGACAATGACCCTCCTGTCCCCCCTTATTCCGGAGTGCCTGGGTCGGAACGATTCAGTTCGGTCCAGGATTTTTCGATTCGTTTCAGTTAGGGCACTGGACTGAACCGAAAATTGTTTTCCGGTTCGGTCCAGTGAAAAACGATTCAGTTCGATTCGGTTACACCGATTGGACTGAATCGAATCGAAAACCGTTTGCCTTTTGCGTTTATTTAAATCGTAAGTATTCCTCATTTCAAGTCAGCGTATGTGAGAGCAAATTATTATTTATCACAGTACCATTTTGAATTGTCGTGACTCAGAAGTCAAAAAAGACTAAACCGTTTTTAATTTTCAAAAATTGACATCCCCAAGGCAACTCGTCCAACTCTGTATAATGTGAACTTCATACGAAATTGCAATGCGTACATGCTTAATGAAATATATGTTCACGTCAAAGGTGTCCAAATGACAGCCTATCCTATATCCCTCCTATTTATAAAATTTAAACCGAGCCTACATATATGCCTACTTTTTATCCACCGAATAGATCAGCCTATCCTACATTCTTCCTATATGAGGTCCTGCAAGCCTATTTATTAGCCTACATTTCACTAAGAAATTAGCTCAACGAATTCTACACCCTTCCTAAATCCTAAATAAACAATGCCTAAATAATCGAGAGGTGTGTTATCAACTGCTGGATTTTGCAAAGCAATTTCGCCAAGTAGTCAAGAATTGGAAAACAATTTCGGACAGCTACGTAGAATGACAAAAATGTTTCAACTTCATTTGTCGGCCAAAACTCCAGGATTCACAAAAAATATTTGAACTGAATGTGTTTTTAAAAACGTTTGCCAAATACCTCGGAATTTCCAATACTATTTCAGTATCCACATAGGCATGGGAAAATTATATCGGCCATGGTTTCAGGAACTTAAAAAAATTGGCGAAATTCTTATTTAATACTATAATTTGAAGATGATGACAGAGGAAGTGGAAGTGGGGCATTTTTAAATCTTCGCTCCCTCCTCAACGCGCTTTTTAGGCTTGCGAGTACACAATGCCATAAAGCGCTTTTGCTATAAGTAATGTAATGTGCAAGGACACGGCACGCAACGCAGCACGCTTTGGCTTTAGCTAGAATTGCCGCTCCGCGTCCTCTCCCATTACATTACATTGCATGCTTCCACCGACGCAGGCGGTGGCTATGCTGCTCGTTTAATGATAAATCAACGCAAGTAATTTTCAAACCCACTTCGTTTCACTATGCCCCTACAAAATGAGGGATTGGTTTTTAAGCTCATCATTTCCTCCAACACTTGTCCGCGTGCGTAAAATGAGCACCGGGAATTAAAGGTATAATTAAGGAACCAGTAGAATCTGTAATTGAGGTCAAACGAATAATTAATTCCTACCTTTTATGACCATTAGCGCCTGTTCGATGCGTGCGTGATAGGAAATCATAAACACATAATTAATATCGAAGCTTTCATGTTGAGGTTGAAAATTCCAAAAAACTATTAAACTGAATTAGGAGTTATCTTGATTTTCGAAGAAATCCAACAATGTTTGTCTCTTATGCTATTTCTCGTTAGTACTTCGCTACTAATACTTCGCTCATCTTAGGCACTAAATTGGTAGAAACAGAATATTTAATAAAAGACTAGCATAACTTTTGACTAATTGTAAGATTGTGTACGTATCTATTGGCTCATTTAAAAAAAGTTGATTGCTCGAGGTGAAAAATACAAAGACAATGCTACTCAAAATCTGATTATGGTTATCGAATCATTTCAAAGCTGTGACCAATATTTCCATCGACTGAATGTTGATTCCTAACAAAGAAGCAAGTCACGAAGTGTAGGTTGTTTTTTAATTCATTTTTCATTACTAATGACATACAAAGCTAACATATTCGTTAAAATTTAAATAACAATAGTTAATAATTAATTAAAATCTGGAAAGCTAACCGATTTCCAGTTAAAAACGATATGAATGAATTTGATTCTGTTCCTGCGGCTCGAAACATACTGACGAGGAGATACTCGTCACAAAAAAAATAACTTGTATTTTATTAAAGGATGATTCGTGTGTAGTTTACAAGTCTAAGAAAACTTGACCTCGGAAGAACGTACTTTCGGTGGAACGAGAATTCAACAGTCACTAATGTAACAGGATCTTATGTGTACATAACAATTATACATATAACTATGTGTTCCTGAGTTTTTTTTTTGAGAACGACCACCCTTGACGGTCAGTATTCCAGAAAATACTTTGTTATATGCCGTAAGATGCATAATGAAGAGAATAAATTTCCCAGAAAATATTTCCCCCAAAAACCGAATAGCAAGGTCAATAAACCGAAAAAACCCAAAATCTTAAGTAATTCTTTTCAGCGTTACTATTTACAATATTGAAAACCGTACTATCTCAGATTTACTGTCTTAGCCTCTACTACACTCATATTTTTTCCCGAGCCCTAAAATTGAAACTTCGGATTTAAGAAAATAACATGGGATATTTTAATATTTCGCCAATTTTTTTGACTGCCGGCAGTCCCAAATAAGCTCTCTTTTGCTGGAAAGTGTAAGGACTAGTAAAATCTTCATTTAAAAATTTTAAAAAAGCGTTTATTTGGGACTGCCGGCAGCTAAATCGGGGTAAATCCGAAGCGGGAATTTAATGTACATATGTACATAAGGCGTCGTTCCTGTGTGACGTTCCACACTGTGCAGTCGTGTGCACATGCTCGCTTGCTGTGTAGGCGAGGGAGTTGGTACGATACATACTAGCAGCGCCTAACAAGTAAACACAGAGGCGTATGACTCCGCTCTCGTGAGACTAGTCCCTCACGGCAACTAGTCGCAAATATTAAATTAAATATTATGGGATTGGTTGGCATTATAGCTCCTTATCGAGTTCGAGTATACCGGCGAGTATCGAGTACGAGTACGAGTTCGAGTCGAGTACGGCCAAATTTTTGTGAATACTCGATACTTGAAATGGGTTTCGAGTACGGGTAACGATTTTTCACATACTTACGAGTACGAGTATCAAACGAGTACGAGTCCAATAAAAATACTCATAAGGGTTATCGAGTTCGAGTTCGAGTACCACATGCTCAATATACGAGTACGCGTACACGTGCACACAAGTGTTGCAAACTTTTGAATTTCCAGTAAAGAGACGAAGGCGCTAATATGAAATTAAATTAAAATGACTTATTGGATCCTAAGAGAATGCCCATGGCTGGAGAAAAATCACTGTTCAATTGTGGTCTTGTTATTATTAAATACTCGAGTATGAAGACTCGAGTCACGGCACGAGTACGAGTACGGGATTTCGGTATTTACAGTTCCGTACTCGCGAGTATGAAACAAGTTCGGGTTCTGAACTGGAACTCGGTCGCTTATTTCAAGTATTTTCCTGAGTACTCGTATATGTGGCGAGTACGAGTACCTTGGATTGGAGTTCATACTCGATGCTTCGATTTCGAGTACGAGTTCGAGTACGGTTCCGCAAGGTAATCACTCAATAAGGAGCTATAGTTGGCATCAAACAATTTAAATTGGTTTCCTGAAATGGAAACTACAGTTCAAAGTTCAAATGCATATATGCAAAAAACTATTCACTATGGGAATGGCCATTCTAAAAAAAAACATACTCATGAGTATGTAATTACGTGTAGTTAAAACCAAAGGTGTATGTCTATTGTCTATGAACACATAAAAACTCCTCTTCCCAACTTGGGAATCCAAATTTAATTTATGAGCACCTCAACAAATTGTGATTTACACTTTAGCTGTGATTTAAATACTACTTACAGATGATGGCTGACGAACGAGTAAATGAAGCTCGTCAAGAATTACAGGAGAACCCTATTTAAGGCTGGTACATTAGAAAGTCTGACTAGGAAACACCGTCAAACAGCAGAGAGAGTAATTATTAACATGATGGCCAAACAAGCGAGAAATCCTTATTTCGGATATTATTACAGGTAAAACATTCATGCACTAATAATTACGTATAATCAAATAATTATTCAGAATAGTTTTCCATAATTTCCGTGCAGTTTGATGTTCATTCATTATGTAAACAAAAGAAAATCCTCACTGTCAACTATTTTATTCTCAATAGGATTGCTGCTTGTATCCATAGATTTTGGTGCAAGAGAGTCAAGCAATCCGAAAAGTTAAAACTCTTGGGTATCCCATTATATATTTGCCTGTTCACCAAAGTCACACTGATTACGTTTTAGTTTCTTGACTGTAGTCGTCTCTAACATGAGAGCACCACTTGTTACAGCTGGAGAGAATCTCAACATTCCAGTTTTCAGGTAATGACTCCTTTCAAGTGAATATCGTATACCACTACAAAGTACATTTTCTGCTTCTTGTAGTGAAACATTATTACTGATACTTTTAATGCTCTTTTTACCTGCTAATCTCATTTTTACACACTAGTTTAATGATTTAATGATAGTTTGATGAAGAGTGTTGAGGGCTTTTTCATCGAAGATTGGATCGTAAGGATGGCCAGAAGGATATTCTCTACGGAGCCATTTTGCAGTCTTATGTGAAAATATCTTTAGTCGATGACAACGACTTGGAATTTTTCATAAAATGTGGCACGCCTTGCCACGCCAAAGGCATTTTCTTCGCTTACTTTTTACCTTTTGTTCCGGAGAGCAAATTTTAGCTTCTGTTTCTGCATGCATACCATCCGTCCGGTAGCTGCTGGAATGTTGAATGTGTGAACATGTGATTTCATTCATCATTTTCTTATTCCTGGTTTAATTTTAAACTAATAAGTGTGTGACGTGAATCCAGGTATGTGTAGATTAAGTGTAATCCAATAGTTTCCTACTTTATGAACTTTTGTCCGGGGGAAGAAGTTTGTTTTTCTTGCATTGGATTTCTGGCATGAATGACACAGTGAACGAGCATGAGTTCGAAATATTTTTGGCGATTTCCAATTTTTGGAAGCTTTTTGTCATACATATACATGAGTGGAGATATTTTCTTGACACTATATATGCATATGTATCTATGACATTATATTCTGTATTACTGAGGCTTTTTTCCCACCTTTTAATGATTTTCAACTACTCTGGTATGGTGCATGTACAAACAGTCTGGGGTAACATGCGTGCTGATTATTAATCATGATTTTTGATGGTGGAAGAATTCATTTTAGCATTTTTCGCAACTTGTCTCTATACACTTCCTTTTCGTTTCATTCAATTCAGTTCCTATTGGGTTCGGTAGCAATCACTTTCTCCAGTTATTTTCAGGAGCTTGCAAATCTAAAATAAATAATTTCATTATGAATTAGGGGGACTTCTTAGCTTTGCTGTGGACACGCTGTGGACATTCTTATTTTTACATTTATATTATTAACGAAGCTTTGTATGTCATCTATGCAGTAAACGCAACATGCATGTTTACACGAAAGACTATGTTATGAACGTCTTGATATGTATGTATGTATAAAAGTAGTAGTTATGTTAGTAACTGTAGTTTTAATAATTTTATTATATTTGTTTTTGTTTTTATGCAGGAATACATTCAGTCTTACTAGAATATGAAGTTAGCACTCACTCTCAGATCTCTGAGTCAAGAAAGTTCAAAGGACAGCGAATGTAATTCAAGACGATCGTCGTTTAATACACAGATTTCCGGATCATCTGCCTGCGGAGCCGAAATTCCACTGGAACAACGAGATTTAATCAATAATCTTGTTAACCTTCTCATTCATAGTAAGAAAATGGCTCGATTATCTCATGTTTATTTTAAGTATTGGTACATAGTCGTTTAAGCACTTTTTTGGAGTCACAGATTGTTTAGTTTGATGTATTTAATCCCAAACCAAAATGTATTCCGCTGAACAGATGGAATCAAGTGCTTCAGTCTGATGTCAACCTGTGCAATAGCCTTTATACTCTTGAACAAATACAGAACTAGAGTTTCCATGGAAAAATTATTAGAAGAGATGATAGAACTCAAAAATGAATTGATTCGGAGAAAACGTTGAGTGATGTATGGATGGAACAGAAGTTATGGATGTTGTGGAGCAAGGGGTGAGTGACAATGTGACAATGCAATTGTTTGATGGACCCTGGATGCCATACACATTAATTCACTATGGTATTCCTTTCTCAATTTCTTGAGTAATTTATACATCAAACGCATTAACGTTCAACCAATGAATACATTACTATATTACGTTGAGCTCTATTTCAAGATGTGGCTAAAAAAAGTTCTAATTGTACTTGCAGGTGAAAGTTTAGCCCTAGATCCTGTACGAAATTTCATCAAGGTTTTTGTGGGGTGGCAAGTTCTGGAGTGCTTCCGGAAGGACAACGTCTCTATATATTACCTACAAGATCACTTCGATAATGAGAAGGCGATCGACGAAGTTATTCAAAGAGTTCATAGGTTTAATATTTTAAAATCTGAAAACCTGTTTTTAATTGTGTTACTTTAAAAACATTTTGCAATTTTAAGTTAAATTATGAAATAGTGTTGTTCGTGTGAGAGATATATCTTGAATATGTTAATTCCTTCTAGTATATCCATATCCATCCAGCGTGCTTGTATGGACCCATGACAGTAGTAAATGTAAAAGTCGAAACGTTATTATAAATAATATTAAAATTATATTATATTATAATTAATAATACTAAGACCGACAAACCTCACGGGCCAAATCTCTCGTCCAACTTACAATTACCATTGCAAATAACCCAACTAAAGTTGTTCATATTTTCGGATGTTCAATTCAAAAAAGCGATGAATTATTAATTAATACATAAAAAGTTATTTCAGTACAGAAGTTGCGTGTCTATTCCTATGCGTTTCATAATTTTTTAAAGTTTAGTACCTAACGAGTGACTCGTAAAAGCTCGTACTAAATATTAGCAGAAGGTAATCGGTCGATATTTACAAATAATAAATATTTATTAATTTCCACTACAGGGTGTTATTCTTTAAAATCCGCACACATTTCATAGCATAGTCCAGCACTCATATTTAATTCTGTGCACATACACAAAAAGGAAAAGTTTATATATATATAAGGTCACCAGAGTTGCATTCGTTTTTCCATACTTTGTTTTTATAATCAGCATTTTTAAAGTCAGTAAATAAATACTGACAACTGTAAACACTATTGAGAACAGCAGCGCAAAAAATATCTGGAAGCAACCAGCAAAAACTCGAGTGTGTAGAAAATTAATTATGGTGGACACTAAAAATGAGAACAAGAGAGGTATTCAGTACTATTCTTCCTGTAACTCTCTGACTCAGTGATGGGCAATTGGATCGCCTATCCTTCAGCCTTGCCTATAAAATATTTGAAAAACAGCCCTACCTACTGGGCTATAGGCAGATACATCGCCTACCTTTTCCTTGCCTATTTTTCTCCGACCGCCTAGGTAACACCTTCCTATTTTGGAAACATGGGCACGACTTATGACAGAAATACTGAAATAACATTTTCCTGCGTGACTAGTGACTACCATTTCGCCCAAGAATGGTGACCACACAAGTATAATTACTGAATGTTCAGAGTTTATTGGCAGATTAGTAGCTTGAACCTAATGCAACCGAAACAAGTTCATTTCCTGATCTACATAACCTGACCTGCATAAATCTGATTTGAGGATATATAGCAAATGTTACTAAAATGCTAACTTAATATATTCCTACTCTGCTTGCCCAGAAAAAATGGGTTTGCGAAGTAATGACGGATAAAAAGAATCTTTTGAGCATCAGTCATTTTGGAGTCCATATCATAGAATAATCTTTAGGAGATTCTTTTCCAATCTGAAAATGACGATTTTTATTTAGTTCGGTAGCAGACTTTTGGGAATCTTGTTCGGGAAAATATTGAAATAATAAATGCTTAAATACGACAAATTTGTTGTTAGCATTTTCAGCATTTAAATCATGAATCACGCTTTGGTTAGTAAACTTCCACAAATTTGCTGCTTGACCTTCAAGCAATCGGTATAAATTCTGCAACACCCAACGTGTATCAATTTTAAGGAGTAAGCAATCCTCATCAAGAGATTTAAGCCACAACTTGGCTGAGGACTTGCCGTCAAATTTAGGTAATTTCATAATTAAATCCGAATAACAGTTGAGAAATTTTGGAATGATTAATTGATTTGAAATTAATTCAATGTATTCAGGAGTACGTAATGAATGAAATAAATGGAGGTAAATGGAGGATAAATAGAGGAGGTAAATGGAGGAGGTAAATGGAGAAGGTAAATGGAGGGTCATCGAAATAATTAATTAATACTGCAGAATAAACTCTAAGCCGTCGGTATCAGATACGTCGTTATTGGGCAATGAGGGGTTATCAATATAGTCTTGAAGAGTATGTTGGATGTACGTAATAGTTAAAAGTTGCAATTGTTATAATTTGTTTAAATTATTACATCTGATTTTAATTGTAACTATTATCAGAATAATCGGTATGAAATACAGCGTCACTAATAGGAATATAAACGTTGATTTCAAGGGAAGAATCTGTGGGAAAGTTATATTGTTTTAGAAAAGTATAGTCAGGACAATGATAATCGTCAGGAGAAATAAAAATTATTATATTTATTAAAACCATTTAATGTAATATTTGATATTAATAAATTTATAGGCAGGAGGGAATAAATAGAGGATATTAATAGAGGAGGTAAATGGAGAAGTTAATTGGAGGAAGTAAATGGAGGAGGTTAATTGACGAGTTAATTGGAGGAGGTAATTAGAGGTAATGGAGGAGTTAATTGGAGGAAGTAAATGGAGGAGTTAATTGGAGGAAGTAAATGGAGGAGTTCATTGGAGGAGGTAATGGAGGAGTTAATTGGAGGATGTAAATGGAGGAGGTAAATGGAGAAGATAAATGGAGGATAAATAGAGGAGGTAACTGGAGAAGATAAATGGGGGAGATAATTGAAGGATAAATAGAAGGTGTAGCGGAGTTAGTTATAAACAGTGAATGAAGTAATTGTGAGGATAAATTTTGAAAATTATAATTATTATAAAATGTAAATAATAATTTAATTATTGCTACATGTGTAGGAAATGTGAATTGCGAGTGTGTGATTGTTACAATTTGTAACTATAATCACGGTGTTAATTGTAATTAAAAACAGGATAATACACCCTGTAGAATATTATTAATTAACTCGCTTGGAAAAAAATTAGCACGCTAATTATGTGAGAGGTACTCTTGCCGTAATACCACCTTTTGGGGGAGAGAAGTAAAAAAAAATAGCAATAGAAAAGGGTAGGGGGAAAGGACAATGGTTAAGGATTGGGAAATCATTTTAATTCACTTTTTATTAAAAATGAAATTTAAAAAATTAATTGTTTAATTTTTACAGCAGGGAAATACAATTATTGTCATTGACAAAAATAATATGAATAGAAATGGGGTGGATGGTATTACTGCTGGGCCAAAACAAATACTTATTGATGAAAATAATAATTTTCACAAAAGGAGATCTTACTTTTAAAATATAACGGAAATAAGGAGTTCAAAAAGGAGTAAACAGAGACAGTACAGAGCAGAGCAGAGTCGGAACGCGCCGGGAATATATAGTGCCCAAATTTTACAACGTTGGTCAAAAGGGATGTCATACTTAAGATTCTACAAATTAAATACCACAGAACCACTTCCAAAGACAATAATTATGACAACGGAAATACATTAGCTGACTGACAACATATCTCAGTAAATCGTGTTTAAAATTTGATTTGTGCTCAATAAATTTTCATTTCATTTGTCGCTTGCTCGGACGTTCCGGAGTGCCCGGTAAATGCTAAATATTCTAAGTAATTTTGACATTTCTTCATATTGAAGTTTATCACTCACAACACGACATTTAACTTTTGGAATCATCTAAGCAAATGTCACACACGTAGTGCTTTTCACATACAAAATTAGCACACAGTTGACATTTGTCGGATAAGTAACAGTTTCCACGTTAAGCATCAGGTCTGGGATCATCAGTCGCCGTGGGTTTGGCACCAAACAGAAGCATTACATTACTAATAAGTCTGTAATATTAAATGAAATAATTTCAAAAGTTAGAACGTTTATAATTTTGGTGTCTGTAAGTAACACAATATACGTAAGCCTGACTTCTGAAGCCCGTCCTAGCTTCTCCTTAGGATGCAGGGAATTATCATTTCCTCGGAAAGCTGCATGTCTGTCTGTGAGACTGTTTCCCGGCTAACCAGTCCGGGTTCGTTTCGTCCCAAAGTAGGAATGTGCATTACACATACCGTATTGACATCACCTGATAATTAGACAAAACAATTAAAAAGTAATTTTATTTATGATCCAAAGAAACCGTACTTGAAAAGTAAATTCGGTGACAAAAATTATACCTTTGGTTTGATTATAATGTAGCATGAGGTCAGGTTTATTGGGCTCGTCCTTGTGGATGAAAGGACTGCTAAGCTGTGTAGACATCAGAAGTATATTTTTACTTGGTTTGGCTTTGCAAGCAACCAGCAAGCAGTTCCTATTGTTCCAAAAAAGTTCAAGCCAGATATTCGGACTTCTTATGGGTCAACTATTTGCTCGAATAGTGAATAACGATGTCAACCATATCTGGATAAGTTCCTCAGCAGCTTGTTGTGAACCGAAAAAAATCGGCTGTTACACCGCGCCAGGTGTTACAAAACTTTTCGGTCATGTCCATCAAACTCGCTTGCCTTGGTTGACCTCTGGCGAGGGATCTTCTTTACCCAAATACAAGTATTCTTAGTCACAGTTTTAGAAATACGAATTATCTAGGGAGGGCGAAAGTGTAGTTACCAAGATGTGAATCATTAATATGGCAAGAACAGCATGTGTATGAACAGGTGTGTCTTTATATATTGGCTATATGTAGTCAAGAATTACCCAGAAATTTAAAACGAACCGAGTCTTCACGTCGACAAGTGCCGTAATTTTGATGCCATACCGTCCAGGATTACTCTTCAAATATACTCGTCGTAACGGGCACCTTCCCAAAACTTTATCGCGTTTCATGCACTACTAAATCTGGTCCTGGCTCGTAGATTCTGTATTCTCCTGAAACGAGTTAGAAAAATCACGAATCGCCGCTAGTTTGTTGGTTTCTCGACAGGTAGATCTTGTTCCGAGGTCATCAAACCGCACATATTTCATCAGGAGATGAAAACGGTCCCGTGGCATAGTTGCAATAAAAGGAGGGAAATTATATTTTTCATCAGGACGCCACAATCGATGTGTCGACATTTTCCGAATTCTTTGTGCTCCAGTCATGATAATTATTAAACCAAAGATTGTGATCATTTCTGTCGAGTCCGTGTTATTCCAAGGTGTGGTTTTCTGTGAATCTGGAGTTTCAGGCCTGAATATAATTGTTTGCCCGCAAATTGGTGTATGTCACAATAGATGATATCATGGCATGATAGATCTGCAAATGGAAGAAATTTTTTTTCTCTGCAGCACTTACTTTCCGGATAGTTGTTCACATTTCAACTCACCCGATTCAACCAAGGGGTACCATCTTTTCCAAATAAAGTTTCAGCCGTATCTGGATATGGAACGAGCACTACGTCCTGAATACAATGAACTCTCTTTATAAGGGCCGCTTTATATCGGAATCTCATTATATCGGACACATTTGTCCATCCTCACCCAAAGTAGTTGTATACGCTTACAACGTCCGTTATAATTATATAACGGAATAATGTTTAAACCGGACAAAAATCCAAGCGATCCTTGAGATTTCGGTATAAACAAATTTTACTGTACTACCGCTCCAACAAATAAACATGAAAGCATGTATAGTTGGGTACCATATATTTTTGTAAAGACAAAAAATCAAAGTTTTGCTTTTCGGTGATGGTTTGAACGAAAGTACACTATACTACACTAGTAACCTAAATTAAACGTTGGGAAATGCAATATTTATTTGATCTCTACTCCTTGTATACTAAATAACGATGGACTCGATGAATACAATATTTAACAATTTGTAGAATTGTTCTATAAAATACCTCAGTTGTGCTGAACAAGGAGTTCCAACCTTATTATCTTTAAGGCAAGGATAAGTGTGTAGAAATTGCAGGAAAAAAAGAATACAATGAAATATGTAAATTGAATTGTTTACAAAAATGCTATTAAATCTTCCAAGATCAATTTTGAATGTGTTCCTACAGATAGAAGATGGTAAAAGTACCCACTCGATCCCGGGAACAACAGGTATGGGAACGGGATCATGCGTAGACCGTACCCGTTTCCGATGGGAACGGGAACAAATTGAAAATCTCTGTTCCTGTTCCTGTTCCCGGTGATCGGGTCCACCTGAGTGTGTTTCTGTTCCCGTACCCAAACTGGCCGGGAACAAAATATTTGTTCCCGTTCCTGTACTCGTTCCCGTTCCCATGTACCCGTGTTTTACCCGTTCCCGTGACGACCCCTGCTTCACCCCTTGGCGACTTTTGCAGTTGTACTAGTAACTTGATTTTTGCAATTACTAGTATTAAGTGCAACAAACAAGCTCAAGAGACAGTTATATCGTCTCGTCAATCGGTCAAGGACGGGATGAAGGCACAAACTGAACAGTGAATTACGAGCTGTATATTTGTTCTCGTATAATGTTAGGCAGTGAGCTTCTTGTGATTTGGTTGGCAACGAAAATCTAACAGCTAAAATTTAAAATGTAACAATGACCATTTTACTTTTGAATTAAAATATATTTAGTCTGTTTGCCTCCTCACCGACGATGATTATTGGCATGGCTGACAATTATTAGAGGTCTGACGGTGTCAAACACAGGGACACGCAAATCTGGATGAAATGCACGGTCGATGATTTAGTTTTCAGTGTACTTTGCACACAGTTATTTGGTTTCGGAAATGATGGCGGGTATGAATGCAAAGAATATGTGCCTGGATACACGGGTATTTTGTCTATAGTTCTAATATTACATATTACCCTGGGTAATTATTTGGATGTCATAGTTGTATTTTTGTTTCTCAGGAAAAGCGTTCGTATTTCTTATTTTGATCTTCCATAACTGTGGTTGTTCGTAAACGACTTTAAATAAATACATCATCGCAAATTCACGTATGTGCATGTGATTTTTAATGAAATTTGTACAAGTATACGCGAAGCATTTTACGAGTAAATACATAGGTGCTCGCCCTTAGGGTTACTCTACAGAACGTCGCCTTGCCCCTTAGACAACTAGTACTTCATTTTTAGAGCTAATAATTGATGGTTTTAGATGGTGCTATATACATGAGCATCTCCTCTATCGAAAGTCATTTAAAGTTAAATACAATGCCAGCTAATAATAAATTATTTATTTTAAATTACTTACCTGTACACATGTAGAGTATAAAAAAACGACCAAGTTCATTTTACAAAATTTCACAGTAGGAACGAAAATCTTCTGAATTCTAATTGCTGAGAATTCCAAGCTACTAATAATTTTAGAATCAAGAGTAAGATTGTCTAGACTATTACTGCCAAAAATCTCAATCACACCTATCATGCATTTTTTCTTTTAAAAATGTATGAAAAGGCGTGGGGTTTCTCCTAGCGTCACTGCGAGTTTTGGAAAAAATGGACGTACGCTTTGGACCTATCACTCTCCACACAATCGTAACGCAAATCTTAAAAAGTAATGGCCTTTTTACGTCTGGTCCACACCACAACTTTTAACAGATTTTTTCATGAAAAACAGGACTATCGAAATTGTCCGTTTTTGAACCGCAAATTTTTGTCGTCAGAGCTGTTGCCCGACGATTTAGCTCATTCCACAATTAAGATACGAGTTCAGCAAAATTTTCGCCAAATTCTATTTTAAATCATAAGGCTAAAGTGGCACAAAAAATTACCAAAAGAACAGAACAAGATATGTCGCTCAAACAAAATTTTAATAAGGATTTTATGGAACGGGTGCACATTTTTATCTCAAAATTCGAGCAACATTATTATCCCCACTTTTTGTGGAAAACATTTTCGAATTTACTTCCAACATTGTCACAAAAAATTGCAAAGGAATGTTTTCCCCAAAATATTTTCGAATACCCGGCCAAGTACTAGCCAAAAATTTATCGTAAATATTTTCTACTGCTGAAAACAAATTTCGACGACAATTTGTCTCTATATATAAAATGAAACCATCAAACTGTTTGCGTTACAAATCCGAACGACAAATTTATAGTAAAAATTTGCTACAGTGCAAACATTATATAAAATAATAGAGGCATAAATTTGACAATTTTTTTCCAAATGTTTCAACCAGTTTTGGAACACGTTTTATTTCATGTCAAAATTTGTGTATAAGCACATGAAAATTTCATTGAAAAAATAGAATTACACTGTCAATTTTTATTTCGTAGGATTATTTTCAAAAATCATTTTGAATATTGAAGGCGTACGTCAATAACTGTATAGGATCGACAAAAATTCAATGGCAAGGTAGTATATTGAAAATTGTACGTATTGGAACCAGTGGTCTGATTTTTGTGGGAAGACGGGAAGATTCTTCCCAGGGAAAAAATATTTCTGGCAGGGAAAATATCAGAAGGAAGGGATGCTATATTGCAAACAGGGATTTTACAATACGTAGATGTTTTTTTCTCGCGGATTTTCAAATTTGTTGGCGTGTTTCACGGAAATTTGTTATGCAAACAGGGATTTTTTGATTGATTGACCTTATTTGGTAGGGATTTGGCGTCTTGTAGGGAAATTATTTTTACCAGCAGGAATATTGAAAATCATTGACAATTTTTTTAGCAAGGGTTTTTGAAATCATTGAGGACCTTCCTGTATTGCAGGGACGTTTGATTCAACAGTGAAATTCAAAAATGATCTTCTAGGGAAATTTACAAAACTCCGGCCCCTGGTTGGAACTTGGAAGGGTCTGGGTTGTTTGTAATTCGATGTTTTATCATTTTCATAATGTAAATCGTTGAAACCAAACTGTCGGAGTGAACATACATATATATATAATATAAATGCAGACTTTTTAAGTTTGCCCTTTGAAACAACGTGATATTAGACGGCAAATAATAATAATATTACAGTTAATTTAGTTACGTCAATCAATAAATTTTAGCGTGCGAAAATTTGTATATTGGAGTGGCGTGTTTATTTTATTCTTCAAATTAATATTAAAATTTTGGTAGTCGAGTATGGTTGGAAAAATCAAATCATGATTTGCAAATAATTTTGAGACGTTAATTTTTAAATTTAGAAAACACTACGTATGCAAAAATACTTGAAGAAATCTCAGATATCAACCGATAATTCCAGCTCCGATTCCACCACCGTAGAGACCAGCTCCTCCAAGACCAGCACCTCCGAGACCAGCTCCTCCGATACCAGCACCACCGTAGAGACCAGCTCCTCCAAGACCAGCACCTCCAAGACCAGCTCCTCCAAGAAGACCAGCTCCTCCAAGACCAGCACCTCCAAGACCAGCTCCTCCAAGAAGACCAGCTCCTCCAAGACCAGCTCCTCCAAGACCAGCTCCTCCAAGACCAGCTCCTCCGAGAAGACCAGCACCTCCGATACCAGCTCCTCCGAGAAGACCAGCGCTTGCAATACCAGCACCTCCAAGACCTCCGTAACCAATTCCACCTAAACCGATTCCACTGCTAATGCCATAACCGAGTCCAGCTCCACCATAGCCAATTCCTCCCAAACCTCCTCCGTAACCGATTCCACCGAGACCAATGGATCCGGCGGCAGCGATGGAGGCGAAAGCCAAGACAACAACCTGGAATCCAATCAAATAAATTCAAATAAAATTGAACACAAATAATCAAAGGGAGACTCCATTCCCCGAAAAAATGAGTCTAGATTTGTGTAATTACAAGTTGAAAACTAACCAAAGATTTCATCATTTTGAAGTTGAGTAGTTGAATTTGGAATTCAAAATTTTATGTAATGTTTAGCTCTCTCGAGATTGGAGATTGTTATTGGGGAGATGACGTTGAAGAACTGGATACTTTCCAGATATTTCCATCAAGTTTATATAACAAGTAATTTTTAAGGGGGTTTCCTTCGAATCCGTCAACGCAATGTATTCGAATCATTTTGGAACCACACCATTTTTAATTACCATCAGCTGATTGCATGCATGTACATCATTCAGGCAGTACTTCATAAACTCATATGTCAACACCTGGTACTGGTACATGTTATCACGGGATTTATAATGAAAGTTATTAAAGGTAAAGCAAAGACATCAGTAACATCAGCTGAATTGATCTATCCAGTGTCAATAAAATACAATGCCGAGTTGCTTCTGTAATAATTATGAAATACAGTGAAGCAGAAAAGTAGAAAATCCGTAGTTAACAATCAGATGAGGTAAATGACGGTCGTTCTGGCACATGCTTGGAACCAAGTAAAATAAATGTTTTTTTCCTTCGCATTTCATTCAGTAAATCCTTGCAGTTTTTTAATGCTGTTTTCGCGGTGTGCAAATACATCCTTAATGGGATGCTTAAAAACCTCAAACTTATAGTGAATGTGTGCGTGAGTTTGTGTAGAGGAGTGATTCCATGTAGAGTCATTACATGTGTAGTTCTGTATTGCACACGAGGCATGGAAGAATTGGAGGAGTCATAGTCCTATTGATATTAGCACGTACATAAACATCAGTTATATTGCCGTGTAAGACACTCAACTCTACCAGCAGAAACAAGTGATTCTTATTGTACAATAAAGTATTGATAACAAAATAGATATATGTAGATAAATATATTTCCATCTCCACTTCAACAGACCATCCTGGTAAGCTCCTGGGACTTCTAGTGCTTTGAGCTACGACGACTTTATTGCCACAGCTTCTATATTATCTATAAAATTAATGTATAATAATATGTAATATGTTCAAGAAAAGAATATTTATTCAAATTCATTACTATTATGCAGATTATCAACGTAATCAGAATACTCAGCCAATGATGACTGACACGACTGGGAAGCAGTAGCAATGTCTTTTTCTCTTTAACAAGGTATCAATGTATGTTCTTCCCACATAGCAGCGGGATTCAAATGAAACAGCACATGTTTTAGTACTCCCCTATAGTGGTCGGATCGATTCAATTTGATTCAAATTTTTCAATTTGATTCAATTTGAAGCTTGAATTGAATCGAAAAACCGATTTTCGATTCAATTTGACCCAAAGCAATTCGATTCAATTCACTCAGTGAACGGATTATATGAGACCAGATAGAACCCAAGAAAGAAATTGTTATTTATTGAATTCATTTATTGACCTTGTCTTCCATTCTAGGAGATTGGTCAAATTTTTCTGTATATTGCTGAAGATGCGGCTTGATATTTTTTTCAATGAAAACAAATTGGTTGAAACTTTCCCCCATTTTTCGCTTTTTCGACCAATCTTTCGCTCAATTATATGGTAGTTTGCGAAATAATTTTGTCACGAAATTTGTCGTGAAGATTTGGGAATTAATTTTTTGAATTCTGGGGAATTGGACGAAATTTGTTTTCAGTTCTAGGTAGTTCGCACAGGCGTTTTCTACAAAAACTGTAAACTGAGCAGCTAGTTTTGCAAATTTTATTTATTGTAAGGTAGTCTCCGAAATATTTGTGTAGACTCTGAATTTCAGCCAAAATCAAAACATTTTTTGTCCTCTCATAGGATTTGGAACATTCGACTTTCGGGTCGGATATCGTAGTACAACCCAGATAATTTGGGAAAATTTCAGACATTGGCCATAGGTAGATTGGAAAAATTTTCGACAATACTTGCAAATTTTTAAACAATTTTAGGGTAAAATTTTTTTGAAATGTTTACGTGTTTATCCAAACAATAGGAATTTTTTCAAATACGTGTACCTGAGTACTTGACGTTTTATCCATTCCCAGGTAGATGGTCGAATTGGGTCCCAAGAAAGTCGGTCGAAATATTTATGTCGTTTGTTGATGATTTCGGAATAATATTTTATACAGTCTGTTTAACAAAGTAGATTTACAATGCATAACAGCATCCGCTTGGAAGTCCAGTTATTGAGAATTTAAGGTTGCTCTTGCAGATGTTTGTGTACAAATTTAGTACTTTTTACATCAATTTATTTGATTTTATTTATATTTTACCTGTCGTATTAACGTAACTGGGAGGTTGACAGAGCTGAAAATTAAATAAATATTTCATTAGAGCAAATATAACCCTATAGTCACTACTTTGTCATCCGCCTGAAGGTTTTCGTAGTTTGTTCACTTCAGATAGATATAACTGTGACCAGTACGGGCGAAATTTAAATACACGTTTCCTTGTACACACCACATTACTGTTAAAAGCCCTTGTTGCCACATTCCGCCGGCGCTTCGCCCCCTGGTGACTTAGCACTTAGCACGCAGTGCTGATCACAGATGATTTTTCCACTCCGAGATACTTTAACCGTGGAGTCTCAGTTTACTTTTCCATGTGAGCCAATGTGTAGCTGTCGATGGTTCCTCTCAGTGTTGTGTTGGGAACGTTTAGTCGACCATACCAAATAGATGCAGAGACCAGGAACAGGACCCGTCTGAATCTCTTGCACCCGAAGTCACCGTGTATAGCTAATTGTAAGTCTTATTTGTTTCTTATTAAATTTCCCTTTGAAGAAAATTGCAGTCCATGAAGCAAAGTAGGTGCTAGAGGCTGTAATTTAAATTTTGAAAGTCTACTATTATAAGTTAGATATCGAAATTCAGCTAGGCTTATTTGATTAATAAATATTTTTGGTTTCCAGGTCAACGTGAGGTATTTGTGAGCTTCGAATTCCTCTCAGATTACATTTACTGGAATAAGACGCCGCTCACGGTCAAAATTTGTAACAAGCCCCACATTGACTAGTTTCGTCAATATCATGAAAATAGCAAGATTAAGTCAGAAAATGTCTAATCAACGTCATCAATCCAAAAATTGAAATTAAACTGATAAAGTTAAATTTAGGGCAAACCGAGGTCATAGGACCATTTGTTACCCAATAAGGTGAGTTTAAGGTCATGAGACGTTTTGCTTGTTACCTACTAAAATCTAGGAGTATTTTTCTGAAATGTGTCAAAAGTACTGGGACATATTCCCATTTACCCCAATGTAAATTTTATTGGACAATGCATAACAACAATCACTTGGAAGTCCAGTTCTTGAGAGTTTAAGGTTGCTACTATTGCAGAGAGTTGTGTATAAATGTAGTACATTTTACATCAAATTATTTGATTTTTTTTACGGGTCATATTATCGTAACTGGTGGCTTGACAGAGCTGAAAATCAAATAAATTTTTTATTAGAGCAAATATAACCCTGTAGTCAGAATTTTTTATCAGCCTGAATTTTTTCGCAGTTTGTTCAATTGAGACGTTTGTAGTTGGAAAATGTTTTTAAAATAAATAATTATGAATATACGGAATAAAGAATATACACGCTCTCTAAGCAGCTGAAATACGCCTTCAGTGAAGCCTAACGCTGGATATGTCTCGAGAAATAATCCCTGCGTCTTCTGGAAGACTCAAGGGTAGAACATGAAAGTTACAGTTGTCATGAGTAAGTAGAACGCATGGACGCTTGAGATGTGTCCCAAAACTTTAAGTACCCTATCACTTTTTCCACTCCGAGATACTTTATCGTTGGGTCTCAGTTTACTTTTCCACGTGAAATATGTGTTGTGTTGAAAACGTTTTGTTGACTCGTCCGAAGAAATTGAGAAACCAGGAACAGGATCCATCTGAAGTCATCATGCAACTAATTGTAAGTTTTATTATTAATTTCTATTAAATTTTACATTTACAAAAAACCGCAACCCTTCCAACAAAGTGTGTGTTTGAGGCTGATCTTTTGTTTTTGCCACAACCGTTTATTACAGGCTTACTAAATAAAACGTACCCGATATAACGGGGATTTTCAGGTGGTAATAGGGTACGATCCGGAAGTGTAGTGTTGTTCTGCAGAATATAAATTTCATTTACAATTATATCATCTCATATAACTCCGTAGGTACTAAAACAAATGTTAAAATGGTTGTTGCCGTAAGTCCAAATTGTTCCTTAATTTTATTGTTTAAGGGGAAAAGTGAATGTTTGTGTAGATGGGAATAAGTTCGCAATTTAATTCACGTTTCTACCCTTTTAGAGAAAGTATTCTTGTAAGGGATACCTAACAGTGGGAGTGTACTGTGTATAATTCGCTGGCATTTCTGCAGAACTTAAATTAATTACCAAGCGATGAGGATACCTTTTGCTACATTTGAATACACATTGGGGAGCATGGACGCTGCAAAAGTGTCCCGAAACATTAGGCACTGTCTCTTCTTCCATCTCATGTTTCCGTAACCTTTACTTTCCAAGTCCTAGCTTTTCATATGGAGTAGTTGATCATTCCAATTAACGACTACGTGTTTCAGTCTGAAGTTCCGCATTCGAAATTTTGCCAACGCTATGGAATGGCTGCAACCAGGACCCCTCTCAAGGACTTGCATCCAAAGACACCGGACAGCTAATTGTAAGTTTTATTTATTTCCATTAAACTTCCATTTGAAGAAATTTGTATCCCTTGAAGCAAAGCAGGTGCTAGAAGCTTTCATTTAAATTTTGAAACATTCTATTATATTTTAACTATATATATATTCAGCTGCGCCGATTTGATTAATAAATATTTTTACAACGTAAGGCATTTGTGAGCTTAAAATTCCGGTGATGAGATTTACCGGAATAAGAGGCAACATGGTCTATGAATTAGTGCTACCCACTAACATCAAGCTGGGGTCATATTGCTATGTATTTGTGACCCACTACAGAAACTGATGTCATGTAATCAATTGTGGTGCATGAAGGTGAATCAAGGGCAATAAAAATGTACATAGAAACATTTGGAGCCAATTCGAGGAACATCTAACTCAATTGAGTCATACCCTCAATTACTGGGTCCGATTGGTCCAGTGTAAGTAAATGGCTTAAGCATAGGGTTAAACGGGGCGACATCTATTATGAGATGTCGGATTGCTGTTCAGTATCGACAAATGGAGGAAACGCAAAATTCGGTTTCAGTGAAAAATATCATTATCTTTCTTAGGCGTGCGTTCGTTGCAATCAAATTGTGCGATTTTCCGGAAACATATCTATTCTAAATTGAGAATTTTAAACAAATGTTAACATGGAAAATTCTTACGGGCGTTATATGTGACAAAACATTCAAGTTTCTGAAATTTCAAAAAGGTTTTCAAAGATAAGGGGTAGTTGGGTTATCTGGGTTAGTTATCCGGGTAGTTTCGATTCTTTTATGTTTGTTCAAGTTTTTGGCCATGGAATTTTATGGCCATGGAATTTTGAAAATGTTTCCCAAATCTTAGGTAATTGTCGCTATATGTTTGTACATTTGTGTGGATGGCCAATGGTGTAGTCAAATAGTGGCCATTTAATACAACCTAATGAACCCTGAGCAGTCGGAAAATATTTGTTTTCATTGCAGGATTTTTCTCCAATTTTGAGGTTGACAGATTTGACTAATTATTCCTGAAAAGTGTATTCAAAATTTTTTAAATTTATTTGATCATTTCACCACACTTGATTTGTCCTGAGTGGTGAACCCGAGCTCGTTATTTCTCGGATTAAAATAATACGCTTCAGGTAGAGCTTTTACAATTGGCCAAACGGTACCTAAATTTAGTGTAATTTACCGACGCGCTTAGCAGCTTTAGGGAAAATAAATCCCAGGATTTAAAGTTTTAAAACGAATTTACGGTCAAAATTTAAACAACCTTTTTAACAAATTCGAAAACAATTTCGGGCTCCTACATATTTATGTATGTCAAAAAGGTAGTTGCTAAAAAATGTTTCCTCAATTCGTGAAAAGTTGGCTAATATTTTTGTCAATGGCTGGGTATTGGATTAAAAATGTGTTCCATTCTGAATTACTGCACGGCCTAAATTGTTTTCACTCTGAGGTATTAGGACCAGCAGCAGCAAAGTTGAGGGGTTTTTTAATATTAACTAATTTTTTTTTTAATTTTCCGTAGTAGAAAATATTATGAGCGATCTGGGGAGTTGTTGAATTTTGGGAGTTTGACTACGTTCCTTTATTTTGAAGGAAAACCTTTCGTCCCTGATGAAAACCAGTGGAAATTATTTATAACGCTTCTCTCATTTTTGGATATTTTAACCCCAATATTTGAGACATTTGACAGCTGAAATCTGATAAAAATGTATCGGAATTAAATTTTCGGAAATCCCAGTGCTTTTGAATACTTCCATCACAAAATCCTCAGAAATCGGTCTGCTCCACGGTTTCTTTCAATGCGCTCCTCATTTTGGATTTTTGCTCTTTGTCTCCTCTGGACATTCTCAATGTAAAGTTGAATCAAATGTAACGAGTGTCTAAATATATTCTCAAAAACATTAATTCGTAATTACCTGACCAAACGTGTTCACTCTGCGTAAAGACTTGGCAAGATATTTTAATGTATTTTAAGGGAGCTGATCAAATATTTTGGGCGGTTTCCAAATATGTTTTAAAGCATTTTTGCTTGTCCTTTCTTCATGGTCAAAAGTTTATTATTGTCCAAATATAAAAAACGGAAATAAAATTTAAAGGACGTTCAAAGGAGCTCTGCATTGAGCAGTTTCGATAAAGTCCGGAAAAGAGCAAAATTTAGTTTGAAAATACAAAATCAACTTCATCAATCCAAAAATTGAAATTAAATTTATACATTTGAATTAAGGGCAATCTGAGGTCTGATTGTGAGGTCATAGGACCAGTTGTTACTCAATGAGGTGAATTTGAGGTCATGAGACGCTTTGCTTGATATCTGCTAAAATCTAAGAGTCTTTTTCTGAAATGTGTCAAAAGTAATGGGACGTCATGATGAGAGAGCCTTGAGAGAAGATTTAGTCGGAAAATACAAAATCATCCTGATCAATCCGGAAATTGAAATTAAATGTATAAAGTTGAATTTAGACCACACTGAGGTCATGCGACCATTTGTTATGAATGCATTGAATTTCAGTTCATGAGACTTTCGACTTGTTACCTAATAAAATCCATGATTATTTTTCTGAAATGTGCCAAAAGTACTAGGACATATTCCCATTTACTCCAATGTAAATTTTACTGGACAATGTAAAATTAACATTCTAAAAAAAAGAGATTTCTATAATTTAATATTCCCGTGTTTTTTATGTCCGCATTTAGTACTTGTTGGATCAATTTATTCGAAATTTTTTCATTTTATGGTATCGTAACTGGTCGTTTGACAGAGCTGAAAATCAAATAAATATTATATTATATATAATAACAATAATTATGATCATATATTTATACATATCGAGCAAATATAACCCTACAGTCATTACTTTGTCATCCGCCTGAATTTGTTCGCAGTTTGTTCAATTGAGATGTTTGTAGTTGAGAAATGTTTTTAAAATGGATAATTATGAATATACAGGCTATACACACTGTAGAGAAATAATCACTGCTTCAGGACACATGTGAAGCTCTTGCACCCGAAGTCATCATTTATTTCTATTAAATTTCGTATTTTCAAAAAACCGGACCCTTCCAGCAAAGTGGGTGTTTGAGGCTGGTATTTTATTTTTCCAACAGCCGTTTATTACAAGCTTACTAAATCAAAGGTGGACAACACGATCCCTTAAACGGTGATTTTCAGGACTCACAGGAAATCTAATAATTATTTTACGTCCACCCCCATAAATTGAAATAAGCGCGAGAAAGAACATAAGGAAGTTCCCTCATGGTTAACTTCGACATCTTGGACTTTTTCGAGGAGTAGTTTTCGTAGTAGGAAAGTTTATTGTTGTTCTGCAGAAGAATTTATTAGAAGAATTTTATTTACTATTATATCATCAAAGATGACTCCGGTCTCGATCAAATTATCTGTACAAATGTAGGCACGTAAACAAATATTAAAATAGTTGTTAACTCATTTTATTGTGTAAGGAACCTTAAATGAAGGACTTTATTGATGGGGATTAATTTTCATTTTAATTCATGTTTTTACACTTTGGGAGAAAATACTCTTGTAAGGGATCCCAAAGTGTAATCAAAATAGTTTGGTGGTATTTCTTCAAAACTAAAGATTAAAAAGCGATGAGGACCCTGGGAAAGTTTAAAAGTTTTTGAGACATTTTGATCATTCCCATTAAGGACTCCGTGTTTCAGTCTAAGTGCTACATTCGAAATTTGGCCCTACCGATGCAACGAAATGGCTACAACCAGGATCCCCGTCAAGTATTAACCAACTGTGGTGCATTAATATTAATAGAAGGTCATGGGATGATGTGTCACTCATTATGACCACTCCTTTTTTTGGGGGGGCAATGTGATACGAAGTCCCTAAATTCTGAGCGTCGAGCGTCCTGATTCTTACAGGCGATGCGAAGCTGAAATAATGTATGTTACGAATATCGGGGTGTCTGCCGTTTTGGTAATTAATTTAATTTGCTCACGTGTCCCACGTTGCACACGGGAGTATTTCACTTCGGCCCTTTTGTCCAACAGTGTTTTTGATTATTTTGTAGGTTGTGAATTATTATCGCGCATTTTAATAACTAGTTACAATTTTTGTTGTCAAATCAAATTTTATGTTAGTAATTGAAATGCATTTATTTCTTTGTAGCGAGTTAACCCAAACATTTTCGATGTACTATTCTAACATTTTCAATGATGGCTGTTGAATATTTATGTCAATTCCTTGGAATTTTAATCAATCTGTTTGCCAATTCCACGGAAATCGACAAAATTTCCCTTTTAAGAAAAATGTAATCCTTGATTCAAATATAATGGTAGAAGCTGTAATTTAAATTTTGCAACAGTCTATTATTATAAGTAAACTATGTCGAAATTCAGCTAAGATTATTTGGTTAAAAATATTTTTTGTGGTAGATAGAAAAATAAGAATTGCTTTATTGAAAATGTAAGTTAATAAGGGTGTCCTTATGGTGGGAACATACTGTATGTAATTGCATATGTCAATCCCTGCTGCTGATAATATAAATTTTATAACCATCGAAAAAAAAGGTACATAGACCACAAGATTAACTTTGTACTGTTTACCAACTTACCTAAAATCTAACATTGTGCCATATTGGGATATACATATGTATATACCATGAAATTCAGATGGCGCTGTATAGGAACTCACCTGAAAATAACATTGGGCAGTATAGCCATTTATCACAAAATTAACATTGCGCTCTATAGTAATTGATCCCAACGTTGTGATAACAAGCAAGGTCACTGATTTCTTCCCAGATAGAAAACAATGACGTTTATTGATGGTTACCACTCAACGCATCCCTCTTGATTGACTAATATTGGTTTTATTAAAATATACGTGTACTTTAGAAGTTATTAAGCAATACTGGAATTTTCCCATTTAAGGCTGCTTATATGTCAAGCCGCTGAATTTTTCATTCGAAAATGTGACGCTCATTGATAAAATATTTCACTGGATTTCAAACGAGTGGAAAATGAGATCATTGCGTCCAATGTTTTAGACAGACCTCAAAAGAGTGAAGCAAATTGTAACAAGAAAAATATTTAAAACAAACAACTTTGTGAATCGAAAAGTAAAAAATTTAATTAGTAAATGATCTGTAATAAATTATTGTGGTCATTTCAATGTCCCTGAAATTTCGTACAAGTTCCACATTTTATTGTATAAATATTTGAGCAAAAATGTAAAAAATTCAAACTTTTACTTTTCCCCGAAAATGACGTTTCTCCATTTCCCTGAGTTCTGTATATCAAAGAGCTTTGAACTACGTGGATGGAAAAAAATTGTAAAATCTGGAAGAAAATTTTCTGTCAACCCAGTATATTTTAACCCTTGCACCTTCTAAGATTTCGCGGATGAGCAAAATGTTCTTAGACACCGGGTACAGTGTGACCATAATTAATCATATGACGTTCCACCGTAGTCCTCGAATACTGTAATGGAGTGTTTCAGAAAATGTTTTGTTTGTAACAAGACTAGTTCCGGGGTTTTATTCATTGACCTGGGTCAATTATTAAGGTCAGAGGGTGTAATATGTATATAAATTGAATAGTTATTAATATACAGACTATACACACTCTCCAAGCAGCTGAAAAAACGCCTCCAGTGATTCCTAACGTAGGATATGTCTCGAGAGTGATGCAGTCTCGAGAAATAATCACTTTTGCTTCTGGAAGAAACAATAATAATAAATAGTAGAACATGAAAGTTACAGTTGTCATTTGTCATGCGTGAGTGGAACGCATGGACGCGTTAGACGTGTCCCAAAACATTAAAAGTACCCTTTCACCTTTTCCACTCCGAGGTACTTTAACCGTGAAGTCTCAGTTTACTTTTCCATGTAGAGCCAATGTGTAACTGTCTAACTGTCGATCGCTCCATTTAAACACTGTCTCAGTGTTGTGTTGGAAACGTTTGGTTGACCCCAGCTAAGAAATTGAGATACCAGGAACAGGACCCATCTGAATCTCTTGCACCCGAAGTCACCTTTGCAGCTAATTGTAAGTCTTATTTGTTTCCATTCAATTCCGCATTTTAAAAAACTGCAGCCCATCTAGCAAAATGCGGGTATTTTAGTTGTACTACATCCGTTTATTAATGGCTTACTAAATAAAAGTTATACAACACGATCCCTTAAACATTGATTTTCAGTACTCACAGGAAATGCAATAATTATTTTACGTCCACCCCCACAAGTTGAAATAAGCGCTCGGAAAAACATAAGGAAGTACCTGATGGTTGATTCTTGGACTGTTTCCAGGAATAGTGTTGTTCTGCAGAATATTTGTTGGGAAAAAATCAATTTCAATTATAGCATCAAATATGACTGCGTAGTTACGAAAACAAATGTTAAAATAATTGTTACCGTAAGTTCAAATTGTTAGCTGATTTTAGTGTTTAAGGGGGAAAATGAATTTGTGTAGGTGGGAATAAGTTAAGAAAGTAAGCAATTTAATTCTACCATTTTAGAGAAAATGCTCTTGTATGGGATCCCTTACAGTGGGAGTGTACTGCAAATAGTTCGCTGGTATTTTTGCAGAACTTAAATTAATTAACAAGCGATGAGGATATCTTTGCTACACTTGAACACACATTGGGGCTCGTGTACGCTTCAAAAGTGTCCCGAAACATTTAAGCACCGTCTCATCTTCCATCTCACGTTTCCGTAACCTTTACTTTCCAAGTCCTAGCTTTTGATATGGAGTAGTTGATCATTCCCATTAACGACTACGTGTTTCAGTCTGAAGTTCCGCATTCGAAATTTTGCCAACGCTATGGAATGGCTGCAACCAGGACCCCTCTCAAGGACTTGCATCCAAAGTCACCGGACAGCTAATTGTAAGTTTTATTTATTTCCATTACACTTCCATTTGAAGAAATTTGTATCCCTTGAAGAACAGCAGGTGCTAGAGGCTGTCATTTAAATTTTGCAACATTCTATTATATTTTAACTATATCGAAATTCAGCTGTACCTATTTGATTAATAAATATTTTTGACTTCCCGGTCAACGTGAGGCATTTGTGAGCTTAAAATTCCGGTGATTAGATTTACCAGAATAAGACGCGGTTCGTTGTCCCAACGAAAGCTGCTGAACCAGGTAATTCAAATTTGTTGCAGGGGTAGGTTAGCTAAAATGCAAGAAGTCTTTTTTGCTAATTAATTAAATTTGGTCACGTATGTACGTGCACATGCGAATACACATAGAAAAAGAAAAGTAAAGCTTGTGCCGTCTTTAGCCTTAGTCTTTAGGTTTGTCGTTAACAGCAAACTGAGTTTATGAGTCGGTAGATGTCTCATGAATTCGCAAATGCGTAATTTGAATATTTTGTAAACGTTTTTCAAAATTTAATGAATGCACACTTATTTCAATTAGGTGTGGTAATTTTCAATTTATTCTTAGTTTACTATTTTACGCTCACTGGTCTATATATATATACATATTTACATAAACGTTTTAGAGTATTTATAGTAGAACGAATAGTTTAAGCTGTTAAATCCAATGGCGCTTCGCCCCATAAGTGACTTGGCGTGTAGTGCTGATCACCGAAGATTTTTTGTTTGCTGATGTACGTACATACGTACAATATTGATATGCTTTCAAAATTGTAGGAATTTGTCCAACTATTTATGGATTATTAGGTAGGTTGTGAATTATTTCCATCCATTTTAAACAGCATGACGTATTATTTTTGTCATATAAAAGCCTGTCCTAAAAGTTAAAATTATTTCACCATTTATTTATTAGTAGCGAGTAGCGAGTTAACGCAATCATTTTCTCAAAACCATGGATGGAGGTTCAATATTTAAATACTGTAAATTCCTGAGAACTTGAATAAATATGTTTTCCAATTCACCCGAGTTTTCACCCAATTCCCACCCTTGGATAACTTTCGTAGGGGTGCGTTCGTTACAATCCCGTTGCGCGATTTTCCGGAAACAAAATTATTCTCCACTGAGAATTTTAAATGCATTTTAACATGGGAATCCATTCCGGCTTTATATATGACAAAACATTCAAGTTTCTGAAATTTCGTAAAAGCTTCTCAAAAATCAGGTATTTCGGGGTAGATGTGATTCTTTTTTTCTCTTATGTGGATAGCCAAAGGTGGTGTCAAATAGTGGATATTTTGTACAATTTAATTCCTGGGCACTTGTAAATTGTTTATTTTTCATTCCTGAATTTTTTAAAATTTTAGATTGATAGGTTTGGCTATTCCTGAACAGTTTGAAAAATGGTTTGAATGTATACTCAACTTTTAAAATAAAATAAATATTTGACACTCGTTTGTAGAAAATTGCAAGGGCTTTCAAACGAGAAGATCGTTGCGTCCAATGTTCTAGACACCGCAAAAGGGTGAAGCACCATTTAACCAGAGAATGGTTAAAGCCGAAAGTAAGAGTTAATAAATGATCTCTAATAATTGTGGTCTTTTTAATGCCCTTGAAATTTCGTACAAGTTCCAAATCTTATTGTGTGAATAGAAAATATTTTACAATTTGCGCGAAAATTCAAAAACATTCGAAAGTTTTTCCCGAAAATGACGTTGCTGCATTTCGCTGAGTTCTGTGTATCGAATTTCTTTGAACGACGTGGATAGAAATTGTTATCTAGAACAGAGCTGCGGTCAAGTTCATGTTAAAACTTGTCATGTTCATATCAAGGTCAAGTTCATGTCAAGTTCGGTTTGACGATTATTTTAACTTGACCATGAAGCATCATGTTCGAGTTTACGTCAAATTTTCACTTGACGTTCTGGAAGACTCAAGGGTAGAACATGAAAGTTACACTTGTCATGCGTGAGGGGAACGCATGGACGCTAATGTTGGGGAAGTCTCTGAATTGAGAGTCCTATCCCTTGTGAGTATCATGAAATAAGTCCGTCCAGTCCGTCCCAGTTAGAAATTACGTGAGTCCGAATCAGTCCCGGTCTCTGGCAGAGACTTTAGATAAAGTCTGTATCCGTCCCTAACCTTTTATAAGTCCACAAGGAACCCCCAAAACAATGCACAAGTTTTGCGGAAATTGCCATGAGATGGAACTATGCTACATAGTGGACCTGAACATAACGTTGCTGAAGCGGCAAAATGGTCCAAGTGATGTACAAATGCATGTGTGCGTAGACCATTTTTACTGTTCCACGACGATATGTAATTAACCCAAACGGCCCAAACCCAACTATGAGTCTCCTCAGTCTTTTTGACGTTTAGTGAGAGAGAGTCCCAGTCCGTCCCAGTCCCAGCATTTGTTTCATTTTTAAGTCCCAGTCTCAGTCCAGTCCGTATCTGTATCTCAGTTTTTGAAGTCCGTCCCAATAGACTGAGTCTCATTTCCCCAACATTAATGGACGCTTGAGAAGTGTCCCAAAACTTTAAGTACCCTTTCACTTATTCTACTCCGAGATACTTTAACCGTGCAGTCTCAGTTTACTTTTATATGTGGAGTCAAGGAGTAGCTGTCGATGGTTCCTTTTAACGACTGTCTCAGTGTTGTATTGGAAACGTTTGTTTGATCCCACCTCAGAACTACAGAGACCAGGAACAGGGCCCATCTGAATCTCTTGCACCTGAAGTCACCATACAGCTAATTGTAAGTCTTATTCGTTTCTATTCAATTTTGCATTTTCAAAAAACTGCAACCCATCTAGGAAAATTTGGGTGTTTGAGACTGGTATTTTATTTTTCCGACAGCCGTTTATTAAAGGCTTTTTAAATAGAAGGTAGACAACACGATCCCTTAAACGGTGATTTTCAGTAATCACAGGAAATCTAATAATTATTTTTACGTCCACCCCATAAATTGAAGCAAGCGCGAGGAAGAACATAACGTAGTACCTGATGGTCAATTTCAGCATGACTTTTAACAGGAATAGTGTTAGGGTCGGAAGTGTTGTGTTGTTCTACAGAATATTTTTTGGAAAAAATTTCATTTACAATAATAATTATTATATAATCAAATATGACTCAGTAGTTACGAAAACAAATGTTAAAATAATTGTTGCTTGAGTCCAAACTGTTAGCTGATTTTATTATTAGGGAAAAAACTGAATGTTTGTGTAGGTGGGAATAAGTTCCCAATTTAATTCACTTTTGTACCCTTTAAGAGAAAATGCTCTTGTAAGGGATCCCATATAGTAAGAGTGTACTGTATACAGTTTGCTGTTGTTTCTGCAGAACTTATGATTAGAATGAGATACGGATACCGTGGCCAGGGTTGGCCAAATGAAAATGCCCTCGGTTTTATGCCTGCCCGCTTGAAAATGCCCTGAAAATGCCCTGAAAATGCCGAAAATGCCCTACTTTCAAAATGCCCGGCATTTTGGGCATTTTCGGCAGGCATTTTGGGCATTTTCGATTTTTTTTGTAAATAATCATTATTTGACGCTCTTTTTAGAGACCAGATTGTTTTAAATGTCAAACTTCATTTAAAAATATGCATTTTACAGAATGAATTAATCTAAAGCTTCGCATTTTGTAAACTATTAGTATTCCTACATCGTTTCTTCCCCTGTGCATTGTTAATCTAATTCAACAATATCCTCAACATCAACGCAGCTTCGAACTCGTGAAAAGTAAAACTATAATTTTCGTCATCTAAAATATTTTTTTCCAATTCAGGGAATGCAGTGATATTTTATACACATGATAATCATGTATAATTTGTTTTGATGAACTCGGTTCTGGCTTTGTTGAGAATTATTTCACCAACGCTGATTCTTGTGAGCTTAAATCGATTTCTTTGGTCACATCGATGTCCAGAGCAATACACGTTTTGGTAATAAATTTGGATAATTCCCGTTTAACCTCCACTTGGACTTTTAAACTTGCATGCGAGCACGCCACTTCATGGTATAATCCAACTGCTTGTTATGAAAGTAATTACACAACATTTTATTTTCACCGATGTCTGACCAATGAAACTGAATATTGTCATTGATTCGAGGTATCCTGATTAAATCTCAAGTGAAAATTAAGAAAATGGAATGAGATTTAAAATAATGATACAGTAATACAAATGTTAGTATAGTGAATCAAGACACGCGACACGCTACAATAATTAAATTTCAGGTATGCATTTATAAAGATATTTGCATTGATTCAAACAAAAAATGTATCGAAATTTACCTCGCTGAAAAAATAATAGAAAAGTCCAGGCAGAAGTATCCCAAGAAATGATTGAATATGCCCAAAATGCCTGCCCTACGCGGATTATGCCAAAAATGCCGAAAATGCCATAGATGCCGAAAATGCCATGAATTGAAAATGCCGAAAATGCCCGGGCATATGGCATTTTCAATTGGCCAACCCTGACCGTGGCTACGCTTGAGATTTTGCGCATACAGATATTTACGGCCTTTTATTCAAGTTCTACTCACCGGTAATTTTTGATAATGTGAATGTTTGACTGGAATTTTGTAATTTTAAATGCATATTTAAATATGCTACCATTGCAATTTTTCCACCAAACATTTACACATTAATATTGAGAAAAAACTAATGAACTAAACAAGTTTCTCTTCAAAAAGCTATTTCCTACTCTGGCTCTAAATTCGCGTTCTGTTTTTGTTTTCGGAAACGTTAAACAAACTAAAGGCGAACAACATTACAGCTTTATCTTCGGCCTTTACTAATTTGGTTGTCAAGTCGTAGTCGTTAGCCGAAACCATATTTTAATACGAGGGTTGTAGATAAAAAAACTTTGTCCTTTAAGAAATACTTGCACAAAGTGTGCCTAATGTTTTTGTCAGTTGGGGAATTTCCCAAAATTTTAATAGTTTAATTATCAAAAGGAGGGAGCCAAGAAACGGGTTACCCCTCCCTTCTCTCTATGGCCTATGAACTCAACTATGAGGTTGTTGGAGAAATATTGTTTGTAAACTGAATCTGATCTATTTTCTTTGAAATACGAGGGAATCGGGTGATATGTTTTGTCTATTACAGGTAATTGACCGACTTTTTTTTAATTTCCGGGGAGGAGTTTGCGAATTCCAATTAAGCAAAATTAGGTTGTCAATTGCTTTGAACTTGTAGACATTTATTGGGCAATTTCTGGGGATTTCGTTAATAATATTTGTAATTGTAACCGTTTGTATTTGATAGCTTTTTTTCTAATTATTCATTAATTTCGCTGTAATGCCAAGACAATTTCGAATCCTAATCCCCAGGTAATCCACTAAACTTGGACTTTTTCAAGATGATCTAACAATTAAATTCTTCAGAATTCGGAAACTAAAGTTTTCCGAATTCCCTTGACGTCTACCGAATGTTTTCGTCAGTTGGAAACTTTTTAAAAATGTTTGGTCACATAGAAGGTAACAAGAAACGGGTTACCCTTCCATTCCCTTATGACCTACCTATGAACTCAACTATGAGATGTTGGAGAAATGTTTTTTGTAATAAAAGTGTGATAAATGTTCTGTTTATGGTAGGCAATTGGTTGACACTTTTCCTTAATAATTACTGGGAACACTTTTGCTAATTCCGATAGGGCGAAATTATTTTGTCAGGTTCTTTGAATTTGTACAAATTTATTTCGAAATTTCTAGGGATTTGGTGAATAATATTTGTAGTCATGGGTATTTCATATTTTTCCGTAATGTCCAAGATAATTTCTAATTCTCAATTAATTCACCAAACTTCAGCTTTCTTCGTCAATTATTATGTAGCCTTGGAAACATTTTTGTAATTTTTGGGTATTTGGAGAAATGATTTTAAATTATTTAAGCTGCGAATGAGTTTAAAGAATTAAATTCACAATTTTAAAAAGAAGCATATATTATGCTAAATGATAAATGCCAATTCGGGGGAATTTGAATAAATGTATTTGTCAACTATGTTCGCCCGAATATTTTTGCCGATTCTAGGAATAGGTAAATATTTTCTATTCTATTCATATTTATTCTGCATCAGGGACGGGATATCGGAAAAATACGGATTTAAATGTGGATTCGAATACTTTCTAATTTCGATTTCAATTTCAATTATTTTTTTAAATACTTACAAATTTGAATTCCGATACGGATTCCAATATATTTGAATACTTCCTGAATTTGGATTCCGATTCAAATACTTTTCGGATATTCTTACAAAAAATGGGAATTTATTCAAAAGAATAATTTAATCGCAAAAATATAAGCAATACATAACACATTAAGTTTTTTCAAGGCAAAATTACCACGCAAATCATTTTTAATAAACTTGAGCACAGAAAACACACACTCAGCTGAAATTTGAGTAACTCGAAAAGCAAGGAGTGATCCCATAACAATTCTAAAAAATTGGAGTAATTTTTTTTTCACATTTAAATTGGTTTCAGTGGAATCCATTTTATTATAACTACTTTTCGGATAAGTTCCTTCTAACAGTATTTGTAAATCGATTTGTTTGATAACACATCGTAATTAGAATGTACTTGAGAGCAAGATTTAAGAAGTGAGAAACTTGATTAACTTATTGTTAATAGTGGTTAACAGTCCTGTAAGACCGAAACTATGCAGCTATCTCATCCTGTTTGCAGGAATTTTTACAAAAACGGGCTTCAACTCACTGTCCATTAACATGCATACACTTTTCGTTTACCAACCGTTCGGAACTTCGCTTTCAAAAAGCGCTTCCTATGAAGTTTTTCTCGCACGTGGCAATATAAAACCGAATGAAATCGATACTTTATTGGAATCGGAATTCATAAAAAATATTCGAATACCGATTCGAATACCCTTGTTTTTATTCGAATCCGATTTTGAATACAAATACCTCTGAGACTATTTTTCCGATTCCAATATCGATTCGGATACCCGAACTTTTTGAATATAATTCCGATTCGAATTCCGATTCGAATTCGAATTCCCGTCCCTGTTCTGCATTGAGAGTTTTAAATGCATTTTAAAATCGGAATGCATTTGGGCGGCATGTGTGACAGAACATTCAACTGTCTGAAATGTTTTAAAAATCGGGGTTTCCGGGTAGTTGCGATTCTTGTTTTTCCAATTTGGGTGGCTAATGGTGAAGTGAAATAGTGGGTATTTAGTGCAACTTAATTCCTGAGCAGTTGGCAAATTGTTTTTCGATTCCAGCATTTTTTTCCATTTTATAGATTGACAGGTTTCACTATTCCTGAGTATTTGGTAAAATGATTTTGTCAGGAATTTTATGAAAAAGCTGAAATTTTAAAAGGATTTGAATGTTTACTCAAATTTTAAAATAAAATAAATATTTGACGCTCATTTGTAGAAAATGTCAAGGGCTTTCAAACGAGTAGAACATGAGATCGTTGCGTCCAATGTTTTAGACACAGACTGCAAAAGGGTGAATCACCATTTAACCAGAACATTTTTACAACCGAACAACTTTAGAAATCGGAAATAAATGGTCTCTAATAATTGTTGTGGTCTTTTGAATGCCCTTGAAATTTCATACAAGTTCAAAATCTTATTGTGGAAATATTTCCACGAAAATTCAAAACCATTCAAAATTTAAAGTTTTCCCGAAAATGACGTTGCTCAATTTCCGTATGAGTTCTGTATATCAAAGTTCTTTGAATATCCATGAATACAACAAAATTGTAATTGCGTGTGGAGTAATAATTGCGTGTTGTAATCGCGTAAATTGCGTGTGGAGATTGGTTCATCTAGGTAACTACGAAAATTGAGTTGTGAAAGTTGTGGGTCATGACACTGCAGTCCGAAATAGAATTTTTAAAGCGACCCTTTTCATCCTTGATAATGGTTTTAAGCTTATTGAAGTGATTTTATCTGTATTGCAATTAGTGATGCCAATGGTCTGGTCTGATCCAGATTTTATGAAACTGGTCTGGTCCAAAGCTCAGACCAGACCATTGGTCTGGTCCAGTTTTTCGGACCAGACCAGACCAAAGACCATGGTCCGGACCATGGTCCAGAAAACCATAGAGTGCAATTAAATATTCACATTTTATCCAGTGAAATTTTTATTTTATCACCAGAAATAACTTTTTTACTTTGTTTCTAGGGATTTTGTTACCTCATAATTTTTTATTTTGCATAATTTTTGGACCTTATGGTCTTGTGGTCTGGTCTGGTCTGGTCCTGAAGCTGGACCAATTGTATCTGGTCTGGTCCAAGTGTTGGATCAGACCGGACCAGATCAATAACGGACCATTATAAATGGTCCGGACCAGACCATTGGCATCCCTAATTGCAATGAATTTTCAGGTTTGAAATTGTGTGATAATTTAAGTAGCATCTAAGGAAATCAACGCAACGCGGGTCATCAAAGAATTATGGGATATCTTTCTATCTGACATACTTTGCTATTATTGACCTTGTTAAATTTGGAATATTGTTTCCCGCTACCTTTGTTGAGCATTTGACCTCTCCTTAGACCCTTACCAGACCAATTTTTTGGTCTGGATCAAAAGTTTGAACAATTTGAAACCTTTGCTGATAACTTTGTTCCAAATGCATGCCACACCAATAAATCTGTTCCAAAATAACGGACCAGACAGTTATTACCATTCATGTAATAGGAGCATAACGACAAATTCGGTCGGAGCAGTCGATAGATTTTGTTGCGCTGATAATATTGAAAAAACACAACAGAGCATTATTATTAACCAAAGGAGTTTATTTCTGGATATTAATAATCATTACCATTTAATATGCGTTGTTTCGTGAAACATTTACTTCAAAGAATTCACCTCCACAAATTTTGTTCAAATGGTCGGGTTCAACGGATGGAACAGGACAAACCCGTAAATCTACGGGAGAATGTTCCTTGGACCAAAATTGTGGAACAGGTCTTGCGGAATGGTCCTACACTTACACCAGGCCAGATCAAAAATCAAAGAACAGATCGAATCATTGCAGCAACTAGTTAATGCCAGTTTAATGCTAGTTTAATTCCAGCAATCAGTGCAATGATTCTGTGATACCTCTATTTAAAATCTATAACATTTTGCTAGTATCTAGTGTTTGTAAGAATCGTTTTTAATGTAAGAGATTGAATTGGTGTCTTTTGCAGACGCTTGTTCTTTTAAAGCAAAAAAATCTTTAAAAAATGGAGGATCCATAATTTGCATGCTTATAAGGTAGCTAACGAAACATAATGCGTAACCTTATATGTACATACATACGTTTGCATGTGTCCACTATCAAAGTAACTGAAACTAATTGAAAAAAGTTGCCCCCCCACTTTTTTGGACGTTCCGGAGTGCCTGAGTAAGGGCATAGTTTAATTAGAGACAGGACCACTCCAAAGCTCTTGTAGAGCCCGAGGTCAGCTTGTAGTTAATTGTTAGTAAGTTTTTATTTGTTCTTACGTATTTTTTCTTTATTTATATACTATTGCTTCTACAGTTTTTCAATGGTGCGAACATTGAAGCCTCAAACCTCCGAATTTGTTTTTCGATTCATTGATATCTTTTCCGAACCACTTGTGGGTAAGAGAGTTGTGGCCGAAGGGTCGTATTGTCCTCCAAAATAAATATGTTATTAGATCAAATTCCGAATGATGTGTTTACGCGTGTGTAAGTAGAAGATTGGACAAATATTTTTTGCCATACAATTCTTAATTGATTAGCACTATTCCAATGTCTACAAAAATTAGTAAGAATAAGGCGATGCGATGGTAGATTCACGAATCTGGAAAACATTTTTGGAACCTTGAATAGATCCGGAGATTTGAGATCCAAAAGGTTACACGCGGAATGTCCCACATTGCATATGTTACGAAAACACATGAATAATTGGGAATAATTGGGATGTACACATCAAATCCTGTTACGTTATTGACTTTTGAATTCTTGTTCTTCCGAAAGTATGGGTTTCCGCAGTTGGTAATTTCGAGTACCTCCCGAAATTTCGATTAGGCTCTCGAAATTTTGGCTGGCATTATCTTAGCTTGTAGAGCACATAACCAGCTTAGAAGCGAGGTGTCAGGGATCGTAATGTAATATCTCCGTCAAACGTTATTAATTAATTCAGTGAAATTCACAATCGCAAGTCAATTATTCCTGAGGGCGACAGGTCTGAAGGGATACCTTCTAAGCGAAAAAAATGTCATGTGAAAAAACAGGTCAAGATTGGAAAACACTTGTAGGAAAATCAGAATTTGATTTTGAGTTAACACAACGGTTCCAAAGATCTGTTCCAATTGATTCTGTAGTGATAATTCCGGAGTTACATTGAGTTTACATTTCTTCTGAAAATTGTAGAGAAGTAGTGAAATGATTGCAGGGTCTTTCATTGCTTTGAATGATTGTTTCTTGAGTCCAGACAGTCCAGAGGTAGAGGGATTGGGAGAGAAAGGTAAAGCAAAACTAAATGTTATTATAAGCTCGTAAGGTCCGAAATTTTATAAAAGGACAATCACTGGAAGTAATTAATTTCAAAGTCGAGCTTTGAGTTCATAGGGATTTTCAGGGATCTACAGTGTACGAGTGCACAAGAACCCAAAATTCCGCCATTCTAATTTATTTCAAAATATTTTTGGAAATTTCTCGAAAATATGAAGATAGTTTGTAGAGGTTTTTCTTATTTTCTAGAAAGTTTGTTTTCAATTCCTGGGGATTTCCCAATAGTTTTATCAATTCCCAAGAAATTTTGGACGGATTTTTTTCAAAATAACTTGTCAATGGTGGCGAGTTGGCCAAGACTATATCTCACAATCAGTCACAGGGGATCAAAAATGAAAGTTAATAATTCTTGAGTATAGTTATTGAAACGTTTTTTCGGTTCCTGGATATTTTGTCAATTTTTAAATAACGAATTTATTTTGTTTTCTCGTAAACGTACCCAGCCAAAATTGTTTTTAAATTAAATAATTAAAGTTGAAAATAACAAGTTACTAAATACATTTTAGGAACTCATTTTCTGATATCCCGTCTTAAAATTTGTCTTCACACATATTTTTGCTTCAGCTCTAATACGTGGCTCCAGTTTAAGTAAATTGCTTAAGCATAGGGTTAAACGGGTCGCTATCTGTCAGATGTCGGATTTCTGTTCAGTATTGACAAATGTAGGAATAGCAAAATTCAGTTTTAGTGGCAAAAATCATGAGCATTTTCGTAGGGGTGCGTTCGTCACAATGACATTGCTCGATTTTCCGGAAACAAAATTATTCTACACTGAGAATTTTAAATTCTTTTAGCATGGGAATGCTTGCGGGCATTATAAATGACAAAATATTCAACTTTCGGAAAATTCAAAAAGGTTTTCAAAGATAAGGGGTTTCCGGGTAGTTGCGTTACTTTTATGCTTGTTCAATTTTTCGGCCCTTGAATTTTATGGCCATGGAATTTTGAAAATGTTTGCCAAATCTTAGGTAATTGTAGCTATATGTTTGTCAATTTTTGTGGATGGCCCATGGTGTAGTCAAATAGTGGCCATTTAATACAACCTAATTCCTGAGCAGTCGGAAGCAATTTTTTTTCATTGCAGGATTTTTCTCCAATTTTGAGGTTAACACATTTGACTTTGACTAGTTATTCCTGAAAAGCATATTCAATATTTATCAAATTTATTTGATCATTTCATCACACTTGATTTGTCCTGAGTGGTGAACCCAAGCTCGTTATTTCTCGGATTAAAATAATACGCTTCAGGTAGAGCTTTTACAATTGGCCAAACGGTACCTAAATTGAGTGTAATTTACCGACGCGCTTAGCAGCTTTAGGGAAAATAAATCCCAGGATTTAAAGTTTTAAAACGAATTGAAGGTCAAAATTTAAACAACATTTTCAACAAATTCGAAAAAAATCGGGCTCCCACATATTTATGTGTGCCAATGAGGTAGTTGCTCAAAATGTTTCCTCAATTCCCTAAAAGTTGGCTAATACTTTTGCCAATTCTCGTGTAATCGGGGAAATATTTCCTACTTTACATAATTATCTATTCTATCTTCGATGAGAAATGTGCAAGTTTAGTTGTTTAGTTAATATTTTTTTTTAAACGGGCTCTAGAGTAACCTCACGTGTCCCCAAGGGATAGCAACTAAAAGGTTTCACCTCTAGATTATTTGGGATAAAAAAGCTGGTCCGTGGTTTCAGACATTCTGGTTAGGTTAGTTCAGTCTGGACAATCCGAGGTCATCAACCAACTCTGATGCATTAATATTAATAGAAGTTCATGTGGTCACTTGTCACTCATCATGATGAAAAACGACCATGGAAACATTTCGAGGTATTCGGAGGAACACCTGGCCCAAGTGACCCTGAATTACTGGAACAGATTTTACGTATGCTGAAATGTGAACGACAAAGTGGTTAGTTAAAATGCTAAGTCACTTTTTTAGGGGCAAAGTGAAACGAAGTCCCTTATTCTGAGCGCCCTGATTTTTAGGTTCGAAACTAAGCTCAAATAACGTTATTGCGAATGTCGTGGTATCTGGTTGTCTTTTTGCTGTCCCGACGTTAGCTGCCGAATCAAGGTCACCAGGTCATTCAAATTGTCTGTAGGAGCAGATCCGGTAAAAGTAAGAAGACTTTTTGCTAATTAATTAAATGTGGTCGCGTACATTTTCAAAATTTAGTGGATGCATACTCATTTCATTTTAACGTGGGAATTTAAATGAATTTATGGTTTACTGTAATCCGCTGACATTTATAATACTCGGTGGCGCTTCGCCCCTTAGTGACTTGGCACTAGTTCTGATCACCAATGATTTTTTGTTTTGCTCATGTGAGTACAAGATTGACTTCTTGTCGCAGAAAATTAAGTCACTTGTGCAAATAAAATGACATTCTTGTAAATTTCATTGAAATTTAATTGTTATACTTGCCAACAGTATTAGAATTGCTGTCCTAATTTCTAGAAATTTTTCAAGAACGGTTTTTTTGATTATTTTGTAAATTGTGAATTATTATCGTGCATTTTAAAAACTAGTTCAAATTATTTTTGTAATATAAAATTCTGTGTTAGAAATTGAAATGCTTTTATCACTTGTAGCGAGCTAACTCAAACATTTTCTCAGTGCCACGGATAGCTGTTAAATATTTATGCCAATTCCTGGGAATTTTAATAAATCTGTTTGCCAATTCCACGGAAATCGATAAAATTTCCCTTTTAAGAAAAATGTAATCCTTGATTCAAATCTAATGTTAGAAGCTTAAATTGACATGTTTGAGTATTCCTGAGTAGTTGGTAAAATAGTTTTGTCAGGAATTCTATGAATAGACTGTTTGAAGTTTCATTGAAGTTTCAAAAGGCTTTGAACGTTTACTCGAAATTTAAAATTAAACCAAGATATAGATTTGTTTACTATTTCATGGGCCTTCAAACTAGCAGGACGTAAGATCAATGCGTCCAATATTATAGACACAGGTTATTGGTAATTGGGATGGTAAAATTTATATCAACCGAAATATAAGCTTTAAGTGAAATACGCGCAATAAACTTACTTATAAAATAACTAGAAATAAGACTTTCTCAACGTTCAGATCAATCTGAAAAGGCTAGGTCATTGAATTTTTCCCAGAGGGTGAATAATGAGATTTATCGATAGTTACCAACAATTCGATCCTTATAATCGACTGGTATCGAATCCAAGATTCTGAATTGAATTGGTCCGACCACTAGAAGGGACGGTATGGAATAAGTATAGAACTTTAACCGCTTTGTTGTGAGTCTTTAGCGCACCATCAGTTTACAGTAGTGCATTGCATGGGTACAAAAATGTTGTACCTGGACCTGGACCTGAACCTGAACCCAAATGGTGGGTACCGGCAAAAATCGTACCCAGACCCGTACCTGATTATAAGTACCCATTCAATAAATCTTGGTACCTGGACCTGAGTATTTTTCAAGTAGTACGTACCTGTACCTGAATTTTACCCGTACACAAAATATATCCAATATATGGACCTGTACCTGTAAAATTTTCCTTCGTACCTGTACCCAATCAGGTACTTAAAAATGAACAACGAAGTTCACTAGTGGTTAACATTTTGGACTTTTTCGGGGTAATAGTGATAAGGCCGGAAGTGCAGTGTTGTTCTGCAGAGTATTGTTTTGGAAGATAGAGATACGACTCCGTTTTTGATCAAATTATGCGTGCACACGTAGCTAAGTAAACAAGTGTTAAAGTAATTTTGTCCTTTAATCAAATTTGCTAGCTGATTATAGACTAATAGAAAGCGAAATAATGAGGGGTTATTGGGTTTGCTCTACATCCCAAGGGGATTGGCCGAAACATTTTATCAATTTCTAGACATTTGGAAGAATGTTTTTGTTAATTTACATGTTAGTGGTCAGAAATGAAACTACACAAATCCAGAGTATGGTTAGTGAAACTTTTTTTCAGTTTCTGATATTTTGCTAATTTGTAAATAGTTATCGAATTCATATCTCCTTTAGGTAATAGGCCAAAATGAACAAATTTATTCTGCATTCAGAATTTTCAATGCATTTTAAATTGGGAATGCATTCGGGCGTTATGTATGACAAAACATTCAACTTTCTGAAATTTCATAAAATTTTCTAAAAAATCAGGGGTTTCCCGGTAGTTGCGATTCTTTTTTTCTCTTATGTAGGTGGCCAATGGTGTATTTAAGTAGTGGCTAATTATTACAACTGAATTCCTGAGCAGTTGCAAATTTATTGCTTATTTTTCATTCCTGAATTTTTTTACAAATTTTAGATTGATGGGTTTGGCTATTCCGGAGTAGTTGACGAAATGGTTTTGTAAGAATTGTATGAAAAAACTGAAATTTTAAAAGGCTTTGAACGTTTACTCAAAGAATAACGTTAAAGACAAATTTGTTGCGCATTGGCGAATATTTCACGGGCTTTCAAATGAGTAGAAAATGAGATCATTGCGTACAATAATTTAGACACAGACTACAAAAGGGTGGAGCAGCATTCAACCAGAAAAATGTTTAAACCGAACAGCCTAATAAAATCGCATTGTACAAAATTAAATTTAAATGTGATCTTTTATTTGTAGTTATGTCAATGCCCTTGAATTTTTGTACAAGTTCCACATCTTATTGTATAAATATTTTAAAATTTGAGAAAAAATTCAAAATGATTTTTTCCGAAAATGACTTTGCTTCATTTCGCTGAGTTCTGTGTATCGAAGTTCTTTGAACTACGTGGATAGAAATTGTTTTTTAAATGTTTCTAGTCAGCGGTCATTTTGGAGGATGTGAATGTTTGACTGGAAGTTTGTAATTTTTAAGTAGCATTTCAAATATGCTACAATTATTACATTATTTTTTGTTTTCGAAAACGAGAAACAGACCAAACGCGGACAATATTATAGCATTACCTACGACCTTTACAATTATTTTGGAAAGTCATAGTTGTTAGCCAAAGCTATATTTCAATACGACGGTTGAAAGTCAAAGATGTTTGACCTTTAAAATATACTTCCACAGAGAGTTTTCCAAATTCATTTGTTTCCTACCCAATAGTTTTGGCAGTTGGAAAATTTGGAGATTCCGGGCATTTTCTCGGAATTATTTATCAATTTCTCGAATTCTTACGTAGTTCACTAAACTTCAACTTTTTTCGTTAAATATTAAGTAGCCTGCGAAACATCTTTATTATTTCTGAGGTGTTGGAGAAATGATTTTTAAGAATACAATTATTAAATGCACAATTTTAAAAACAAAACACATATATAGCACGCTAAATGACTATAAATTCCTGGGAACTTGAATAAATTTATTTGTAAATTCTATTCGCCGGAATATTTTGCCATTGTTACTGTATTCTCGTATAATCGGGGAAATATTTTTGCCATTTCATATAATTATTTATCCTATTGTCGATAAGAAATGTGAGAGTTTCGTTGTTTACCTATTGAATTTTTTTACTATGAGCTCTAAAGTAACCTCACGTAGCCCCAAGTAATAGGAACTAAAAAGTTTCACCGTCAAATTATTTGCGATAAAAAAGCTGGTCCGTTGTTTCAGACATTCTGGTCAGATTCGTTCAGTCTGGACAATCCGAGGTATTGTAATGAACTCTGATGTATTAATATTAATAAGAGGTCATGTGATCATTTATCACTCATCATGACCAATAAACGACCATGAAAACATCTGGAGCTATTCGAAGGAAAACCTGGCGAAGTGACCCTGAATTACTGGAACAGATTTTATTTATGCTGAAACGAGGAAATGGTTAGTTTAAATGCCAAGTCCTGTTTTTTAGGGGCAAAGTGAAACGAAGTCCCTGATTCTTAGCGTCCTGATTTGTATGTTCGAAGCGAAGATGAAATGATGTACATTGTGAATGTATGGGTTTCTGGTTGCTCTCCCGACGTTAGCTGCCGAATCAAGGTCACCAGGTCATTCAAATTGTCTAGTAGCAGATTAGGTAAAAAGTAAGAAGTCTATTTTGCTAATTAATTAAATTTTGTCACGTGATGTCCCGTTTTTAGGGGGTCAGTAAAACGAAGATTCTTATTCTGATCGTCCTAATGTTTAGGGGCGAACCTGAAATACTGAATATTGCGAATGTCGGGTATCTGCTTGTCTGGTTGCTGTCCGAACGATAGCTCCCGAACCAAGGGTGCCGGGTAATTCAAATTTTTATAGAGGCAGATTTGCTAAAAAGTTAAAAAGTAAGAAGCCTGTTTTGCTAATTATTTAAACTTGGTCACGTGTATACACAAGCAAATACATATGTATAGAAAGAGGGAAGTAAAACTTGCTCCATCTGTAGTCGGATTTGTCGTTATCAGTAAATTGTGTTTTCCATGAGCCGGTAGATGTCTCATGAACTCAAACACGCGTAATTTGAATATTATTGTAAATGATTTTCAAAATTTAGTTTATGCATACTCATTTGAATTAGACGTGGGAATTTGAAATTAATTTATAGTTTACTGGAATCCACTCTCTGGAACATTTACAACACTCGGGGGCGCTTCGCCGCTTAGTGACTTGGCATTAGTGCTGATCGCCAATGATTTTTTGTTTTGCTCATGTGAGTACAAGATTGACGTCTTGTCGCAGAAGATGAAGTACCTTGTGCAAATAAAATGACATTCTAGTAAATTTCATTGAGATTTAATTCTTATAATTGCCAACAGTATTAGAATAATTGCTGTCCCAGGTTTCACACGGGAATATTTCACTTCGGCCTTTTATGACTGCCTTTTAGTGCTATGTTGTGCTTTCCCATTTCTAGGAATTTTTCCAACAGTTTTTTTTATTATTTTGTAGGTTGTGAATTATTATCGTTCCTTTTAAAAACTTGTTCAAATTATTTTTACAAATAAAATTGAAATGCTTTCATCACTTGTAGCGAGTTAACCCAAGCATTTTCGCAATGCCACAATAATGGAAGTAAAAAATTAAATTAGTAATGATTGGTCAGTATGTTTTTTTATTTAAAAAATTCATCACACGTGATTTTTAGTGAGTGGGGACCCCGAGCTCGCTATTTTTCGGATTAAAATAATTCGCTTTATTTAAAGCTTGTGCAAACGGCTATACTGTTCGTCAATTTAGTGCAAAGATTTTTAAAAACAATTTAGGAAATTCGATTTTTTTTCGGGGCTTCAAAAGCTGTAGATATCTCAAGGGCAGAGTAGCTGGCCAAAATGTTTCCTCAATGCCTGTAAAGATGGTCAATATTGTTTTAAATTTCGTTAGTAGGAAGTATTCTACAGGAGCTTTAAGGGGAGCATTTCCATGGTTGACTATAGTATACTATGAAAGTATACTTTCATTTAATTTCGAGGAAAACATTTCGTCCCTGATCACAATATATGTAAATAATTGAATATATTAATAGATTTTATTGTTTAAGGAATTGTAAATGAATAGTTGTGGGTGCAGGAATAATTTCATATTTCAATTTGTGTTTTTACCCTTTAAAAGATGATGTTATAAATGATCCCCTACAGTAAAGGAAATAGTTCGCTGGTATTTCTATATTGATGATCCTATTGCCACGATGGAGTATACACAGTGTGGCACATAACGCTTTAAAAGTGTCCCAAAACATTATGCACCGATTACATTCGAAATTTTGAAAACGCAATGGAATGACTGCCACCAGGTCCCCTCTCAAGTACTTGCATCCAAAGTCACCGGACAGCGAATTGTAAGTTTTATTTATTTCCATTAAATATACGTTTGAAGACATTCTAAACCCTTCAAACAGAGTAGGTGCTAGAGGCTCTCATTTAAATTTATCAACCGTCTAGTATTATAAGTTAACTATATATATATCGAAATTCAGTCAGCCTTATTTGATTAATAAATATTTTTGGTTTCCCGGTCAACGTGAGGTATTTGTGAGCTTAAAATTCCTCTCAGATTAGATTTACTGGAATAAGACGCCACTCATAGTCTATTTGTGCATGGAGCCTATTATTACTGTTAGGTAACTATATCGAAACTCAGCTAGGATTATTTGATTAATAAATATTTGTCTTCCAGCTCACGCGTAGCATTTGTGGGATTCAAATTCGGCCAGGATTAGATTCACTGGGACGGCTTTTTATTTTTTTTCTAATCAGCGGTCATTTTGGAGATTGTGAATATTTGACAGGAATTTTGTGATTTAAGTTGCACTTTGCACTTCAAATATGCAGCAATTACTTTTTTGGCAACAAACATTTACACATTATTATTGAGAATAAACTAATGAACTAAACTAGTTTCCCCTTAAAAGCTATTACTTACTCTGACCCTAAATGCTCGTTTTATTTTATGTTTTCGAAAACTAGAAACAAGCGAAACGCGGACAATATAACAGCATTATTTACGACCTTTACTGTTTTTTTGTCAAGACTTAGTCGTTAGCAAAAACTATATTTCAATACGACGGTTGTAGGTCAAAAATGTTTGTCCCTTAAAAAATACTTACACAAAGAGTTGTTCAAATTCACCTGTTTTTTGCGTTGTTGAGGTTGACTCTACCTCTCATTGGAGTTCGGCGAAATGTTTCTCATTTCCCAGGTATTTGGAACAATAAGCTTGTTAATTCTTATGTGGGTGGTCAAAAATGAAACTTATTAATTCCATAGTATATTTGGCGAACCGTTTTTTCAGTTTCTGATATTTTACCAATGCTTAAATAGTTAGCGAACTTATTTTGCTATCTTCTATACGTAGCTAGACAAAATTATTTTTAATTAACTTTTAACTCATTTTCTGACTTCCTATCTTGAAAAATGTTTTCGTAAATATTTTTGCTTTAGCTCCAATACTTTTTTCACGCCTTGAGTGTAAGTAAAGCGTATGTTAAACGGGTGACATCTTTCACGGATTACTGTTCATTAACGACAAATATAGGAAAATTACATTTCAGTTTCGGTGGCAAAAAATCTTACAATTAACATGTTCATAGAGGTGCGCTCGTTACAATCTCGTCGTGCGATTTTCCGGAAACAAATTTATTCTACTCTCAGAAATTGAAATGAATTTTAGCATGGTAATGCATTCCGGTGTTATAATTATGTGACAAAATTTTCAACTTTTTGAAATTTAAAACAAATCAAAAAAATCAAGGATTTCCGGGCTGTTGCGATTCTTTTTTCCCTGTATGTGAGTGGAAAATAGTGTAGTCTAATATTGGGTATGTAATACAATTTAATTCCTTAGCAGTTGGCAAATTGTTTTTCTCAATCCTGGATATTTTTTACAATTTTTATGCTTATTATTATGCCTTCCAAGTCTCAGTTTATATTTTCGTGCGGAGTAGTACACAGTACACACACCTGTTGACCATTCGCAGTAAGGACTGTTGATTGAAGTGCTACATTCGAAGCTTTACCGACAAAATATAATCTCTCGAGTACCCAAGTCTCCGGACAGCTAATTTGTAAGTATTATTTATTTCCATTAAATATCCTTAATAATAACAAAATGCAACCTAATTCTTGAGCAGTTGCAAATTGCTTTTTCATCCCTGGTTTTTTTTTTCAAATTTTTAGATTCACAGGTTTGACTATACTGAGTTGTTGACGAAATAGTTTTTTCAAGAATTTTGTGAATAAACTGAAATTTTAAAAGCCTGTAAACGTTTACTTAGATTTTAAAATTAAAGAAACCTTGGGTTCATTTGTAGAATATTTCACGGGCTTTAAAACCAGCAGAACAAAGGATCATTGCGTGCAATAATTTCCACACACCGCGAAAGGGTGAAGCAACATTGAACCAGAAAAAGGTTAACACGGAACAATCTTATAAATCGGAAAGTAAAAAATAAAATTAATAAATAATCTCTAATTGTGGTGTTTTGAAAGCCCTTGAAATTTCCATGAGTTCTGTATATCGAAGTTTTTTGAGCAACATGGATAGAAAAAAATTGTCAAATCTGGAAGAAAGTTTTCTGTGAATCCCATTTATTTTTACCGTTGTCCCTTCTAAAAAATAACGGGGGAGCCAAATATTTTCAGGCATTGGGTACAGTGTGACAATAATCCTTTGTGGTTCCGCCGTTGCCCACATATAGCTCAGTGATTCACAAAATCCTTAATTTGTAACAAGTTTAGTTCCGGTTTTTCTATTCATTGACCAGAGTGGGCAGTTGTTTACGACAATACTTGCAATTTTTTTAGACAATTAGATTAATATTTTTAGAATGTTTACAGATTTACCCAAGCAATCGGAATTCAATCAAATACGTGTTCCTGAGTACTTGATTTCCCAGGTAGATGGACAAATACAGTCCCGAGGAAGTTGATCGAAAATTTGATGACATTTACCGGATATATATAATTATTATCGGATAAATATAATTATGGAAAAATATTATTTAGTATTTTTTAAAAATCCTCTGACATTTCCTTAAATATTATTTTTCCTACAGATCGTTTTATTGTTTTTCAAGTCTGGAACTTGCATTTTTTAAAATTGGCATTCAAAATTTTGGAACTATTTTTAACAAATTCACTTTTTTCTCGCATTCTCAAATAATTTTATCTGAAGTGTACGCCAGTTATCATACATGGTTCCTCAATTCCTGGAAAGTTGGTCAGTATCTTGTTTTATTTGATTAAAATTTCATCACACGTGATTTGACCTGAGAGGGGGGGCCCAAACTCGTTATTTTTCGAATTTATTATTTGGCCAAAACGGTACCTACATTTAGTGTAATCTACCGAAGCGCTTAGCAGGCGTAAAGAAAATAAAGGTCAAGTTATAAAGGTTTAAAAACAATTGGCGGTAATTTCAAAAACCTTTTCAGGAAATTCGAATTTTTTACATGGCTCCCAAATATGTATGTCAAGGGTAAGATTGACATCCAAAATGTTTCTTCAATTTCTGAAATGTTGGTCAATATTTTTTTCAACGGCTGGGTATTCGATAAAACAATATTGTCCATTCATAATTACATGACCTAAATTGTTTCTACTCTAAGGTTGTAGAAGCGAAGTTGAGGAGTTTTCGGATGTTAGTTTTTTTTAATTACCTTAGTACGAAATATTTAAAAGCTTGGGTTGTTCGATGGTTGACTACGTTCCTTTAATTGTGAGGAAAACCGTTTGTCTCTTCTGACAACGTATGAAGTAATTCATAACTTTTCTCACATTTTTGGATGTAGTTCACCCCAATATTTGAGAGGGGCCGTTGAGATTTGGTAAAAATTAATCCCAATGAAATTTTTGAAAATCCCAGTGATTTCGAATATTTTCTGTTTTCCATCACAGAATCATCAGAAATTTCAGTTTCCTCTGCATTTTCATCCATTATGCTCTTCAGTCTCGAATTTTGGCCCTTGTCTCATCCGGGCAGTCTCAACGTAGAGATCAATCTAATGTCTCCCGAGAAAATACAGACGTATTCTCAAAAGCATTAATCCGTAATTACCTGACCAAACGTTTTCACTATGCGTAAAAACTTGACAAGATATTTTAATCAGTTTCGAAGAAGTTGATATTGAGCATACAAAATTAAATATAGGAGGTTGTGTAACCATTTGTTAACTAATGCGGCGAATTTCAGGTCATAAGACTTTTTACTTCTTACCTAATAATGTCTTGGAGTGTTTTTCTGAAATGTGTCTAAAGTAATTACTAGGACATATTCCCATTTATCCCAATGTAAATTTGGCTCAATACTGTAAAGCAGTATCCAATTTTGAGTCCAGTTCTTGAGAATTTAAGGTTGCCCTTACAAAGACATTTTTATAATCGATGCCATATGTTCTTCTACTGTGTACACATTTAGTACTTTTTTGTTTTTACTGGCCATATTAATGTAACTGGAGGCTTGGCAGAGCTGAAAATAAAATAAATATTCCATTAGAACAAATACACCCCTGTAATTATTACTCTCATCCAATTTTTTTTTAAATAATAATTATTATTATTACAGATATACAGTTTAAACGTATACTCTCTCCAAGCAGCTAAAAAACCGCCTTCAGTCGAACCTAAGGAAGGTTGTGTATCGAGAGTACTGTCCATATAATAATCACTGATGCTTCTGGAAGACTCAATTTAAGAACATGAAGGCTAAAGTTGTCATGTGTGAGGGGAACGTACGGACGCTTTAGAATTGACCCAAAACAGTAAGTTCCCTTTCACTTTTTCCACTCAATGTTTCTTTAGCTTGAACCGTCCAAGCCTCAGTTTACCTTTTCATGTGGACTAATATGTACACCTGTTGATCGTTCCTATTATAGACTACGTGTTTCAGTACTACGTTTCACAAATTTAGTTGACCTCTCCAAAGCAATGGCATGTCTTGGTTATGGACAGGACTACTTCAAAGCTCTTGTACAGACTCCCCGAGGTCACCTTCCAGCGAATTGTTCGTTTAGTAAGTAGTAAGTTCGTAAAGTTTTTATTCGTTCTTCCAGTTTTTCATGATTGGGAACGTTTAGGCCGCAGAACTCCGAACAATTTTTCAAATAATTTCTTAATAGCGGATAAGTGTAGGAAGAAATGCTGAGCTTAAAAACCAAACCCTCATTTTGTAGGGGCATAGTGAAACGAAGTGGTTTTAAAAATTACTTAATTTGTCATTAAATAATTTTTTTTAATTCCTGAAACCACGGCCGATATAATTTTCCCATGGCTAGATGGACGATAAATTAGCATTGAAAATTTCGAGGGATTTGGCAAATATTTTTAAAAATTTAACGCATTCAATGAAAATATTTTTTGCCAATAATTCGTGGAGTTTGGACAGACGAATGAAGTTAAAATATTTTTGTCATTCTGGGTAGCTGTCCTAAATTGTTTTCCAATTATTGTTGAATAGTGGCGGAATTGCTTTACATCATTCAGTAGCTCACTCCACACTTCTCCATTATTAAGGCATTTCGCCATATATCGTTGGCTAAATTCCAAAAAGTAGCATTTTCATTTCATAACCCATGCATTTAAATGGGTTCGCAAATGAAAGTAAGCCAAGTACAGATTTCTGACTTTTTGGCTATTCAGACTTTCTCCTGCGGCGAATTGAAGGAGTACAATATTTTCTCGTTTTGCACATTGAGAATTTCTTTGTAAGCAAAAACTACTTTTTAATATAAACAACACACAGGGTTATAATAATACTTTCAATACCGGAATACTGGGTCCAATTCTTTTTAAATATAAGGAAGGGGGCGTAAAATTTTCTGCGAAGCCGTTAAAGTTGGCCAGTATCTTTCTAGAATTATTACATAAAGTTGTCGAAGTATTTTACCAATTAATAATTACTATTTAAAATGTTGCGGGAAAGTTAACGGTTTGTCATATTTTTTCAATTTCGAAAGACGCAAACAAATGCTTGTATCATTTTCCAAATAACTGACCAAATAATCATTTCTAGATTCCAAAATGTTGTCCTTATTTGGTTTTTTCAATTCATAATTACCTTGCCAAACAGTTTTGCTAATTTGTAAATAATTTTAAAAATACAATTATTAATATTTGCGTAATTCATTCATTCACAGGACATAAATATATGCACCCAGTCTCTTAGTTATTGGTAATTGGGATGGTAAAAACAACAACCGAAATATTTTTGGTTTATGGTCACTTCTATGGGTTTATGAATGGAATTTGTAAATAAATATAAGATGAATATGAGAATCAAAAACTAGATCCGAGAAATAAACATAACCTCGAGAATTACTCGAAAGACTTGAAGAAGGTTAGTGAATAAGAAATTATTTATTTTGCTAAAAATCAAAAGGAAATCAAAAGAAAGAATAAAGATTGATTGGGTTGATCCGAAGACCAGAACAAGACTACCAATATATTCTTACAAATCTTCTGGACTAGATACACTAGTCCTAATGATCGCTGACTTCTAAAATTAATACATACATAAGAAATGGGTAACGGAAGTTACCAAGGCCGCTGACTGGATACAGTCAGCAAATCATAAATTTTAATGATTTAGCTCGCAGGCTAAAATGTACTTTAAAATGATCCTTAAATTATTGTATGGAAAAACATACTTAATTCATCTTAACCTAACAATATAAGCCGGAAATATAAGTTGTGAAAAAATGGTTACTTGGCGGCAATTCACCGCATTCCTAATTCCCATAGCTCCCGATGGAGCAGGAAACTAAAAATATTGAAATGTTCCTCATGTACTAATTCTAAATTCAGCTTACTAAAAAATATTTCTTATCGTAATTAATTCACTCACACAAAACAATACAGTATACACGCCCAGTCTCTTAGTTATTGATAATTTGGATGGCAATATTTGTAATATAATCGAAATAATAAATAATAATAATCAAATAAACAAATAAAATACAGGAAAAACAGCTGATAGAAAAGTTAATTCACCTCCAGTAGTTAATTTTTCCGTTTTATTCCTTAAAATTACTTGGAAAGCAGGAAAAGAATGATTGACCACAAAATTAACTTCGCGCTGTTTAGGAATTTAATTCAAAACTAACGTTCTTCCATATAGGGATTTATCACAAAATGGCCATTCCGCTGTTTAGGAATTTCCCATTAATTAAGGAAAATTAATAAACAAGGAAGGTCCCTACAGGGAAGTCCTCAACGGTTTTAAAAATCCCTGTTGGCAAAAATAATTTTCCTACAAGACGTCAAATCCCTGCCGAGTAAGGTCAACGATTTAAAAAATCCCTGTTCGCAAAAAGAATCCCTCCCCCTTGAGATTTTCCCTGCCAGAAATATTTTTTCCCTGGGAAGAATCTTCCCGTCTTCCCACAAAAATCCGACCACTGCACTTTTCCATGTAGTTCCAATGTGTAGCTGTCGATCGTTCGTTTTAAAGATTGTCAAGACTGAAGTCTAGTGTTGTTCTACATCAAACTAAAAATCTACAAAAAAAATCAAATATGCCTGCATTCGCGATCAAATTATGTGTTCACACGTACATAGGTACTTACGTAAACAAATGCTAAACTACTAATTGTGGCCGTAATTCAAATTTTATTGCTCATTTGATTGTTTAAGGAAATGATTTGGTGTGTCGGCGGGAATAAGTTAGTATTTCAATTCATGTTGAAGCAAAGTATGTGCTAGAGGCTGTAATTTAAATTTTGAAAAAACCTATTATTATACGTTAACTACCCCGAAATTCAGCTAGGCTTATTTGATTACTAAATATGTTCGGCTTCTCGGCCGACATGTGGCATTTGCGAGCTTCAAATTCTTCCAGGATTAGATTCACTGGGATGAGAGTCCCATCATTCACTTCAGTGTAGTTTTTCCACATGAATAATTCATTTGACTAACAATAAGACTGGGAATAAATTAATTAAATGCAAAATAAAGTCACATTATCATGGCTATAGGTTCGAATAGTCTGAAAAAGTAATATTTCGGTAGAAGGAATAGAACTCCCGATTGTTACCACTCATTTTAATTATTTCCAGCATGATTATTTTTGCGGGTTGATCATTTGAAACCTTACTAATTACTTATTAATAATATAATATCTAAAAATAGTATTTAATATAAAGTCAACTATCTCTCTTCCACTCTAATGAACACCAAGATTTTACTTCAAATGAGATGTATGGAATGTACTGTATGTATGTCAATCCCTGCTGCTTCAAGTGAGCGTGATGAAATCAAATGTGCATCGTGAAGATTGCTGTTGCCATGTGTGAGTACAACGCATGGACGCTTTAGAAGTGTCCCAAACAGAGATGTCCAAATGAAATTGCCTTCCTTCAAACCTTCGAAGGCAATTTTTTGAAAAAACGCATTCCTTCATCCTTCTATTAAAGCAAGCCTTCAAAGTATTTTGCCTTCCTTCAGTCCTATTTTACTTAGTAATTTAATGCCTCCAGCCTTCAGCCTTCAAAAAAAATTAGCCTTCTTTCCTATTCAGTCTTCATAACACGAAATGCCTTAGCAATGCATTTAAACAACCCTTTTGCAGGTAAACACCTGAAAATTAGCAATACAATTTACTCAGTTGTGTTCGTTTATTAAAATCAGAAGCAATGAAGTAACTCTCATTGTGCAAATCTTTGGCTAAATTCTAAAAACATTTTCATTTCATAACACATGCTTTTAAATGGGTTTGCAAATGAAAATGGTACTTTGTAGAATTTAGCCAACGATATAACTGTACATTTGTGCATTTGTAGTGTTTTTAGTACACTCTCATTGTTGTATTTGTAACTATGTATCTATTGTAGCTCATTGCATGCGCGAAGCTTTCTAACAATGGACCCTTTTCTCCTGCCACACTCCGATCGGCATGATATGCACATGTATGGAAAGCCCTTGCTGAGAGCTTTCCAATCACTCTTCTATATCGTTCACTTCCACATCTCTGTGTGCATTCAAATTATGCCGCGCTACGCTCGCATGAAATAGTCTTACTTTTCTACACCGTTCACTTCCTCATCGCTGTCTGCATCCTGAATAATCAAAATCAATTCCAGGATCCAGATCGTGGTGCGTGTAAACAATTTAAACTACGCGGCATAGCCCAGGTACCATAGAGTTTATGCGCTACTACTCGATTGGGCTTTCAACGTACTTCAGAAACTTCCACAGTATAATCTCTAATAATTCCAGACCGACATCTCTCTCTGTGCTCATATCTGCAACGAATGCTGTCTGCTAAGGAATTCAATTCTATCTCCATGCATTCCAATTGCAATCTATTTACTCTTCGGAGGACTCTTCGACTGTTCACATACTTCGTCTTTCAATCTAATATGGATCTATTACTTCCTGTTCAGCAAACAACGTACACGAATTTTTCTGCAAGTGGGGCAAAACACAATTTGTTATTTGCGAAACCCATACTTCGGAACATCGTGTTCGAACTGATGAATGGCTCCTTAGGAGCTTGCATGTTATTGCGTGTAGTCAAGTATGAATGTTTTTGTGTAAAGGTTCGAAAACTAAGTCATCTTCATTTGCTTAATTGACAATACGTAGGTCTTCTGATCGGGACGGGACAATTTCGAAACATAAATATTGGTCCCATATTATTTCGGGACAATTTTGGATCACTAATATTGATCCCATAATATTTCGGGGCGAAATCGGTACAAATATTTTTGCCCCGAGTCATTGCAGGTTAGGATTGGCATAAATATTGTATTCAAAGGATTTCGGGACTTGGAGGAATTTTCTGCGGGATAAAATTTGTTATTTCAAGGATTTCGGGTTGGGACGGAATTTTCGGCTGGAGAAGTAGAAACCCAAAAACATTTTGTATAAAAAACAAAGCTGCTCCGAATACCGAAATACCACGGGGACGATATTTGTGCCATCGAATTATCCCGTCCCGAACAGATACCCAGTACCCACAAAAACACTCCAAAATGTGATTTATATGTGGCATTTTCTAGAGCTACGTCGGGGAGTAAAGTAAAAGTGAAAATTGGTGCTACCGACCAGCAAAGAATATTAATTGAGGGGAGTAACTCAATATATACTACCAAAGTTTTTTAAGGTTTCTAATGGTTAAGTTCAATGAATTCGCTTCATGAGGGACTAACTCCTAGCCACTATCAATGGGTCAAGCGTAGTGCATGTACAGGGCCTTGGTGGAAAGTTTGCCAAGAGCCCTCAACCATGATTTTTTGATCTAATGTAATGTATTGTAAACTATTTGAAATAAGTTATTTTACTCAAATGCAATCCTGTTATACTAAATTACATTGCCCTGCGAAGCGGGCTACCTTTCTATGGTGTACATATTATGCCTGTGTGGGCTTTGGATTTCGCGCAAATCAGTCATAAAGTTTTGGTGAGTGGAATATAGCCTCAAGTAGTTCTGTCCCTTCCAAGAAGTGACGGCGTGGCGTAGCGTACAGAGTGCCGAGTTCTTTTATGCTACGCATGGACTCGGGTTCACATCCACCAAGGAGCATTTTCTTTTTGTCATTTTTTTGATCATTTTTCGTTCTTTATAAAATAGTATTCCTAATAAATATAGGAAAAACTATTTTTTATTGCTTTTAAATATTCATAATAATTATATATAATTAAAGAGGTTTAAAAAATTAAATCCTAATTCTAGTTGATTATAGTGTAAACACGACTAGAAGTTACGAAGAATTATTAGATGATTAGAAAATATTTGACCTCGAAATACTTTTCTTCCCATAGCCTATGGAAGGGGAAACGGTGAAAAAAATGGATTCCCACTTTTTGTAGCCAATTTTTGATCAGAATTTATCAAGTTTGTTCCATCGCTGTAGCTCAAAAATTGTAAAAGTAGCAAGAGTATTCATGTGTCTGTAGAGTTACTTTAATGTTGCATTAAGGACTCTTGAAGTTAGTTGTTTCAAGTATTCTTTTGCTGTAAAAATAAAAAAAACAAAATACAGATTCCATTATTGTGAGTAAGGAAATAGGCGCCTTCCTAGATTCCAAATGTATAACTTAACTCATTTAGTGTGCAGTCAAACTGAGTAGGTATGAAAAAATTAAGGAAATATTATTAGCAGGACATGATATCTATAATTTATACGCTATGCCTTGCTAGGAGGCTACTGTAAAAATCACAATTGGAGTGCGTTTTCAGATGTTGGTTTTTGTTTACTCGAACATTTTTATTAGCGTTAACAAGTGAATTAGTTGCCGTGCCAATCCAGAATTCCCTTGCAAATAGATACCAATACATTATAATGTAAACAATGTACACGGTGATTGTAATCATTTATTGCCCCGTAGACCATATAGGGGAGTGATTCGTAAAATATTTTATTAAAAGGAAATTTAGTTCCACATTTTCTAGAATCTATTTCATTGACCTGGGTCAATAATTTACATTAGTTTATTAAAGCTGCTTCCTGCAGTTGTCGTCTCATCTCGGGAGTTACATTGGTTACACAACCCTTTATGAGGGATCTGACAGAAGTGACGTTTAAAGAAGTGACATTATAAACGGGAACCGAATCCGTATCTCTTCCCGATGTCAGACACGCAGAACTTCCCTCAAAATTGCTCCCTTCAAATACAGTCCAGTCTGAAGTCCCGGTGTATGCTATGCAGGGTTGCACAATTGAAAATGCCATGGCATTTTCGGCATTATGCCTGCCAAAAATGCCCTGGCATTTTGGGCATTTTCATTTCATGGCATTTTGGGCATCTATGGCACTTTGGGCATTTTGGGCATATTGAGCCTAGAGCAGGCATTTTCGGCATATTCGCTCCAATTTTTTAAATATATGGCTTTAGCTATCTGGTAATTTTGCAAAATAAGTCACAAAACAGTATGTTGGAAATAATTTTAATATTCAACTGGATTACATGATAAAATTATAGAAATAAACGGATGAAACCTGGAGTAAGTTGATGTAGACATATTTATGGAAAAATAATTATTATTATTCTATTTTGCTTATTTTGTTGTAAAAATTCGCTTGAACACCGTGTCTGTAATTATTTAGACTTCAAGAACAAACATATTCGGGCAAAGATGCAACACAAAAAGATAAAATAGTTGTTAAAAGATTAAAAATGTCTTTTTTGTGAGCTTCAAAACTCGTCATCATCTACATAAATGTATTTATTATTACATTTTGGACTCCTAGAATTATTATACTGGTTTACTTGGCCTAATGCAATTTTCAAAGTCGACACAAAATTTGCTACGGAAGCTCCAAGTTTTGACATATATGATAACTTTCGCATCTTATGCATCTAATGAAAATGTAAAATTTTGTATACTTTACAAGCCATTATCAAAATACGGAATTTATGCTGGCACTGTAAGAACAAATCCCGAAGTTTTTTATAATGTACAGCGTTGAATGTTTACAACTCCGTTGGGGCTTAAATTTTTTTTAAGGATTATTGAAATAACCACTCGCCAGAAGTAACGAATTAGACGAATTAAATTCTTTTTTTAAATCAACTATAACATTTTCTAAAACTGGATGGGTTTGATTATGCTATGAAAAAGTCCCTTATATTCGCTAAAGGAGCAATAATGATCATAGTGTATAAGTTTCTGTAAAAATGCCCAAAATGCCTGCCGAAAATGCCCAAAATGCCGGGCATTTTCAGAGTAAGGCATTTTCAGGGCATTTTCGGCGTTTTGGGCATTTTCAGGGCATTTTCAGGAGGGCAGGCATAAAATCTAGGGCATTTTCATTTGTGCAACCCTGATGCTATGTAGCATGTTTTGGGCGATGCCTGCATACGCCACCCGCTCAACGTATATTTCTTCTCCCCGCAATTCAGTTTGAGGAAAGAGACTCACTGCGTCTATTGATGTATTCAGATTACCAAAGAAACGCAAGGACTTGTATGCACTGGTTAACCCGTGGCAGCCATACGCAGCGTGACTTAAATCCGCCCTTCCCGTATAATTGAAGTCGGTATACAGAACCATACTAAAATCCAGAAACATTAAAATAGCCTATATACTTATAAGTAGCACAACAATAGATTGTATTTTAATGAAAAAGGGAAATATTAATTACCGGCTATTATGACACATTCGTAGAGTTCTGTTTGGAAAGGGGTAAAGTGTTATATCGGGAATTCCTTGCCGGAAAATATGGGAATTTCCGATATTATCTAAATCATTTTCGTGTATACTTATTTCCTGGATTAGAGCTCCTCCTATGGCAAGGAAGGACAGAAATATTAAAACTTTCATCGTGGTTCAAAACTTAGTGTGAAGAACAGGACTTGATTATGATTCTTCGCAAATGATTCTGATGATTCCCCCAACTCCAAGCTCTAGCTTTTATACTTGTAGTAATTTGGGATTGACAGTTATGTTACTAATTTAAAGACAACCGGGCACTTGACAACTTGCAGATTGCAATAACTTGATTGTTTGGAGTAGTTCATAGATTCTGGGAGTGACACTTGACTGATATTTATTTGGCCATTTAATTAAATATATATCTATAAAAGCTTCATCATTGCTGTGAAATATGGATGTGTATACATTAGTATCATGACACAGAGAATTCTGTTTACTTTTGTACCCTTCGGAAATAGTTGCGAGTTTTCCTCAGAGGTATTAAACGTTCCCTGAAGAAGTACATCCTGAGTTCCAGTAAGTGTTAGCTATTGTCGACTGAACGTTGTAGCCTTTTAGGGGCGAAGCGAACGTAAAGGTCTGTGTTGCGGATGTCGTAGTGTCTGCTTGTCTATATACCCGTTTGTCTGTCCACACAACAATAAATAAGCATATTGTTTTCGAACCATATCGGATAATCCGTTTCACCTCAGATTATTAAATGAGGTCTCAAACAAATGTGCGCATTTACAAATGTACAGAAACCAAGATGCAAAGGATCGCCATCTATTTTCAGATTTATTGTTCACATTAAATTTTAATAATTGCTTACGACCATGGATATAAAATGTATGTTGTGTTTAGGAATCGCGAAGTTGAGGAGCAAAACTGGGTGAGTGCAAAAATGTTCATGACGAGTTTACATTACGTGACCCAGCTCACATGGCGTGATAAAAGGAACAGTGTAAACGATTTCAAAAGTCTTTATGTAATGAATTATGTCATAGTTGGAGCAACCCACCTGGTTCATTGCATCATATCTAAGTGTTCACGAGTATATCAAATGCATCATTGTTTGATGAGTTCAGCACTGACATCATATTTCTGCTTTATATTCAGCATGAGAAACAGCATTTTATCCACGAAGATGTAAAATAATGTAAATGCAATAGACACGAGACACTTGAAAACCTGAAGATTGCAATAACTTCATTCGTTCAAGTACATACTTCTTAGTTGTGGGAAATGACACTTGACTGATATGTCCAGTTGATTGAAATTTACACACTGGATTATTTTATTTTAATTGGTTCTCGAATAAATTTGGACTTCTTAACCGTTGGAATTTCTTTAATCTACTCTCAAATTGAAATTTTCCAAAACTTGATTACCTACCAGCCCAAATTTTTTAATGGTGCCTAAAATATTAGCAATTGGAAAACTTCAACGATATTTGTGGTGCATTGTACGTACCATCACGTGCATATGTACACTGAAAATCACTATATTTCCTGTTTTCTCTGTTGCGTCTCTCATGAATGCCCGAGTATTGATTATGGGTCGCAAATTAACGGGATGACAGTGCAGGGTAACATAGATGCAGCCGTACAACCGAGGTTCTCTGACCTAGTTAGTTAGGGATTAACAACAGTACTTTATTGAAGTTGAAGGCAGTGAAAATTATATGTAAGACTTACAATTAGTATCTCATGGTGTTCCTTATGTACGAAACTACATGCAAATATCTACATCATGTATACAGTTCCGCGGCTGAATTCAATACCTGAAGATCGGATTATGTATTTGAAAAAAAAAAAATACGACTTCCAATTACGGATATTTTTAATGGTACGCTTATGAAACAAATACTTAAAGAACAAGATAATTAAATACTAATTCCGAAACGAATAACAAAAAAATATGAATAAAAAATTATTCCAGTTTCGATTCAATACCCCAGTCTTGAATATGCCAAGTTGTTGAATTTAAATAATCGTAAGTACGGATGTCCCCAAATGCTTGGTCAACAAACTTGTGAAACTTTATATTCACCGAATGATATCTTGATGTAGGAAATAATTCCAGTCTCACCATTTTACCCGGGTAGAAAGTGAATTATTTGCTTTAGATGTGGAAGTTTTTGGAATGTCGTTTCAATTGGATGTGCTCGGGAAAAAACCCAAGAGTTTCTCGGATCGGCTTGCAATTATTATAACGTTAACCTCACTAAAACCGTGTATGTTAAGGTATTCAAGGTAGGGCAAAGATGCTAGCCTATCCTACATGTAGGCCTACATGTAGGCCTACTTGTAGGCCTATTTATATCGTGCGAGCTGCGAGCTATTCTCAGAAAAAACTATAGGCAAAATAGGGTGCACTGATTTTTGCAGACAAAATGCCTATAAAATAGGAAATGTACGCCTACATACACGCGGTCATATTGGCATATATATAGGCATTTAGGCATCACGAAAACACGCTTGTAAGAAGGCAAATATATAGGACATATACAAAATTAACTATCACATTATGGAAGTCTTATCTCAATGCAAACCAAACCGATTTTTGCTACTGCAGGGACATCTGAGATTTCCCATTCAAAATAATATCCATAACTAAGTACATATACGTACATATATTGATGCTCGTGATTGCTTGATGGCTTACACTTACTGTAACGTGGAATACGACCGATCAATACGAGGTTTTACATAATTCACGAGTAACATTAATTTTGAAGAAGTACTCACTATCAGTTTGTTTAAAAATATGACACATATGATAGTAACAAACAATTGCGAGTGTTTGCTGAATAATAGTTGCATATGAGGGATATCCTAAATTTTGTCTAAACTAATGTTATATGTCGAAAATAAATTTACTAAAATAAAAACAGCAAAATGTAGTTATGAATTACAATAAAAATATAATTCTACAGTATAGGGTCCCATGTAGGAAGGGGCTAACACTTTCCTTTACCCTATATAGGCAGAAATGTAGGCAGCGGCAAATGCCTACTTGTAGGCAAGGATATAGGCCCAGCAATTGCACAAATAGGGAAGAAGGAAGCCCCCCTCCTAAACTAAATGTATAGGTAGCAAAGGTGTCCAAAAGGTTCAGCCTACCTAAAATACTACATATTTTTTGCAGCTTTGCCTTCCCTACATATTAACCTATATTATTTATCAAAAATAAATTGCCTACCTATTTGCCTACATATATACTACTGTAATGTTTCTGCCTATATTTTAGCCTATAAAGGCCTATTTTTTAGCCTATAAAGGCCTATTTTTTAGCCTATAAAGGCCTATTTTTTAGACTATAAAGGCCTATTTTTTAGCCTATAAACACCTATTTTTAGCCTAGAAAGGCTTATTTTTTCAACTAAAAATCATCTACGTATGTACGTGCAATCGTAACACATGAAAAAATTGAACTACTAAAATGTCACAAGAATATTTTTGAGATTTATTTTAAGGTTAAATCAAATAATTGCTTGACAAATTTGTCAATAGATTATTAATTATGCCTATTTTTACCTTCGCAAACTGCCTACCTTGTTCCTAAATAAAAAGTGAACTCTTGCAGCTCCTACATATAATATAGCATTAATTTTAGCGGTAATTACTGCACCCTATTTTACTACCTATAATTACTTGGATTTTGCATCCTGCCTATTTTTATCCTATATATAGGCCTATAAATAGGATAGGTGGACACCTTTGATAGGTAGGATGTAGGATATAGGCAAAATCAGTTTAGCATCTTTGAGGTAGGGACAAATTTCCAGTAATAAATTCATATCAAGTTAAAATAAGGGGCCGTGAAAGTCCCAGTGACTTCAATCAGGCACTCCGAAACGTCCAAAAATATGGGGGGACACAATTGTTTAATTAGTTGTAGTTACTTTGGTAGAGGATACACACAAATGTATGTACATTGTAGGTAGTGCTGTAATTTGTTCGTTTTGTTTTGCTTTGTTCTCTTCGGAAATGAACAAAAGTAGAACAATTTGAGTTTTGTTTTGTTCACAGAGTTTAGTTTAGTTTTGTTTTTTGAACAATCCGTATTGTTCAAAAAACAATCCATATTGTTTTGTTCTAACGATGTAGAAGATGTTAGAAATTTGTGAAATTGATTGTTGTATATTAGTAATAGAGCATATAGAAGTTGATTGGTATAACTTTGGCCCCCGCACAAAGGACGTTAAAACCAAAAAACGGACTTTAACTAATTTTAGGCGGATATGCTTTACAACTAGTGTTTCTTGTCAATTGCAAGTTAACCGCAATTACTAATTGAACTTGCAAGTTCGGTTCAATTCCGGTTATTTTACACCAGGGAATTGCAATTGTCGGTGCAAGCGCAATTTGTGTGTACTTAAATTGCAATTACAAAAGCATTAAATACTTGCAATTACCGGCACAACTGAAATTGCAAGAGATTCAATTGCAATTGCAAGTGTTTGCACTGCAAAAAGTTGCAATTTTAAAAATATTTATCAAGTTAATTGCAACTTGCAACCCTTTCGAATTTGAGCGCAAAATTCCATAAAATGCCTCAATAAGTCATTTCGCTCTAGTAACTAATTATAATAACCTTGAGTATTGTCTCAACGAGTGCAGTTACTGTACTTCCTGTACAATTTCGTCGGTGAGGACGCAAAACGATCTAAATCCATTTTCGATTAAAATTAAAATGTTCCCATTTGCACAAAATTATATAAAAATAGGCCAAATATTTTAAGGATACGAAAGATATGCTGAACGATGAAATTTTACAATATTTCAGCCTTCGAGGCCTTGAAGGAAGGCAATTTCATTTTTGCATCTCTGTTTCAGTATGGATTGCATCTAGATTATTTTATTTAATACACTTTGTTCAATTTCGTGAAACAGCATGTATACCATCTTGCTACCAATCAAAAATGCACGGATCATTTTGTCTCTTCACCGACGATTTATACTGTATATATCAGTTAACTTGCAATTACAAATTGCAATTGCACTTGCAATTGTACTTATCGGTGCAATTACTTCCAAATGTTTTTGCAATTGCCTTACCAATTGCAAGTAACTTATAAACTAATTGCAAGTTCAACTTCGGTTATTTGCATGATTAAATTGCCACATTTTAGCAAGTACCAGTTATGGCATTACTAGTACTTGCATTATCAATTTAAATTGTAATTGCAAGTTCGGTTATTCCCAAAACTTGCACCGACAGAAACACTATTTACAACTCTTATTTACTGTAATTCACTCAGTAAACCTTTTGTTGATAGTTTCTAGGAGTGTAAGGCGTAATGTAATTACATGCATCCACAAGACCTGAAATGACCGCGTGTATAGACAATATATCAACAAACGATTGTGGTGGGGTTTACATAGTGCTACCGATACGCATCGTTTTGGGTTCGCCCGATGCCTTGATTGAATTAATTACCTGTGTTGTTTTTTTGGATTGCTTAGGCCTCTTTTATTTCTGTCTTCCTGTCAACTCACAGTCAGACTAGTTTCAACATTTTAGGATCAAATCAAGTTTATAATTTAGCATCCAAGTCATCCTTCTGCATTTTATTAAAAACAACAAAACAAAATCGAATTTCAGCATTGGAGGTGACATTTGTCCAAATAAGTACTGGTGTCCAACAGAAATTGCTCTCGTTTACAATATCCGATGTACCCAAACATTTAATATCAGTGCAGGTTATGGTCATAGCAGGTAACAATTAATTACTCCATTGACATCAAGTAGGCATTCTAATTGTAAGTTTCACGTTGTTCAATAACTTTAGATTGGCCTTAAACATTTGTAAATAGTGCAAAGATTTTGTTGACCTTACTTAAGTCCAGCGGTTCACACCATAAATGATAGGTATACATGTAAATAAAACTGTGCACTTCAATAGCTCCTAATGGTCATTGTGATGTTATTTGAGATTCATTTTAAAGTGTATGTAAGGTCATGGGTCTACTAATAACCTACAAAGGTCAAATTAAGGTCATGGGAATTCTTGTGACCCATCGAAAAATAAGATAATGAAACTCCTTGTAGCCCACCGAGGTCATGAAATTTCTTGTAGCCCACTGAGGTCAAATTGAGGTCATGGAATTTCTTGTTGCCCACTGAGGTCAAATTAAGGTCATGAAATTTCTTGCAGCCCACTGAGGTCAAATTAAGGTTATGGAATTTCTTGTGACTCACTGAGGTCAATTTGAGGTCATGGAACTTGTTGTAACTCACTGAGGCTAATTTGAGGCCACGAAACTTTTTATGACTCACTCAGGTCAATTTGAGGTCACGTTGCTATTTGTGACTCACTCAGGTCAATTTGAGGTCACGTTGCTATTTGTGACTCACGTAATTATGTATGTTCGAACCTTTGGTATTCCAAAGCGCTGAATAAAAGCCCAGCCCCATCTAGATTTTCCTTCACATAGGTTTATTTTATTTTTGTTTACATTAGTATCTGGACGTTAGTTAGTCTTGATCCCCTACGAATTAACATGTTATCATTCAAAGTGAAAAGCGAAAAGTTTATTCAACATGAGAATCAGTGTGAAAATTTATTACTTAAAAAGTCCGGCATTAAACTGATGGTTAAATTGCTGTCGAGAGAATCGTCTAAAATTGACATTAATTCTTCACTATTCATTATTGAAATTAATGAATTATAAATTACGCAACAGAAATTGATTTTTAATGAGTAGCACATATAATAAATATATAATATATAAAAATATGTAAGATTTAAGCTACGGGAATATTTTGCACAACCTTGAATTGCAAAGTATAGATCTTCCAATTTTTAAAGCATTTTTTGGTTTTAAAATAACAAGCTTTCACACAAGACACCCACTGAATCTCATATATTCGAAAAAATTTCTTACAAACATAAAATACTAGCAAAATTTTACGGATTTCGAATAGATATCAAAGAATCAGTGCACTGCTTGCGAACAAGGTTTGAGAATGGCCTGTTCTTTGATTATTTTATGGCCTGGTCCTAGCGTTGGACCACTCCCCACGACCCACGATCTTTCCAACAATTTTGGTCCAAGGAACATTCTTCGGTAGATTTACTGGTTTAGAATGGAATGGCCTGTTCCGTCGGTTGGAGCAGGCCGATTGGGCGAAATTTTGTAGGGGGAAATTCTTTGAAGTATATTTAGTGGTAATTATTAATATAAAAACTAAATTTCTTTGGTTTTTCTCGGTTTAATACCCTGTTGTATCCTTTTCAATAGTATCAGCGCTCAAAAACCTATGGAGTTTACGATTTGGTCCAACTCAATTGTCTGTTATGCTCCTCATACAGGAATGGTATAAACTTTCTGGTCCGACATTTTGGAATAGATTTATTGGCCTGGCATGATTTTGGAACAAAGTTGAAAACAAAAGCTTCAGATTGTTCAAAAGTTTGATTCAGACCAAAATTTTGGTCGGGGGTCGGGACATGAGCAGCATTATTGTGATTTATGTATGTGGAAAGGGGAGGTCAAAATGTTCGGCAAAGGAAGCGAGAAACAGTACAAATTTTTCAAGGTCAGCAATAGCAAAGATTGATAGATAGAAAAATATCCCCTACTTCCTTGAGGGGTCGTGGTGCGTTGAATTCCTTACTATTTAAATTATCACACATTTTCACACGAATGTTTATTGTAATTGTCTCTCTGGCGGATTTAATTGTTTTTAGTAAATAATTAATTTAGCCTGCTGTTCTGCCATAAAGATAATTTTGGTGGTTACCTAAATGAACAAGTATGGATATATTATCTGCTCATGCTACATGTGTTAGATAGGATGAGAAAAATATTTTGCAACACAAAGTAAGCATATTTGATTAGAAGAAATAGATTGCTTCAAATTTTTGAAATACAATTAATAGCATTTTGTACAGGATTTTTTAAAATTTGAAGCAGTTTTGAAAGTAAAAATTCCTGAAAAGACTAATTTGAATCTTGAAAAGTGGGGAGACAGTTTTATAGGCTTTCCCTCCCTGATCAATAGGACTAGTAGGAGTGCCTGGCTACAATAATTAAGATAATCGGGATGTCCTCCGACATCACGGAGTCTTAACTGACCAAATAGTTTTTTGTAATGAAGAATAAGAAGTCCCTAAAGCCTGGCCATAATCGCCTGTTAATTAGTCGGATTGATCCGCCTCGATTGGGTACCTACAAAGATTTTACACGCTTTTGAAGTTTCTTTTAGACTACCTGCAGACAGGATGTTTGTGTGAGCACTTACCTTTCTCACCTGCGTTCACTCATAGTTAGTCTCGCTTCTGCTAGTTCGGACACACTAGATTTTAAATTTTGAAACATTGATTAGAACCTTCTTCACCTGTTAATGTCTTTTTCACTAATAAATCACTTCGAAATTTTCCTCTTTACGGTCAGATTATGTTTTCAAATTTAGAGTGCATCATAAACCTTACTTATATTTTACTGATTTCAAAGGTATCATTAACATCAGGTTGGCATTACTAGCGTATTACTGATTTTAGCGCAGGTGAGAAAGATAAGTGCTCACGCAAACATCCTGTCCGTAGTTAAATTTTCATACTGCTGAAGGTGACATATGACCTTCAATTTCTCCGCAACTACACATCAGCGCGTCATCCAATTCGTAATCTGATGCACTGAATTCATCCAGTTCTCCAAGTTACATGACAATCGGAGAATAGTTAGTAAACTTATGCCGACGCCTGACTTGCCTCGCAACCTTTTTAGTTGATACTTGCCATTTTAAATGGCTTCAAACAAAATCAAAACTTGATTCGGAAGTTAACGTCAGCACGTCGGTTCGAATGGCGTACTATACATGTTTCTGTTTTGTTTCGGGAGTTAAACTGATATTTTCCTACACAAGTTAAGTTATAGTAGAGGATGATACGAAATACCAAATACAACGGCAATATTTTTTAATACATGTGAATTCATATAATACAAATTGCTTTGCACATACCTTTACGCGTATTGGGCTGATAGATTAAAAGTTGAATAATTATTATCTATACAATCATTATGTAATATTATTAACAGTAGTGCAGTGCTTTGGGTGTACAGTCATCAAATTAATTACTTCTTTTTTGCCATATCAACATCAATGGCAGCTAATCGCTGAAGTAAAGTGGGATGCGAGTGATGCCATGCTGAATACAACGGATCTGATATTGGAAACCCTAAATTATCCTTGTTAAGTTTGATAAGTGAACTTTTCAAGTCCTTGCCGTAACCAAGTTCAACCGCAAACTGATCAGCTTGGAATTCGTATAATCGGGACAAAACGTTCATTATGTATCCCATAGCCTGGAATTAAATTAAAAACCACGATTTCACGATTTGATCAAACAGGGAATTAACACGATTTCAATATACTTACAGTGTTGTATATCTGAAGTAAAAACTGCAATATAATGATGAGACCAATGAAGACAGGTTTTTCGGAATTTCTTGGAAATCCAAACGCTTCATACAGAACCGAACTTTTTTGAAAGAACGCAAAGAGCGCAAACACAAAGAGCAAGTTTATTTGAGAAATGACTATGTTTTTCACAACATGGCCTAATTTCCAATGGCCTAAACATTGAAACAAGAAATAGCAAGATTATTCCCAAATAATTACATTAAAGATATTAAAGCTAAAATAACTATTATTGCATACCAAGTTCATGCCCTAAAACTGCTTCAATTTCTTCATCATTACAGCCCTTATCGTCTTCCTTTTTATTGGAACTCTCGCTTTCGGATTTTTTATCTTCCGCTGTTGAGTCCTAAACATTCCGATAAGCAGTGCAACAAGTTAAAGTATTTTGGCAACATGCCGGTACAAACAATAGCAAATTTTACATATATAGGACTACCTCAGTGATGTATCCCTTGATGAGAGTATCGAATAGAACAATTCGTTTGTTGTTAAAAAACCCGTATAAATAAGCGTTGGAATGAGCAGATCGCTTTGATCCTTCAACAACGTATAATTTTGTCAGCGGAAATTTTATACGAGCAGCTAATGCCTCGATGCGCGCCTTCAAAGGTCCATCCTTCAAGGGAGTGTATTTATCAAAGAGAGGTGCTATGACAACTGGATAAATTGTCATGAAGAACATGAGAAGAGCAAAGGAAAAGGCCCACAAATAGATAAAAAACAAATCGCCGCCGGCCTATTCAAGAAATTCTCATTTTAAATGTTTATATAATATACAGCAACGGTTATCATTAAATGCACTTTTAGACTGCTTAACTCACCTGAACAATCTTGACAATGAGCCCGACAATTGGAGTCATAAATACGATGCTCACGAGAATTTTTTTAATGAAATCTTTAACGAAGAATCCCACAGTTTGCTTATTAAATCCATGCTTTTCCTCGAGAACAAACGTGGAATAAATGCTTAAAGGAAGTCCAACGACAGTGTTAAACATCGTGGCAATTACAATGAAGCACATACTTCGTCCAATTTCAATATTCCAGCCACTGGGCCATACACCGATTGAGGACAACATCAAATCTGTCAGCTCCCACCCTTTGAACAGCCCATCACAGAGCAGAAGGGCCTAAAATTACAATCGCTTTAAAAAATTGCAAAACCTTAAATGCTGCAATTTAAAAATATAGTTTCTGATTCCAAGACTTAAGCTTGTAAATACTTAAGAACTTACCATCAACGTAATCATGCTGTACGCATCAGAAAACGTTGAAAATAAATTCTTGTCCTTCCCATAATCTCTGGATTTCTCAAACGTTTCCTTATCTAAAGTATTTCGTAAAACTTCCGGGACTTTCTCCGCCGTTCTATAGACTTTATTCTGCAAAAGTTAAGCAGGGGAAATCATAACTGGTAAATACATTGTATGAAATGAAATAAGTCAAGTATAATTTTGAATTTACCTGACGTAAATTTAGATAGAGTTCAAAAAGATATTCCACGAAAGTACAGGCAATAATTCCCCACAGGAGATATTGAGGGTTAATGTAGCTATCCAAATCTATTGAAAATAACGCCATTTTGTTCGTTTGAACTTCCTTATCAAGATAAAACTTCACACTGTGCAAAGGATCGTGCCTGCAATAAAAAACACTGAATTAAATATATATGTTGATACCAGATATATGGGTAAGGTTAACATTATATAGTCATTAAAGGTACACTATACACTAATCACGAAACGGTTCTTTTACAATACGTTAAAAAAGCAACTCAAAACAGAATCTTGAAATTTTATTTTGCACTAAAGTGTCCATATTTTAATTATAACGCTAGAACCCATAACAGAGAACTGGGGACAAGAACCAAGATTAAATCTTCCAATGTCCCTCAAGGAAATACCTTTAGCCTCGAGACCTTCAGATGTGTACGAGACTGTGGACAAGACACCGAATACAGTCATTATTTGTGTGTATGACAGTTTTGGATTTCATCCTGTGTCCCAACAATCTACGGATAAATTGGTTACTGTACGATATCCAGTTTCTATGCCGGACTTATTTCGGGGAGTCTTTCTTACTTCCACCGAAAGAGTAAGTTAATCGACTGGAACCGTACAAGTCATTGAAGAATTTCTAAAATTTTGGGAGAGGCAGGATTGCTTTCAGTTATAGGGAAAGAACTCTTTCAAAAAAATTAATATAAATTCACTGTATCTGTATACTGATTGTGTTAATTTAAATCTAAAGCCGTTGGAGCGTTCTGCCGGAGTTTTGGACTGAAAAAGGCGGCTTTGAAAAGGCTGTTTAAGGCAGACATTCGTTTTGAATCGCTATTATGGGCCCCACAAAAATCCGACCTCTGACCGCAGGTTGGATACACGGAAAGTCAATTGGGGTATTAATGGCTATCCCAGTTCCCAGGCAATGGCTATAGATACCGAAAGCCGTGATTCCTTGGTCCTTGTAGTGATTAGCCAAAAATTCCTGCAGAACGCTCCAACTGCGATAGATTTTAGTCAACACAATCAGTATACACATAAACAGAGTGAATTTATATTCAATTTTTTGAAAGAGCTCTTTCCATATTACTGAAAGAATTCCTGCCTATCCCAAAATTCATCGGCTTAGGAATTCTTCAATGACTTCCTCAGCCTCAGTCAATTAACTTACTCTTTCCGGGGGAAATTTTCAAGTAAGAAAGACTCCCTGAAATAATTCCGGCAGAAGCTCGATATCCTGCAGTAGCCAATTTATTAGTAGATTGTTGGGTCACAGGATGAAATCCAAAACTGCCATACACACAAATAATGACTGTCTTCGGTGTCTTGTCCAGTCTCGTACACATCTGAAGGTCTCGAGGCTAAAGGTATTTGTATTTCCTTGAGGGACGTAGGAAGATTTAATCTTGGTTCTTGTACTAAGTACTCTGTTCTGGGTTCTAGTCGGTGTTCTTGGTTTAGTTCTAACCGGTTTGTTCTCTGTTCTCGGTTTTAGACTGACCCAATCTAAGAACCCACTGTGGGACAGTTGGACGATCACCGGGTAATTCTCTTTTATAATTTGAAAGAGTGTGCCGTCTAAGTTTCATACATGGGCACCCTGACAAGGGAATGAGAGATGGCTTGCCTTCTCTCTCGTACTCGCTCTCACAAACTGCGAGGGTGATGGTGAGTACTTTGATTTTAGGCTCCCTCATGAACATGAGAGAGAGGACCTTTATGCAATTTGGGGAGAAAATCGTACACACACATTGTTCTGTGTAGTAAGACCAACCCCTCCACACCACCAGCTTCATTAACAGTAATCTCACAAGTAACCGACGCCCCATTGTCCATGGGATCGGATGAAATTTTATGTGAGCTAATGTACATGGTCTATGGCCCGCCTCAAAAATCCAAAGTTTTAATTTCAATTCGTCGGTAAAATGTCCTGTTTACCTTAAAATGTCTCGTGTTAAACTCCAGAATAATCTTTCATTTTAGCACGTCGGTTAAATCTGTCGGCCGGGCCCTAATATTTAATACTAGCATGCAAGCCATCCACCAAGGTGGATGGGAAAACTGGCATAGCAATGATTTTCCATTTCTATTGGGTAAAATCTGTGACATAAACCAACTTCGTCGCTTATTAATAGCTTTATACATAAATTTTTGTCATTACTTTCCTTTAAAAACCTATAGGTTTTTAAAAAATTTTAATTTAAAAAAAAAAGAGTTGGCCCCCCTTAAATTCACATACATGTGATTTTAAGGGGGGTCAACTCTGGTCCGGCCCTCAGATTCCATGCGGAAAGGCCTTTCTATTTGTTTGACTATTTATGTTATTCAAAGTTCCCCGTCACTGACCAACATAAGCAATGACTTAATATTCACTGTTTTACCTACATTTCGTATATAGGTTTTTGAAGTAACTTAACTGTTGTATTGAGTATTGACTTTATCTGTAGTCACAATTAAACATCAAATGGAACTGGTATAGTAGATATCTGTAGATATAAAACCTACTCTTAGGAAAACTAAAAGCATCATATTTATGTTAGCAACATTGCTACAGACTTTGATCAAAATAGAATTAGCTGATTTTTAAAAACTGAAGCGTCTCCTATTACTACGCGAAGTCGGTACTCAAAGAATAATTTTTAGAATTGTTCTCAAACTTTTCTGTGGCATAAATGTTTTTTGAAAATATGTAAAAGCTGTTTAATAAATAGGTGCTGTACAGGGTACAAATAAAATGCTAATTAAATTATATAAGCTGAGCAAATGTATGCAATTTGAAATTGTCCTTGTTTATATTCATTTTGATGGAACCCATTATTAAAAATAATAATAAATGACGAAAAAGTATTAGCTATCAAAAGCCCTAATTTTTGACCACGAAAGTGTAAATTTTTTAGCAAACCATAACACTGTCAATTAAATTATAAGAATTGACCTTGAACTGAAAGTGTCATTTTTTTAAAAATAAACCAGGACGCTGTCAATGCATAATAGTTACATCATTTAATTAATTTTATGTCTGACATGTGTTGGTGTAATAACCCCAAAGTTACTCTTATACTCTAAATTACTCTCATATTCAAAGTTCGAATTAATCGTGGTAGTTAAAAGATGATGGCCAATCAATATTATCCAAACGGTACTAAATATTCAAAGCGTACAAATAAGCAGTAGTAGTTGATTCGAATTAACCATACAAATTCCAAGATGCAAGATAGTAACTTGTTGGTAACTTGTTTAGCATTGTGGTATTTCTTTTCTCTCTTTTTTAAATTTGTTATGGTTTGTAATCTAAAATGGCATTATTTTTTGTTGACTTGAACTGGATTAAGTTATAGTAACACTAGCATTCAAGCCATCCACCAAGGTGGATGGGAAAACTGGGATTGCAATAATTTGTAATTTATACAAAATATTAAACTTGACATCAAAGGTGGGCAAATAAAGCCTGCCTATTTTCTTTCAAAAAATATCGCCATCCTATATAGGTTAAATTATTAACCTGGTTAATAGGTTGTTTCAACGAAAAGAAGAGCCTTGATACCAAGGGTCAAGTACTCTCACTGCCTGCCTATTAGCCTATATCTGTCCTAGTGTGCATTGCTTGCCTCAGGCAAGTTGCCTGACTATATTTGCTGTATAGCTTCTGGCAGCACTTTGCCAGCCTATATATAGGCGATATAATTGTGAGTTTTAGATAGTGCAAGCCATATGCAGTGTCACATGCAATTGGACACCAATGTATGGGTTTGATTAATTCTTTTATAAACTACATAATCCAGTGGGAATAAATACGGGACCATTATGTATGTACTGTGGTATACATGTTCATACACTGGTAATTACTGGTATCAAGTAATTCCCGCCTCATTCTCAGTCCGTCTCTGCAAACGTTTTCCCAAAGATCTTGTAATCCTGTCCTTAGGGATGTTCCACAAATGACGTCATCCAAAAATCTGGTAAATTACGACTGACTGACTGCATGATAATTCCTCGTCACAACGAAGGCTGACTGACTGTATACGACGTCATATGTGTATGTATACATGGGAATTGTATAATGCTACAGGGTGCTTTATTATTCAAAACTGAGTTCGTTTGTGAAAAACATTATTAATTGGCAACAATTAATCGGCTTTGTTTACCTTGTTTTTACCGTCGAGATTTTCTTATTAGCCATCGGTTATAACCGTAATAAAAGTAGAAGATTAACAATGAGGTCAAAGGTAATTTGAAGTGGGCCACTCATTCAGGCAATAATTTTAAAATAATGTAACAAAAACATTTTACAATAGAAAACTAATTTCACCTGGAAATTTTTTAGAATCAATTTACTCTCAAATCACCCAAACAGTTTGCATGTCTCGTTATCGAATGATTTATTACCCACGGCTCCTCCCGTCAAAAATTGACCCATCCATTCATGCGAAAATCGTATCGCAAGGTTTTTCCATTGCGAGAGCAAATGATAGAATGCATAGATCAATAGATTTCTATGATGTATTAAAATGTGCGTTTATATGTGACATACCTTTCCAAGGTTAGATTAAATGGATGACCCTACCAACTTTAGGATAGTATTTGATATTATCGGTCCGCAATAAGAACCATTACAGTTTTTCAGTTTGGTAAACGGTGACTGCACCATCTGCCGATGATGCAGGTATTACCATGTGTTTATATGTGACCATTTTGATTTCCTTCGGTAAAAAACTATATGTTTAACTATTTGTTTGAAGATCGGCTCAGCCGTATGATGTGAGGAAATTTAAATAGAACGTATATACACAACTGCTTATATATACTTCTCCGACATATGACGCAGTCGGCATGTTTTTTGAATAACTTTTAGTGGAGAAGTACTAAGATGAGTCAGTTACTCTGTCCCTTATATTACTTACCGATATAACTCGGTGACTTTGTGAATTAGTTGCGGAACTAATGACTTTGGATGCTGAGGTCGTTATTTAATCTTACAAACTCGCACGGGATTTTAAATAAGAGTAACAAAGGGTCTGGGTTAAATCGGTGCAGAAAATGACTTCATGTTATGAAGAAGGGACTGACTGAGTACATCTTGTTAAATCATGCACGGACAATAGTGACTAAATGCATGACGTCATTTGTGGCATATCCCTTACCAATTCGTGCTTTGAGAATATTCCGCTCGCCAATCATGCCTAGCCTTTACTTGAACGAACTTGTAGCCTGCCTGAATAGCCCAGTCGCTTGTTGCGAAATATCTGAATAGCCTAGATTGTCCCTAAGCCAATATTGTAGTGGTGATTGCCCAGCCTAGAACCTCGCCTAGATTTATATCCCAACTTGCAGCATCCTTGAGCCTTAGCCTATTATAGGGCCTAGAATCTAGGCAGGCGCCCATGTTTGCTTGACATTATATAATAATTAGGCTAATTTCTAATTTGAAAGAGTGGACCGTCTTGGTTGTGGACGGCTGCCCGTGCAATGCCGCCGCCCTTGCTAGTGTATAATGTTTTTATTCTTTTTAGAATATTTTTTATAATTTATTTAGTCAGCTATTACTGGCTCAGCAAATTAACATAAAGCTCGCTTAAATTTGAATCTCAAATCTATAAAAAAAAATGTTAAAAAGTTTTATTACTAATTTCAAATTATTAAGATTTTTTAGCATCCTTTTTTCATTTTTGAGCAAAATTATTCAAAGAGGAAAAAGAAAAAGCACAAAACAGTATAATGCTTTAATATTTTTTTTTAATTTAAAAAAATAATTTTAATAATTTATTTAGCCAGTTATTGCTGGCTCAGCCAATAAAAAACAGCGCGCGGAAATTTGAATCTCAAATTCGTATTACACGAAGACGACGACGTCCCACTCTTTCAACTTAGTAGATAGGATTTGGTTTTTAAGCCTATCCAAGTAAACAAAAAAATTTTAAAAAAGGATAGAAGTTATTTTTTTTTCATTCGTGCAAAAAAGTGGATAAAAATAAAAATCAAAGCAATTTTTTGCATGAATGAAAGAAATAAAATGAGCCGCTATGCTTCAACATGTCATGTACATAAGTGACGACTGGCACCATCACGACAATCACTTTCAAATTAGTATAAAAGATTACTGGTATTTGAAGTTAAGGAACAACTTGTGACCAACATTAATTGCTAATCTGATACTGAGAAATCAGATTTTTGGTCAATAATAATCATTTTCTGAACCGATTATTAAGAAGAATTATTATGTTCAATAATAATTATTGACATAATTAATGTCTTTTATCACAAAATATTGTAATTCGTCAACTGAAATTTTGTCATTTCTCCGAAAATATAAATTTAAGGAGGATGGGTATTTTTTACTAAGATGTTTTTTTACTGATTCGCAAAAATTAATGTACATGAAAAACGCCCCGAATCCATACAAAGTCGTTCATATATTAAGTTATATTAAGTTATTATTATATAGGTTATATTAAGTTCGGGTCGGTACTTTTAAAGTAATTAAGATTCCTCATTTGATGCATAGTGTTGGCCGACATGTTATATGGCCGAGTGTTCTTAAACATTTGGGGCTTTTATTATTATAAAAAATTTCATACGCGTCAAAAATTAGAATTTTCAACTTTTGAAAAGTTCTTTTTGGAAAAAGCGCAAAGCGTAGATTTGCACTTACTCCCCCCTGAAAAAGGATTGGTGGAAAACTTGTACACCCTTTGACCAAATTTGAATATTAAGGGCTAAAAGTCAATGACAGAATTTGTACAACGCTCAATGCTTGACTCACCTCTTGAACACGTATAGTTTACGAGGGCTGTTTATAACCTATACCTATACTAATTTGAAAGTGATTGTCATGATGGCGATGGCAGTCTTCACTTACAAATGTGTATACATGGCACGTTAATCATGGGGGTTCATTTTTTAACATTTATTTTTTGTTTATTTGGACAGGCTTAAGTTATATTAACCAATTGTTACTACAGTTTATTCCTGCCCAAGTTAACAAAAATTATGCCAGTTTAGATTACAAAAAATAAATTAAATTAAAAAGGAGGGGTAAAAATAACGCAATACTAAACAAGTTAATAGCAAGTTACTATCTTGATCTGAAATATATGGTTAACTCGAATCAACTATACTATTTGCTTATTGTTTATGCATTTGAATATTTAGCACAGTGTGGCTTATAGACATGTTCATTTGGAGGAGATTACCAAATATTTGGAGCGCGGTTCAAGTTTGAACTTCAAAGCACATTGGTGCTTAGCTCATTGTTGTTTTCCTATGAAAAACCACTAAAAGTGCAAGTTTATATAATTAGAAAAACTGATTTTGATGAGGTAAATAAACGCTAATCAGTTGAAAATGCTCACATGTATTGTTTCTCGTTACAATAATAACGAAAAAATTCCCCTTGGAAATTTTTTCGCCTTCCAGTCAATGAAAAGGACAGGAATGAATGGATTAAGAGATTTTTAATGGTTAAAAATCGTACACATGAATGGTCATATTACTATGGGTTGACATTAGATTCAGTAAAACATATATTTTAATGTTAATTTACCTCTACAGTGTAATATGGTAATTTTGATGTATTTTTCGTGGATCCTCTTCCAGGTTCAACATGCCCCATAATGTTATTGCTCCCTTTGACCAATTTTCTAACGGTTATATAATTACTTTTTATGTGGTCTTTTCCTCTAGTCAAAAATTTTAATCTATTTTCAAAGAATTTAGCAATTTTCGAAGTTGAAAAAATACTCATATTTTAGTTTTAATTTGGCAGTCCTATATGTTTCAATGATAATTGAAAATGAGCTAAGCACCAGTATCGGAATTAGCGGAAAGTTATGCACACTCCCTCCGTGTCATGCGCAGAGCAATCTGAACATGTCTATATGATCAGTCATTCATCATTTAACCACCACGATTAAATTCTAACTTTGGGTAAGTAGAGTAAGTATAAGAGTAACTTTGTGGTCCATCAACACATGTCAGACATACAATTAATTACAATGATGTAGCTATCATGCATTGATAACGTTCTGAATGATTTCAAGATGCAGGTCAGGACCAAACAAAACACTCACCAAATTTAAAGCAACTCTGCTTAAGAAACGGAATTCAACAATGAGAAGGATACATTTTGAAGCTGTCAAATTTTAACCAATTGTCCGTGAAAAAGTTATTTGAAAGCATAGGAATTATAGGAAATTCTATGGGGGTTTACTTACTTGTAATATAAAATAACGAGGGCTTTCACGAGAGCAAAGGAGAGGGGTATATCTTAAAATTATCACCTCACGAGGGTGAGTTCCTTCGTACAATTCGTAACGTGACGCTTCATTGATGACGAGGGAGTGTGAGTAAACTATAATCATCCCCGCACGAAGAGTCAGACGGGATGAAAAGGCCCATCTATGACGTTCGTCTTGGTATGACACGGATTTGAGAATCAAATTTACGCGCGCTCTAGATGCATAGACCATAGCACTGTCCAGTCAGCTAGTGCATGCAACTCTTTCCCATTTTACATTTGACTTATTGACAATGAGCCAGCAATTGCTGGCTGGGGCAGTATTGTGGTGACGTGTGAGTATAAAATACGGAGTTGAAGAGTAAAACTGGCTAACAATAAGTGCGTTCGGGGCATACCTGGGCGCACTCGCACTCATTTAGTGCATGCCTCGCACTCAGCCTCGCACTCAACGCACTCAAATTGAGTGCGAGTGCGAGTTCCGATTTGAAATTTCTGCGCTCACAGTAATGAGGTAGAGTGATCATTCAAATTATGTGCACTCAAGAGGCAGAGGCTGAGTGCAGTGTTTTGCACTCACAACTAGGGTATACGAAATAGAAAATACACTAGAAAGTATAGTACTTACAAAATGTCAAATGCAAAATACCTTAAAAAAATTTACGACTTGAAAAATACTAAACACAAAATACGGAATGCATTTCAAGTACTATTTCAAATACAACATCTCAAAATATTCCACATCCCTGGACTTTAGTTAATTTTTTCAGAGGTATCAGCGTCCCGACTTCTAAATTGTAATTTGAGGAAAAAATTGAGCCCCATCAAATACAGCTGCTTTGACTAATTTGTCAAGGAATCATTTGAGAAATATTAAAAAATTTCCACAAAATGAAGTATAAATACATATTTAGTATTATCTTGTATTAGCTAAAACGGGAGAACATGATGAAACACCAAGTTCATTGAGAGGGGTGAGATCTATCAACGATCAGATCAAAACGTTGTTGGTAAAGGAGATCCGGGTATTCAATCCAGCCATTAATTATAACACCCACTCGATGGTGCGAGAGGGCTATGAGGGCACTCAAGCTATGAGTGCGAGTGCAAAAATTTTGGGAGAGTACTTTGAGGCAGGAGTTTGAGTGCAGCGGGGCACAACTCATGAGTGCGAGCGCGAGGGGAGTTTAAAGATCCACCATTGTAATTGAGTGCGAGGTGAGTGCGAGTGCAAACGAAACGCCCAGGTATGGTTCGGGGTGGAAGGATGAAGGAGGCAAGGATAACACAAACACAAGGATGATTAATAGTTGTAAGTGCAAAAATACTGAGTGGGCATGACCCAGCTCACAACGCGTGATAAAAGGAAGAGAGTAAACGTTTGCAAAAATCAGTATGTAATTAATTGTATCATACCTGGAGCAACCAACTTTGTTCATTGCATCATATCTGGTGCTCAGGAGTACCGCAAATGCATCACTGTATAATGAAAGCAGTAGTGACACTAATTTCAATCTTATATGTATTTAGCATGAGAAACAGCATTTCATCGGAAAGAGACTATATGGTGATATGGTCTAAATACTATTTCGTAAGGATTCTAATCAAGTAGTTCATTTTGCTATACCATTTTGCGTCATACTGGAGAAAATCATTCGTATTTTAAAAACCACCATCTTTCCATGTACCAACTTGGAAAATGCAATTACTCTAAAATCTCATTACATTGCATTGGGACCGAGACAGCATTATTTCGAAACTCGTATGAATGTTACTTAAAAATTTTCCTCAGCTTTCAGATGATATTTTGTTATGGGATTTAACACGTAAAATATGAAGCCATACAGGGGGGAGGACCGCATTAAAAAACCGCATTCTGAATTCCTCTGGGGTAATTTTTCAATGGAAAATACATCTCAAGGGATCAAAGAATCTCCATAATGTTTGCCATAAAAAACAAACTTCTGACCAGGGTTGCACAAATGAAAATGCCCTAGATTTTATGCCTGCCCTCCTGAAAATGCCCTGAAAATGCCCAAAACGCCGAAAATGCCCTGAAAATGCCTTACTCTGAAAATGCCCGGCATTTTGGGCATTTTCGGCAGGCATTTTGGGCATTTTTACAGAAACTTATACACTATGATCATTATTGCTCCTTTAGCGAATATAAGGGACTTTTTCATAGCATAATCAAACCCATCCAGTTTTAGAAAATGTTATAGTTGATTTAAAAAAAGAATTTAATTCGTCTAATTCGTTACTTCTGGCGAGTGGTTATTTCAATAATCCTTAAAAAAAATTTAAGCCCCAACGGAGTTGTAAACATTCAACGCTGTACATTATAAAAAACTTCGGGATTTGTTCTTACAGTGCCAGCATAAATTCCGTATTTTGATAATGGCTTGTAAAGTATACAAAATTTTACATTTTCATTAGATGCATAAGATGCGAAAGTTATCATATATGTCAAAACTTGGAGCTTCCGTAGCAAATTTTGTGTCGACTTTGAAAATTGCATTAGGCCAAGTAAACCAGTATAATAATTCTAGGAGTCCAAAATGTAATAATAAATACATTTATGTAGATGATGACGAGTTTTGAAGCTCACAAAAAAGACATTTTTAATCTTTTAACAACTATTTTATCTTTTTGTGTTGCATCTTTGCCCGAATATGTTTGTTCTTGAAGTCTAAATAATTACAGACACGGTGTTCAAGCGAATTTTTACAACAAAATAAGCAAAATAGAATAATAATAATTATTTTTCCATAAATATGTCTACATCAACTTACTCCAGGTTTCATCCGTTTATTTCTATAATTTTATCATGTAATCCAGTTGAATATTAAAATTATTTCCAACATACTGTTTTGTGACTTATTTTGCAAAATTACCAGATAGCTAAAGCCATATATTTAAAAAATTGGAGCGAATATGCCGAAAATGCCTGCTCTAGGCTCAATATGCCCAAAATGCCCAAAGTGCCATAGATGCCCAAAATGCCATGAAATGAAAATGCCCAAAATGCCAGGGCATTTTTGGCAGGCATAATGCCGAAAATGCCATGGCATTTTCAATTGTGCAACCCTGCTCTTAACACATAATAATTCTGAAAATGTGTAAATCATTTTCAAAATCTCTACTTCGAGTTTCACCAAAAATTAAAATGTACGTTTTTTTTTCAATTTCAGACCGCATTGGTTAAAATGTGTCACAGTCGCTTCAATAACCTGTCAGTGGTCAAATTGTGGCACAAAGGCTTATAGATATATTATATTGAAAGGTTTAGGGCCAAGCCTGTATGCTCACAAAGTTTCATTTCGATCTGCGCCATCCACCCTTGTAAGTATTTGGAAACTTGATTAATTTTATGTCGTCTTTTGAGATACATAATACGTATCTACTAGTAATCAAGCCATCCGCCGAGGCGGATGGGACACCTAGGCGGCAATCTAAACTGTAAATTAATATAATATTACCTTGCTGCAAGCATATTTATAATACTTCCGAGTAAACGCAGTTATGTGTATAAAAACCGTTACCTTCACCTAATATTTCACCTTGACTTCCATTTGAAGTTATACATACTTTAACATTATCCTGTGAACTTGCTCGAGAAAATGCAACGTATAATTGCCCATGAGTGAAAACAGGTTTCGGTAAAAATATACCAACTTTACTTAAGCTTTGACCTTGCGATTTATTAATTGTCATTGAAAAACTGATTTTAATAGGAAACTGTCTCCGGCGTAACATAAAGGGATATTCACCTTCGTTTGAAGTAAGTGAAATACGCGGAAGAAATAGCGTTTGTCCTTTTGCACGACCAGCAAGAACCTCCGCAAATATCAAATTCGGTTTCATTTCCTTAACTATCAGTCTTGTACCATTGCAAAGTCCTCTTTTCGTGTTTAAATTTCGAAGTAACATTATGATTACTCCTACCTTTAGTTTCAATCTATGTGCAGGCATCCCCGAAGGATTAATTGAATTTAAATATTCTACTGGATAATTTTGCAAGTCACTTTCGTTTGCACTGTCGATGGTGTCTGCACTGATATAGCACATTTCTTCGCCTGCAATCATATTCAATACTTGTTCATTCATTTTTGATGCGTCCTCGTTAAGTGGGCAAAGTATTGCTCGATTAGCGTAATGATGAATGTTTTCTTGGTTGATTCCACAAAATATTTCATCTACCAAATTACGTGTAATAAAATGATTTGGTATTTCTACAATATCATCTCTTTCGTCACATATCATATTTAATTTCCCATCTCCCAACTTAAGGACCCAATCGGAAAATTCCAAATCTTCTCTTGCTCTCATATTTACGCTTAATTTATACGTATCAAAAAATTTCCACGTACTGCTACTTTTTACATTTGACGCAATTATTGAAATTTTATTTCCACGTTTAACAACGTTGAGGATTTGACGAAAATCTCCTCCTAGTATTATGATTTTTCCTCCAAACAGATAATTATTACCCATGATCTCTTGTAACAGTCTATTAACTACATCCAAACTATACTTATCCGCCATTGTACATTCATCCCATATTATAAGTTGTGAGTTGCGAATTCGATCAGCCTCATTTGAAGATGTGCGCAATGAAGAAGTTGTGTCTTTATTAGCATTCGGAGGTATACAAAACTGCGAATGATACGTACGTCCTCCTTTTAATAAAGTGGCTGCAATTCCCGTAGAAGCAACGGCAATAACTACACCTTGTTTTCCCGCAAAATTATTTCCCCTTACGTAACTCATTAAAGTTTCATAAACATAGGTTTTCCCGCTTCCTCCCGGACCATTTAGATGTATGCAGTTTTTTTTGCAATTTTGTGTATTAATTGCTTCAATTACACTTGTTACCACGACTCTTTGTTGATTGTTGAGTTTTTCAAAATTTTCAGAAAATATTTCATTTTCTTGCTGTATATCAAATGATTCATACATGTTAGATGTATTGTAATGCTGTAGTTTAGGCAAACCAAAATCTGTTTCACCGCATTTTCTATGCATTTTTAAAATATCTTCTATTTCTCGCAGGCACATTTGTTCAGAAACATATTCAGAATTTTCTCTGCGGAAGTCCTCCGTGAGGTGTTCTTTATAATGTTGATACATCTCAACAGCATTGGCGGGTGATCCAAAAACACAAACCAAGGCAAATAATTGTCGAAGTTGCCTTGGCATTTGATAAATTAATGCTTCGTCAAGAGCGTAGTACCATTGCTCGTCATTTTCTGCCAAGTTCAGTTGTACACATGCATCATGAAACGTGTTGCATACGTTTCCATTAACAGTTTTTAAATCATCAAAAGACAATGCTCCCCGTTTATTCAATAACAAAAGCTTTATTGCGTATCTTTCTAAATTAGATGGACTAACATTATACATTCTTCCAATAACATTTTCATCAATCTTTTTGCAGCGCTTGTTCCACTTTCCTTTGGAAAATGTATAATAGTTTGGAATATCAGCATAAAGACGCGTTCTTGCTTCTTCATCAATCTGATTAAGTTTGAAGTACGCCAAAAGATTTGAATCTTTCATTTTATCTAATGCTTGCTCCTCATCACCATCGTTGTAATATAATGTTTGTTGATTTGGTTCATGAATATGAAGGCGGTAAATTGTATGCGATTTGTCTTGCATCCAAAACCCAAAAATTCTCCACATTGCTTCCGGTGCACTTACATATCTGGCATTAATGTGCTGGTTTATTTCGTCTACATTTAGCGTACTTTCCGTTTCATTCAATAGTATATCTGCGCAATCATGCCCTTTATATACGTATTTGTAAATATATTTCACAGCTTTTACTGAAGTACAAACTTCCACATTTATGTGACAGTTATATTTTAAAAGTAAATATGGGTTATAGGGGACTACGTGCTGATTTGTAAATACACTATTGCCCTTTGTAACTGTAATACCATTGTTCCTGCGTCTGTAAAGGGGAAACCCGTCTACACTTGTATCAGTGTTTTCAATGAATGCTTTTGGAAAACGTTTTGCGCACACGCCATTCTGCATGCACTTTCCAGAGCAAGGACCATGTAACATATGGGTAGTTACAGCTTGGTGAAGTTTAGGCTGTAATTCTTTGGAAGGAATTTCAGAAGAAACAATTTCATCGACCAGGGTTGGGTCTTTGAGGTCTAAATCTGCACCAATCCATAAAATATGAGCATGTGGTAAGCCTCGCTTCTGAAATTCGATCACATAAACAAAACCTTTGCATTTGCCAAAAACTTCACGCTTGGTAATATCTTCGATAATTTCCTTCAATTTCAAATTAAAAACCCTTGCAATCAAGTCCGGGCGGTCTTGTGGGCACTGACCAGGGTATAAATTTTCGGTTACTTCTTTACATTTTGGATTCATTGTGACTGTTATAAATAAATCTGGTTTACCAAATTTCCGAACAATCGCCATAGCATCTTGGTATCGCTGTTGCATATTTCTTGGACTTCCAATATAACTTGAGGGACATATTACGGTGCGACCCACACTTTTACCAGTTTTATCAGTTATATTATTAACATACTCTTGTAATGCGGAGTATGAATCTGCTTTTAATTTTTTCTGATTATATCGCAAATAATTCAGCCTGTTAGCTTCCATACGACAATACCAATCAACCATAAGTTGATGTGTAAGTTTACCGCCGCAAAGTAGGTGATTTACTTGATCTTTTCTAACTTGTAAGTGAAAACTGAAATATTGCATTTCAGTAATTTTTGTCCGGTTACTTGTAATTAACCTTGGGTTCCAACCACTTTCTCCCATTGGGAACAAAAGTGGATATGTCAACCCGTCCAAAAACTCGTTGAGCAAATTAATATTACGAACCTTTTGCCCTCCTCGTAAGTAAACTCTTATATCTCTTTCAAATGGTGGCTCACCTTCATCATTCGTAAATACCATGGCTATTTCATTTGTCTTTGCAACATTGTACCTCCGTGTGTCATAGTTATTGTTTGTTGAAATGGACATTAATAGATTCTTAGTGTCCATTCCCGTTGATATCATTTCATCCTCAACTTCTTTCAACATTTTGTAGCATTGAACCAACTTATTATTTGCTTCCATAAAATCATGAAGTAACCGCAATATTATATCATCACAGTCCTTATTCTTATCAACTTGCTTTCTGATTGATGATGCTTCTTCACTGTCGTATATATAAAGTTGAGCATATTTTGGTTTCTCCCCGTCATCAGGGTGTAGCGGACCACTGCAATGATACAATTGTCCATGTAGACGGAAAACATATGGCCCACCCGATATATGGTCAATCTTTCCTCCACATGAGGCCATAGCAATAGAACTATTATATGAGCGAACATTTTTCATGAAGGTTTTGTTCTTAAACAGATCTGATAATAACTCTGGGTGCAGCGTTAACTGTTTTACTGTATCTACTTTACCATGTCGGCAGCAATTCAAGAAACTCAGACTTGCGTTTTCTTTAGCACCTAAGCGCTTTCCTTCCATTTCAAAATGCACGGCATTACAGTTGTGACATACTTTGTCCATAGAACCGCAATATTGTTCATTAATTAAACTTTCATCAACATTTTTGCTAAGACCTCTATAATGTGTTTCGACGTTACGATGTCTTTTTGCAGATCGAAATGATCTCTGCTGATCATTTGCTGAAATTGCATTCTCTGCACGACGTTTACTCCGTTGCTCATTTATTACTTCTCTATTTTGACAATAATAGGCACGTCGCTGCTCATTTAACGCTTGCATATTCTCACCACGATAAAAACGCTGAGAAGCATTCGCTGATTCTATGTTCTCGTAACGTGAGACTCGTCTTTGCTCATTAATTTCGTCTCTATTTACTTCACGGGTTTCTCGATGTTGCTGATTTATAACATTTTTATTGTTTAACCTCAGAGCCTTCCGACGTTCATTTTCTATTTTTTTCTTCTTCTGATCGGTTGGCATATCGTTCTCTTCGCTTAACATTCCGTTGATCCCTTTCTATTTCCGCTTCCGACATTTTAATTAGATATTTCGTGATAACAAAGTAAGCAGTTTGTCAAGTGATAAGCACTGCCAACAACCGAGTTTTTTTCCAACTCTGTAAGTGGTAATCACTACCAGCAATCGAGTTTTTTTCAAACTCTTAAAGTGCTAAGCACTGCCAACAACCGAGTTTTTTTAAAACTCTGTAAGTGGTAATCACTACCAGCAATCGAGTTTTTTTCAAACACTTAAAGTGCTAAGCACTGCCAACAACCGAGTTTTTTTAAAACTCTGTAAGTGGTAATCACTACCAGCAATCGAGTTTTTTTCAAACACTTAAAGTGCTAAGCACTGCCAACAACCGAGTTTTTTTTTCAAACTCTGTAAGTGGTAATCACTACCAGCAATTGAGTTTTTTTCAAACTCTCCAAGTGCAAAGCGCATCCAGCAATCGAAACCGAAGCAAAAATCTTGAATTGTACAACACTGGCAGCTTGATATTCCTGCTGAAAATAAAATGAAAAAAGGTTATTACATTATCCACTTCCCTACCTTACATATACATATAATTTAATTAATTTCTCTCGCCCTCCTAAACGTGCGCATATTGGTTTGGGGAGAGTCACTTCACAAAAATTACACAGTTACGTTATATATATGTAGTGATACTACGCGTATTTACGCCAAACAAATAAAACTTCTGGGGTATTTGTATACAAAATAATATTGTTGCATTCAAATTGTTATTAAAATTTAAAATAAAGTTCATTGATGCATAAATTACATCCACATCGGCGGATGGCTTGACTGCTAAAAGCGTGTCTATTGGTTTCGGGATAGCTACTTAACGTAAAAGGATAATATGATGGTAAAATACATTACATTTCCTTAAATCTACTAAGAACAATTGGTATCAACAATGAATAATAGCATATCTATTTGGAGTTTATTATTGTGTACTGTATAATTACCCGTGTTCCTCGAACCGACTTCGAACCCGAAACGTATTCCTCAAAGAAAATGCCGTATTCAGCTCACCCAAGTTATTCGCTCCAAAATAATAACTACGCAAAAGCTCCCGTGACTTAGGTTGATAGGATAGAATAATTATTGAGGTATTGGAATATTTTATTTTTTACTATTCAAAAATAATAAAATATAAAAGATACGTGTCTTTGTTTGAAATTTTTCATAGCGTATTTGAAACTAAAGTTATAGTAACGCTTGCTTATTTTTAATAAAACAAAATAATGCCTATCCCCAATTTGATATTTCGGATTATTATTAACTATCATATTTAATAATCGTAATAATCAGCTTCCCAAAACATTGATGATGTAAGATGCTTCTAAAAATTAAAGTATTTTCTTTTCATGAATAAAAGAAAAAAATGAACCGCTATGCTTCAACATGTCATGTACATAAGTTATATTTTTCATAGCGTATTTAAAACTAAAGTTATAGTAACGCTTGGTAATTTTTAATAAAACAAAATAATGCCTATCCCCAATTTGATATTTCGGATTATTCAAACCACAATTTATTAGTGCCCTTAAAGATTTTGGCCAAACTCCAACATTAATACAATTCCAATTTGACTACATTTTGTACAGCAAGATTTTGCACACAATGTATTTTCATGAAATAATCGAATAATTTAGGCATCATAATCAAATAATAAACAGTAAAATAGTAAATCTTCGTATAATCTAACGTAAACACACTAATTGTTCGCATCTGCAAGTGAGTCGTCTTGTTTGTCATCATCTTCGTCAAGTAGCATCTTTTCTTCAAACAATTTATCACTTTCGTCATCAAATATATTTGATTCATTATTGTCATCCAATTTCTTCTCAGTCTGTGCGGCATCGTCATCTTTTACTGTAAGAGTTTCCTCCTCGTCCTCGTTCCTAAATTTCTCCCAAGTCTCAAATACCATGCGCTGTAGTTTAGTCGCTTTTTCTTGCCATTTAGCTCCAGCAGGTGTCCGATGATGACAAATCGAGCAGAATCGCATCTTATCTGAAATTATATATTGAAAAATACACAAATAAAACAATTGGTAGGAACCCTAAAAAGGTCTTTTAGATTTTGACCCTCAACCATCATTGATTTTTTTTATTATTATATTTTTTATTTAAAAATCATTGAATTTTTTGAACGCACCTTAAAATATATGCTTTACATGTGTATACATACTTACTATGCAAGAACGAAAGATTGCACTTTGGACAAAGTGACCATTCAGGGCCTACGTCTGGGTACCTCGGAGTAGTTGGCTTCTGGCATCTTTGGTCACGACAAAATTCTAGAATGAATGAAAAACTACTTGCCAATTTCTATTACTATTGTATCACATGAGTGCATGTTGTAGTAAGTAGTAAACATAAGTAAAATGTTTCAATGAACTTACTCCATTCTTCTTTCACTTGTTTTCCACAATAATTACAGTATCTGTCCCTATTAAACAAAACTTTTGGAAGTTGGAAATAATTTTTCACGCAATTTTCATTACTTCCTCCCGGACAGAAACCTCCTCTACCTTTATTATAAGGCATTGTACCGTAACAATCGTACAGATAAAATTATAAATTTCCGAAAGAAAATTGTGATACAACAGTCCCTCTGAACATGAAGTAGCGCAATGACTTCCGAACTTTAAGAAATTCACTAAACATATTCACTAAAATCATAACGTGTGAACTTCTCCAATAGTACCAGCTTTTCAATATTATGTTGTTGTGTTTTGTCTGGAGTTGTTTGTTTTGTATTTTTATCTTTACTAAGAAATGGAATTTCTGTAGTAACACTTGGTCTTTCTTTCTAGCTAAACAAAAGAGGGATTTAAAAAAAGGTGATTATTTACTTTTATTTGAGAAATGAAAATGAATGAATGAAAAAAATGAACCGCTATGCAGTAACACTTGGTTACTATAACTTAAGCCTGGCTAAGTAAACCAGAAATAAATTTTAAAAAAGAATAGCTGTTCATATTTCTTTCATTTGAGCAAAAATAATAATTTCTTTAAAATAAAAATCAAAGCATTTTTTTAAAGAAAGAAAAAAATTAGCCACTATGCTTCAACATGTCATGTACATAAGTGACGACTGCCACCATCACGACAATCACTTTCAAATTAGTATAAAGGATATACCAACTTTATACGTTGTGGCGTTTGTTCTTACACTTAGTTTGTTTTGCCGGCAAATATCTTGGGTCATTGAAAACGTTGAGAATAAATCTTAATATAAAGCGCATATGATACAGGGGTACATTGTACTATCTACTCAGGAACCAGAGGGGTACTCCTGTAGACGTGGATCTCCCAGAAAAAATTGATCGGTCATAGATAACAGAAATTTCAGAGACCTGAATACATGGGGAACTGCAGATGGATCTTAGCACGCAAGCAAACGAAAGAATTTTTATTTACAAAATTACCAGAATGTCCAAAAGTTTTATCTCTTAAGTAAATCATCACCCCCATACCTGAAAGGTTTAACCCTTACATAAAGCATAACACTCCCATAGCCAAATCTTTTGCGGATATGAGCTATTGGACAACTTTCTAGAATGTTAACTAATAAAGAAATCAGGGTAACTCTACAGAATGTGCTGGAAAATCCTGAAAAATTTAATATCAGCCTTGAAATGTGGACGAACACTATCCTGAAACATGACTTACTGAAATGGTACGTGTGACCAAAGTCCACGTAGTCCATGTAGTATTATTTATAATCTTTGCCCAGCCAAATAGCTATACGCCTATAGGCGCACTGTTTTCGCTTCCCCTGGCCCATACAAGAATGTGAAAGGTTCAGCCCTAATATTTTGTAAATATCGGCTAGAAATTTGTTTGAGCTGTCAAAGATTAATATGTGAACACTGCGATAAAGGGGAAGGGACGTAGGGGGTTGTAACAACAATTTATTAAATTCTATAAGATCAGTCTTGGTCTCGCATTTATTTTAAGCCCTTGGTATTAAAGAACCCTTGCTTGTTTCAAATTTTATCCCAACCCCTCATTTTTCGGAGTTATTAGAAAGCGTATATAGTTGTTTTCTTGGGAATGAAGAATATTCATGCAAGTTATCAAAAAATAGAGTTGGATCCGGACTAAATGAGTATTCTTTATTAATATAATTAATTGCACGGGTATTTACGAGCTATAGAAGGCGAGATCGCATCTCGATAATCCCACCGAGACATAAAAATTATACGGATAAAGTAGAAAGAATAAACAATGCAATTGGTTTTCTATGTGCTGCGAAACGAATGCGAAAACGATAATAAAACAACTAGGGTAGAATTAATAAATATTTTTTAAAATGTAATGCTGAGAAAAGTTGCGACTAAATACAAATCGTTGACATTATCCGTTGAAAAAAAACTGCTTTTTCAAAAACGCAAAAAACTGCCCTTATCAATAGCTCAAAAAGTAGACCATGTCAATAGGGCAAAATTAGTGTGACGGACGCACGCACAGACGTATATACTAGCATTTTATAATAGCGCATTAGTTGCTTGTCAAGATACATGTATGTTGCGACCCACAGTGATAAAAACTCACTGAGGTTTCACTATTTATTTGTTTTTCAGTTGCGCAGTTCTAGTATATTTGATGTCGTCCACATTTGACAAAAGTGTCCATAACCTAATTACTAGTATTACTACCCATCAGTCGATCCTCACCTGGAACTTTCCGGCTTCATTTTCCAACGACTTGCGCAACCCCATACACAATTCGTGTAAAAATGCGGTTTCTTTTTGTTCCACTTAGCTTTGCTCCACGGAAAATATATGGTGTGTTACTACTTGTTTTAATGTTGTTTGGTTGTTACAACCTAATGACATCACTATCAAATAGTGAAATATAAAGTAAGTACTGACAATGTTTGATCTCACAATTAGTGTTAGGCTATTATTACATAAATGTACATATGTGTATGTCAATTTAATGTAAATATCTTTTTTATAAATATTATTTTATTGTATAAACTAATTGAATGAGCTCCGCGATGTGTCATCTCTAAAATTTTGTCCATTTGAAAACCCCGCATTGTACTGTAAGTTGTATAATATTATGTCCTATTTACATTCAACGCAGCTACAGGTAATGAGAAGAAGAGTCGTACCACGCAAAAGCGGGGCCCGATTTATTCACTGCCCAAAATTTTGTAGCTCCTATTCTAGAACTTCGCAAAGATGTACACATTTGGCTCGTTACAAAGTTGCTCTGGAAGCACATGACTCTAAGCAAAATGTATCAATTAATATTTGCTCTATTTTTGGAGTTTTGAATTGCCAGATTTCTCGGTATTAAAATCCAACCAGTTTCCACCCACCCACCCGAAGGTGTTGAATTATCTTCGAAGCCACCATATGACTCCTCCTTCAAAGCTTGGCTACAAGTTCTCGACGAGACCTATAATAAGATCTCAACATGTACAGGAGTTGAGACAAATCTTTAGCATGATTGAACCGGTTTTTTTTGTGTGGAATGTGGAGCTCATGACGGGGAATTCTATTCAAACACTCTTGAACTAGAGCTATTAAAAAGTTGGACTGGTCTGCTTATAGAAGCGGACCCTAAACTTCTCAAATCTTTAAAAGCAAAGCATCGCAATGCCTGGATTGCGGGTGTATGTGTGTCGCCCCATAATAATTTTACTGAGGTCAGTGCTTCACAACGATTTAAAAGCTAAAGTTGAATAAAGTTGGTTTCACATAGTACGCAATATTCTCTTTTCGTGTCTTTCTATAGCACCCCCATTAAAAATGGAATTTAAAGTTCTAAACCCTACTATACGTAATGTATTTATTGTATGAATGCATTTTGAAGGTAATTCGGAAATCCGAAGTTACATGAAAAGTAGAGACTTCTCAGATATTTTCGTTTGACCGTTTTACAATCCGGAAGCAATATTTCAAAATATTAGGAAATCACGGGGTGGATAAGATGTCGTCGCTATGACTGATCGAGTAATTGTGCGCGTCTTAGGTGAAGCCAACTTAAATTTAAAGCACATTCCTAACTAAAGGTTCCAATGTTATTCGAAATTGAAGCGCAATAGCTGGAGCTTATTATGGGAGACCAAATAAATTATTGGTCCAAGGGAGAAACTTTTGTCCGAACCCCGGGAAATATGAATGATAAACAAGCCAGAAATTTAAAGAAGTCAGGCTTCCTGGTGGAGTGCTTCCCTCTCGTTAGCCTATTGGCTGCAATTAACATCACACATGTTGACTTTTTGAGTCTGGATGTTCAGGATTAGAAATAGATATTCTTGCTACAATTTTGGTTGACAATGGATTAACAGTTGATGTAAGCAATTTAAATTTAATGAGTAAAACTGGCTATTTCTCACAATCAGTTGTAATTTTTTATTTTGAATATTTGCAGTATATACTTGCAGAGTACGAGTGGATACCTAAAGGGAAAAATTCCATGAAGGAATTTCTGATTTCAAAAGGATATGAACTTATTTTTGACCATAAGAGAGACTTCTTATTTAAAAGAAGAATTATAAATACTATTTAATGGGCTGCTAAAAATCTTTAGCCATGATACTAACCTTTACACTCAAGCTTGTTTCCCGATCTGTATCCCACCTGACGGCCTCTCGGGATGTAAAGGTTAATATCAGTAATTTGTTGTCGGTAAATATAAAGTTTCCGATATTCTCTAAATTCATTTTTGTACACTTGTATGTTTCCCGAATTAGTCCTATGGCATGGACGGTCAGGAATATTAAAGCTTTCATTGTGGCTCAACCTATTTGTGAAGTAAAGGGTTTGATTGTGATTCTTTCCCAGCCAGGGATGGGAATGGATGATTAATCCCGGATTACAAAATTTATAAGAAATAATTAATCCCAATCCTAATCCAAGTGTTGAGCAAACTTGAATCTAATCCTTATTCCTCAATCCCGACTCAAGGGTTTCATTTTAATCTATTTGTCAAATCCAATTATTTGCATGGCCACGAATTAATCCCCAATCCTAATCCAATACTTGATGAATTATTTTGTCAATCCTAATCCCAAAATCCACTGTCGTCAATTGTGTGAATTGGATTGTATCTACTGTTATGCCTAAGGCTAACGTTTTCAAACAAGAGCCATGTCGTTTTGGTTTGTAGAAATATAAATCAAGCAAAGAACGTGGCAACATATTAGTATCTTAAAGCTTTTTTTTACTGATTATGGTGTAACAAAATTCTCCGTACTCTTGCTCCAAATCTGTGAATATTTTGATAACCAGTACTTTACTTTAATAAAATAATTGAAATATGTATCATAAACATGTAGATTGGAATTGTGATGTAAACATTTGAACTGTATCTTTCTAGTTTATGATTATTATTTCTGGTTTCACTCCATCCACAATAAATTCCTGCATTCTTGTGAGTTTGAATAATTGGAACCAACATTGTAATTTAAACCAACTATTTGGATATTTATGTCATCGCATTTTTCGCCCAATGCGCCAATCTGAATTGCCGAATTTTTTGGTGGTCAATAGTACAAAACATCTACATATTTATGTGCTAACAAATGTTGACCCTTTAATCTAATTAGTATATGATTAAATCCTTTAGAAATGTTTTGATCATTTGTTGTTTCTTCATCAATCCCTTAATGTCTGCATCTTTATTGGAAATCGCCAAACCAATGTAAGTTTGCGAATTCATATTCATCAGTTTTAATTATTATTATTTAATAATTAATCTAATCCAAGTGTTTTGGAATTTTCCCTCAATCTCTTAATCGAATCCAAGGGATTAGAATTTTTTCACTCAATCTCTTAATCTAATCCAAGGGATTCGAATTTTTTCCCTCAATCCTTTAATCCAATCCAAGTGATCGGAATTTTCCCCCTCAATCCGTTAATCCAATCCAAGTTATCGGAATTTTTCCCCTCAATCCGTTAATCCAATCCAAGTGATCAGATTTAATTTGCTTACTCCCTTAATCCAATCCCGCAGGTCATTTGTAAATTTCCCATCCTTGTTCTTTCCAATGTTTCTGATGATTCCCAGTTCCAAACTCTACCTTTTTTACTTGAGTAATTAATGGATTGTAGATGTGTTACTAGTTTATATTCACGAGACCTTGAAAACCTGCTGATTGCAATGACTTCAATTTTTCAAAAAGTGTCTGTATCCTGAGAATGACACTTGACTGATATTTATTTGGCCAGTTGATTACATATATTCATTAAACATATTCATATAAGCTATTCATCTTTGCTGTGGTATATAAATATGTATACATAGGCGTCATTGCAAGTAGAATTATATTAGTCTTGGTGCGCTCCAGAAATAGTTTAGATTTTCCTCAGAGGTATTGATCGTTTTGTAAGGAAGTACATCCTGAGATCCAGACTTCAAAAGTCCTGCATAACTGGTTAGAAGTATTATAATTGAATTTATTGTGAATTCTGTAAGCGTTAGCTATTACTGATTGTGCTTTTTAGGGGCCAAGCGAACCAAAGTATGTATTGAGAATGTGCTGGTGTTTCCTATTCTGGTTACCTTCTTGTCTGTCAGCACGATCGGCTGATTGTGAGTTTTACTTTCCCGACCAAAGATGGGCACCCAGGGATGGGAAATTTACACAGACGACCTGCAGGATTGGATTAACGGATTAAAGGAAAAAATTCCGATCACTTGGATTGGATTAACGGATTAAAGGAAAAAATTCCGATCACTTGGATTGGATTAACGGATTAAAGGTAAAAATTCCGATCACCTGGATTGGATTAACGGATTAAAGCAAAAAATTCCGATCACCTGGATTGGATTATCGGATTAAAGCAAAAATTTCCCATCACCTGGATTGGATTATCGGATTAAAGCAAAAATTTTCCATCACCTGGATTGGATTAAGGGATTGAGGGAAAAAATTCCGATCACTTGGATTGGATTAAGGGATTGACGTGGAAACTCCAAACATTTGGATTCGATTAAAGGTTTGATGAATAAAACTTCGCAGATTTACGTTGGATTTCTAATAAAGATGCAGATATTAAGGATTGATGAACAAAATCAAAACAAATTATAATGGATTAGCACATAGACAAATTTAAATCTTATATAAATGAGGTTTACGGGTCAACATTTCTTAATACATACTTCGATCGTTTGCGCTATTGGTCACCACAAATTCGGTAATTCATATTGGGAAAATGCGATGACGCAAATATCCCAATAGTTGGTTCAAATAAAAAGCTTGGTCCCATTTATTCAAAGACATTAGTATGCAGTAAATTATTGTGGATGGAGTGGAGCCAGGAATAGCCTGCTTAAAATAGAAAGAAATAGGTCAAATCGCAATTCCAACCTACATATTTATGACGCACATTTAAATTATTATATTAAACAGCTGAAATACTAGTAATCAAAATATGCACATATTTGAAACAAACTTAAAGAAAATTTGTTACTCCGTAATTAATACAAAAAAGCTTAATGCTTCTACTATGCTCCCACGTTCTTTTCTCAGATTTATATTTCTACAAATTATAAGGGCATGATTCCTGTTTGAAATTGCTAGCCTTGGAATTGTTACATGTCAACAAACACAAGCTACATGTTCATTATGAAACCGCTAGATGTTGAAAAACGTGAGAAAAATGTAGCAATGATATAGCAGTAGATATAATCCAATCCACACTACTGACAGCAGTGGATTTTGGGATTAGGATTGACCAAATAATTCACCAAGTTTTGGATTCGGATTGAGGATTAATTCGTTGCCATGTAAATAATTGGATTAAACTAATACATTAAAATTAAATCATTGAGCCGGGATTGAGGATTAAGGATTAGATTCAAGTTTCCCCAACACTTGGATTGGGATTGGGATTAATTATTTTTTATAAATGTTGTAATCCCGGATTAATTTAATCCCGGATTAATAATCCATTCCCATCCCTGTGGGCACCTCGACTGAAACTAGGCCTTGTAAATAGGCAACTAGGAAGGAAGGAAAGCAAAACGGATAGGTTTTTAGGAAAGGAACTAGGAAGGTTGTAGAATTTATGTCAAAACTAGGAAATAGAATAGGAAGGCTGAGAATATGTAAAATAATAGGCACGTTCATAGAAAGGGTGAGGAAATTGGAAGGATCTTAGGAAGGACTACCGGGAAGATATATTTGATACCAGCCAGCGACAAAAGATGAAACTAGTTTGTGTAATTTCTGCTAGTTACTTGTATTGAACGGTATAACGTTGAATAAACGGCATAGTCAAAAACAAACCGTAAAGAAATTCTACCCATGTGGACCCATAGCTACACTACACTAACAGTTAGACGTCTAGATTCGGTGTTTCCGTAGATTTCATGTTGTGCTGTGAACGGGGCTTATTTTAGTACATTAATATTCTGAATGCTGCTAACGTTAAAATATATCTTCCAGAAAATCAGTCCAAACTTGTAACTTATCATGTGTTCGTCTGTGTACAATATACATTTCAAATTATGACAATTATCATATTTACCCGCTCATGTTAATGTATATTGTTTCTCAACGCTATTCGTAAAGAAATGTACAATTTTGACCAAACCGGCAAATGCACACCCAACCAGCTAAGGCTGAACAAAGGCAATTCAGACTGAACTAGGCATTTTAGGCCCTACTAGGAAATTTAATGATCTGACAAGGAAATTGGAAGGGCAATTATGTCTATTTTTAGGAAAAAGGAAACTAGCAAAAGTCCGGTTTAGGAAGGGTATTAGGAAGGACAATAGAGATTACATTGTAGAGGTAAGGTTTCAGGCGAGGAAAACCAGTTGCCCATCTTTATCCCGACCACAAAACTACATACCACCAACCTACATTTGGTGGTAAGGTAATGTGGTATAATATGTTTTTTAGAGTACGGTGGTAGGATGACGGTAAGCTGGTGGTAATAACATATGTATTCTATTGTTTCTTTATGGGGTGGTAGGTTGGTGGTAGGTGGTAAGAACATATGTATTCTATTGTTTCTTTATGAGGTGGTAGGTTGGTGGTAAGTAGTTTTGCGACCGGGAAAGTAAAACTCAGCCGCATGATCACCCAGCATGGAAATGAATTCGTTAAAAAATGAGAATAAATTATTATTGTTGTGTAAGCAAATATGATCATATAAATGCCCTATTTAAGTCGACTCTCACTTAGGATAATCATGCAAAAAGTCCCATTTTGACTTTGAAAGATGATAATAGACTCAAATGAATCCATATTAAAATTGCTACAGAAACCCGAGTTCCAATATATATCCAATATATGAAACCCTGACCGTCACGAAAAATGTCAAATTATGAATGTCTCAATTTCCGAACCAAGCTGAATTTTCCCAGCGTTGATGTCTACACTTACGTTGCCCACAATCCTGAACGTAGAGATCTGTTAAATAATAACACAATTATCCCACAAACGAGAATCAAAAAATGCTTAGATTCAGATTTTTGCAAACTTGAAAAACTTTCACATTTTCCTCACGTAATGTCTTATGGCAGTTATCACAAGGTAATTCCAACATAAATTATTGTTACACAGAAATCTGGTGGTTATTCTCAAGGGAGTTACAGTCGTAACGCATTAAGTTCAGATAGTTGGCATTTACTGACTTAACGAGTTACGATGTTGTAGTTTACAATATCGCTATTTCCGATGTTGTTTAAATCGCTTTTTTAAATACTTGCTTCCTTGATTGGAGCTCCTATGGCCAGGTCGAACGGAAGTATTTGGTGGTCCAACTTATTGTAAGGTAAAGGATTTGTGATTCTTACCAAATGTTTCTGGTGTTTCCCAACTCCAGAGTTTGTATACTATAGCACAGATAATTCAGTGTAGGAAGAAGATTTGTTACTAGTCTATAGACATCAGACACTTAAAAACCTGCATATTGAAAAAATTTAATCAATTATTTTAATTAAAAAGTCACTGGTGCAGTGCCTGTCATGGGAACGGGTCACACCCGGGTGTTTGGGTGCAGGAACGGGAACGGGTATCATATGGGTGCAAAATGTTTTCACCCAAAAGTGTGGGTACAGGTTTGGGAACCAACCTTTCCCATTATAGTATGTGGGAACAGGAACCCATATGGGAACGGGTGCAATACAGGCTGAATGGGATCTGTACCCAACAGGAACGGGAACGGTATGCTCAAAAACCCGTTTCTGCTCATGCGTACCCGTGTACAGAGCAATCTTGCGAGCGTAACGATAATTACATGATTGATTTGTTTTGGTGTGGTGTGACCGACTATTTTTGTGTCGTTGTTGTAGTGTAGAGACAAACGCTCTTTGTTTGAACAGATCATCCCACGTCGAATGATGAAATGTGACAATAAAAATTAATTATATGCGTTGTGTTGTGCTTAGCAGTTGTAAGGTGACTTAAAAATTACAAAATTAATTACCTAAGTAAAATGAAATATAACAAATAGAATGAGTGGAATCGTGTGTATTCATTGTTAGCAAAAATTGAAACAATAAGTATATATGTATAATGTATAACTTTTATCCTTGAATATATGAACTTCCGTTTCGGGTACGGGAACGGGTTCCAGGGTTTTGGGTACGGGTTTGGGTGCACCCAAAATTAATTTTTGGGAACAGGAACGGGAACGGGTTTGGGTGCTATAATTTTAAAAAATTCGAGTCTGGGTGCGGTACTTTTGTTCACAAGATTTCGGGTGCAATTTGGGAATTGGGTTCTGCCTTGTACCCAAACCCGAACTGTGGGAACGGGAATGGGAACGGGGACGACTTTTCTGTTCCCATGACAGGCACTGCACTGGTGTATTTGTGATCATTTTAGTGCGTTTTTAGGGTAACGTCTTAGCCGCTTGTGCTGTTCCATCATATAGTAGCGCTTCGCCCCTTAGTGACTTAGCACGTAGAGCTGATCACCGATGTTTTTACGAAATAGATAGGGACAGATTTTCCCGTTGGGAATTAAATCTTAAGACAGGGAGAACTCAGTTCGTTAGAAATAAGGGAACTTTTAAAATATATTTCGGAATAAACTGAAAACTATGCGGTAGAAATTAAAGAAAATTGTGCCTTCATGTTATAGAAAAATAGTGCGTTAGGGATAACATAATATGAATGGGTTGGGGAGGGATTGCGGGGGTAGAGGTGTGTTGAGAATTTAATGTTTTTACATATGGTTTTTTCAACGAACCAGTAGATGTTGCATGACCTTACACATGCGTAATTGGAGTATTATTGTAAAAGTTTTTACAAAAAATAACGAATGGACGCTCTTTATAATACGCTCAGGGCATGTACTATAATAAGCATGTGGCGTGGTGGCGTCTTACGAGCCTTTCAACCAACATGAACTAAACGCAGAACTTAAAAAACATGGAATACCAAGCAGAAATTGTATGACCAGTACGGATACCGTTAATTGAAACTTACTAATAAAGGTACAGTTTGGGTACTGCACCAAATAATGTAAATTCACAATGACAGACGTCTTACAGTCTCACAATAACAATTGTTTTGCAGGAGGAAAAATATATAGAAACCTTACCGCTTACTAATTTCACAATTTTTCTTACCAAAGATTACTACTTCTAAAAGTAAAAATATTCTAACATGTTCCCCCTTAAAATAATGTCGATTTTGGGTATGTACTCTTATTAAATAGAAGGAAACGTTCATAGTAAAAGCTGCAGCATTGACCATTACGAATATTTACGAAATTGGTATCGAGGTTGGGGCGTTTATGTGTACATACGAGATGAATACGAAAAATGGTGGTACCACGCCTATCGTAACGGTTGAAATTTCTAGAGGAAAAAGGCTACTGTGGAGACGTTCGCGGACAATTGAACGTTGAGTTGAATGTGAGGGCCGGTAATGTTCATCATGATTTATTACTTAAAAAATGAATGCAATATGTTTTGTACACTTGAAATTTATTAGACTCAACTATGGAAGCTTGGACTTTTTTCACTCTGTGGTATAATAACAATGGTAAATAACAATGGGAGAATCTCCGAGTTTCAGTTGTCCCCCTTCTCTCTCAGTTGTATCAGCAGGAAGTATTTGTGATGCTTCTTTATTAAACTGCATGTTTAGTTGTACGAAACAAAACGATGGAAGGATAAGTATCACTAATAAATGTCACTAAAACAAAACGGCAATCGATGAATCGATTGCAACAGAAGCGAAGCGATACTGCCTCGCTAGTACGAGCTTGATTCAACGTTGTTGTAATTTTGGCTGGTTGGGTAGTATGTATGTTTAGAGTAAAGTAGGTTGATATAATAACCGTTTATTTTGCGTTTTTTGGAAATGTCATCGAACGTGCAATTTCTTGGTGGGAAATACATCCCCCAGCTCTCATCATGAGTCTTATTTCTTGGTCTTTGTATGGATGGTATTTTATACCTAGTCATCGTCGAAATCATTTCCGTGGTGAAAACGAAATTGTAACTTTAAAGTTTGAAATTTCACTGCGTAGCCGTGTTGTATGTATGTACAATATGTTGCCAATACACTAATGCCGTGGCGGGGAACGTATTTTCAACTTCCTTGGGAAGCAAGGAATTCATTTCTGTGGTTAAATCCGGTTTCTACATAAATTGGGAGTTTTTGCAAAATTTGATGAAATTTCGAGTCGGGGAAGCTATTTTTACAGTTCAGATTTTCACGTCAATTCGATTTTTTTCGAAATTACATCAAAATTCAAATTTTGTGGCGGGGTAGGTATTCTCCACATTATAAAAATGATCAAGGAATTCGTTTGTGCGGTCAAATCAGATTTTTAAATAAATTCTGAATATTTTCTAAATTTAATGAAATTTAGTGTGGGAAAGGTATTTTGCATGACTTTAGTGATCAACGAATTCGTTTGTGCTGTTAAATCAGAAATTTTGAAAATTGAAAAAGTAAAGGCGTTATGCCCAAGTCCACGAGACAAATCGCTACGCGATAATTTGAGGCTTCGCGTAGGGAGGCGTCAGCCGCGGCCGTCAAAGTAGGAAAAATTTTCGTTTTTTTTCGAAATTTCAGAATTGTTTTCGAAAAAACTATCGAGCCGATTTCAACCAAATAAACAGTGACCATTACTTTTTACATAAGCAATATTCGCAAAAAGTTTCATTGAAATCGATTCAGTAGTTTTAGAGATAACTGTCATTTGACATAAAGTCCAAAATTTCAAGAATTTTTGGTGGTTAGAACGCACAATTCAATGTAAACAACAAATCCTGCAATAGATGGCGCAAGCTGTACTCCCAATCTGAACACATATTAGTACTATGAGTTTATACATGACCTCATTTAATTTTCTGAGGTCAAACGAATGACACGATGTCCTTCAAAAACAATAGGGTTCTTGCTTTTCGTATGATCTGTCCCGGTAAAAATTTTATAGTGTGTATACACACTATAAAATTTTTAAAATAACTATAGTAGCAATGGTTCTGCAGATATCGTGCGGACTAGACAACCTCTACAGACAGGCAGACCTTAGCAATAGGGACTCTCGCTTCGCTTCGCCCTAAAAACGTAAATGGTGTACTGTTTCACCCACCCAAGAGATTCGTACAAAACACGTGAGCTAAAGCAAAGTTTATCAGCCTCCTCCTTTATCATGGAAAATGAGTTGTAGGTTTCTGACGGCCGTTGTTATAGCAAAGGAACCTTTTCGTACCAACAACACAATATTTATTTATATTCACCTCTTAACATTTATCATTAAATCTATTTTCTTAAACAATTAACACTTCATTTACTGTTATTAAGAATATAATTTTTTGCAATTAATTTGATAATGTAAGGGCTTATGCCAATCGATCATTAATAAATCTAAGTAATCCATCATCTATCTACAATTTATTATTTAAATACAATGTATTTGCTCTACAAGATTAATTATCGAAGTTTTTAAATCCTATAGTGTCAACGTCATTTTAGTTAAGAATTTGTATACTTAGTACTATTATAATCGTCACGCTGATCATGGACTGCTGTGAGCTGACAATAGAGCTCAGGTACTTGTATAGTAATGTAGTGGCAATTTATTTGTCGTTACTAAGAAAATAAGCATTCAAATTACTTTGTAAATAAACCCTTCCACGAATTTTAGTATATTTACGAGTGTCGGCTTAAACATAAACAGTGTGTCACAAAATGATTGCCGCCGTCGCCTAGTCCATACAACGGACCAACTCAAAAAATATATGATTCCCCAATTTTATAGCTAATTCTTTTCCGCATTTTCAAAACCTGATTTCTAACATTTCTACGCAAATTTTTCACGAATAGCGTTTAACACTCAATTTTAGAACATGTAATCAGTAATGGGCTTTCCAGGGATCTATCTAATAGGTCGTGTGAGAAATGTCATCAGTTGTAAATCCTGGAAAAGAATTTGCTACAAAGCATTGGAATCAAGTACTTTATTACTTGCTCATTTATGTGGGTTGGGGGTCTGATTTTGGCACCCTGCATAAGTTTCGTATTTGGGAGAATGTAAACAAAGGTACTATTTAACTCCTTCAGTTCACAGTTTGAACAAGTGTCTGACAAATTGAGAACAGACATCATTTCACGCCTTAAGTTTAACACACCGTCATATCTCCGTCATATTTTTGAAAAAATATATACTTCGCAATTATTTTCGACGTCATATCAAAGTCTAAGCGGCAGCGTAAGTCCATTTTGTACGGTGCAATGATTGTGAAATATTTTTCAGATTTTTATTTTCTACAGTTTTAAAATATTCTTGATATTGACTTAAGACATCACTACTATTTGTCGCGTTGAACTACTAGTTAGTTAAAGTGTCTAACATTTTTCGTCAGATTCCCGATTTTTCAGTCACGGATAAAATAAATTAATATTTTATCGAAAAGTGCACCGATGTCAACCAAGATGGAACCCATCCGAGCTGATATGAGCTTCCTTCAGGCAGGAGTCGGATTGTTGTAAATCTCCCTGGAAGATCGTTTTTAAATATCCCTGCTGAATTTGAAGTCCTTGCAGGGTAGTGGTGGACAATTTAAAAAATCCCTTCTGAAAAATAATTAAACAGTTTTCGACATCCCAGCGGTGAAAAATATATCCATACAAGAAGACGAGTCCCTGCTAAACTCACCAGCAGCACCCAATTTAAGGGACAAGTCGTCATTCTTGACCATTTTCGACAACTTTGGATGTAAAGTTATTCTTTTGTTTTTACATAATCAACCTAGTGCCCCCGTGGGGATATACTTTCCTATCTGGTAGACGGCACCAATTACATACCTGGTATGATTATGCTGGTTCACACTACATCAAGATCCGTTTCTACTACCAGGAAAAATACCTGGTACATTACATTTATACCAGACATTTACTGAACCAGGAATATAGTTGGCATTAATTTTTTTGAAACTGGTGTTGACTATGAGGATTCCTGTAAAAGAAACCAGGTATATTTTCACTCCACCGAGAATATACTTGGTATGAATTTTTTTGAAACTGGTGTTGACTGTGATCATTCCCGTAAGGGAAATCAGGTATATTTTCACTCCACCGAGAATATACTTGGTACTACTTGAAGAAAACCTGGTGCTGACAATGAGGAATCACGATACTTCCACCAAGTATAAAACTGATAGTAACAGTGAGGATTGACAAGAAAACATGGCTTCCGAGGGTAGCTATGTAGGCTAAAAATAACCGCAAAGTACATTTCAACCAATAAGATCAATGGAAAAGTACCCCAGCAAAATGGCAGGGTCGTTTCAACGTGTAACTATTAAGTTTACACAAATACTAATCAAGGGAATCAACATGACCGTAGATGACATAGCCTAAAACTTATTCTGCAGTGGCCGTCCCGAAGCCCAAAACACATTCTGGGGTATCCTTCCCCAAAAAAGTAATGCGGCGTACTTGGCACGTAGTGCCAAGTTAATATATAATTTGTCGTGTGAACCCACAACTTGTTAATTATTGCAAAGAGATACCACGTGTGCCCCCTGCTTCTTCCATAAATTCTTCCTATATAACCTATTTCTTGCAAGATTAAATTCCTCGTCGAGATACTCTATCATCTACGCCATTATTCCATTACATTACGATATCACCCTCCGATAGTGCATCGCATGGGTACGGGTAGTACCTGAGTATTTGGGTACAGGTACAGGTCCAGGTCCGAAATGGGTACTCTGTTTAAGTACCCAAACTGAATGGGTACTTTATGGGTACTACTTATACCCAAATTTTGGGTACAAAACCAGGTGTTGGGTACAGGTACAAACTTGGAACTTTTTGGGTTGTACCTGACAGGAACAGGTACAAGCTTTCAATATACCTGGACCTGACAAACTAATACCTGAAAATGTGGGTACTTTTACAAACAGAAATCCATCTTACGAGGCATCTAGTGTAGTATGTGGCTCTCTCTCCGACCTACAGGTTTATTTTGATATTCAGCTTTTTTTAGGATTTCATCGCAATTTTTGAAAAAGCAGGCGTTTATGCAATAGAGATGGTTGACTTAGCACAACGTACCAGCAATAAGTACATGTAACTACAAATTCCACGTGTGATTCAGTAAAAATGGTGTTAAATGACATTGTGGTTATGGAGGATGACCTAGAAGTGGAAGATTTAATTGGACATGGCAATACCTCAGATGGTATAGAAGTTATAGTTCCATTTAGATGTCTAATATTGCAAAAATTATGACGAGGCAGAATTTTGTCTAGCTCGTAACTGCTGCGATGTAAATCATCGAATGGCATCATGTTGAATCGTTTACAGTAATTTTTTTAAAGTACCTGATTGGGTACAGGTACGTAGGAAAATGTTTCAGGTACAGGTCCATATATTGGGTATATTTTGGGTACGGGTAAAATTGAGGTACATGTACGCACTACTTGCAAAATAATCAGGTCCAGGTACCAACATTTATTTAATGGGTACTTTTATTCAGGTACGGGTTTGGGTACGATTTTTGCAGGTACCCACTATTTGGGTCCAGGTTCAGGTCCAGGTACAGCATTTTTGTACCCATGCGATGCACTGCCCTCCGAGGGTCTGTTACGTGTTAGTGGTCGTTTCGGACAGTGAGGGTTAGGTTAGTTCGAGTGGAAAAGCGCGCCACCGAAACGACGGGTTAGGTTTCCAATTCCCCAAATGCTGATTCACCCGAAAAGTTTTTTGTCCAACTAATACCATGTTTGTTTCACAAAACACAAAATATACTCGTTTAAACCTGCGTGATTCCTTATTGTCCGCACCAGTTTCAGAAAAAAATACTACCAGTTATGTTGTCGGTGGAGTCAGAATATACTTGGTGATACTTACTTCATTTCTTATTGTTACTACCAGTTTACCTTTAATTGATACCAAGTATATTCTCGGTGGACTGAAAATATACTTGGTTTGCCTTACGGGAATCCTGATTGACAGCACCGGTTCCAGAAAAATTAATACCAAGTATATTCTCGGTGGAGTGAAAATATACCTGGTTTCCTTTACGGGAATGATCACAGTCTGCAACAATTCCAGATAAATTAATACCAAGTATATTCCTGGTACTTCTTCCTTTCGCCCAAAACCCCGCCCCAAACCAAAGGACCAATCTTTCTGACGTGCCCTTTAACATTGACATTTTGTGGTTCAGTAAATGACTGGTATAATCGATTGACACCATGGTATACACCTAATCAAAGATGCTAGCCTATCCTACATGTAGGCCTACTTGTAGGCCTATTTATAGGGTGCGAGCTATTTTCAGAAAAAATTATAGGCAAAATAGGGTGCACTGGTTTTCGCAGACAAAATGCCTATAAAATAGGAAATGCACGCCTGCATACACGTGGTCATATAGGCATATATGTAGGCAGCACGAGAATACGCTTGTATGAAGGCATATATATAGGATATACATAAATATTGTAACATTATGGAAGTCTTATCTCAATGCAAACCAAACCGATTTTCAAACGTTGGAATATCAGGCTACTGCAGGGACATCTCAGATTTGCCATTCAAAATAATATCCATAACTAAGTACATATAGGTACATATATTGTATGTGATTGCTCGATGGCTTATACTTACTGTATAGGGGAATACGACCGATCAATACGAGGTTTTACATAATGGATGAGTAACATTAATTTTGAGGAAGTACTCACAATCAGTTTGTTTAAAAATGTGATGCATATGATAGTAACAAACAATTGCAAGTGTTTGCGAATAATTGTTGCATATGAGGGATAGCCTAAATTTTGTCTAAACTAATGTTATATGTCGAAAATAAATTTGCTAAAATAAAAACAGCAAAATGTAATTATGAATTTCAATAAAAATCTAATTTAATTCTACAGTATAGGATCCCATGTAGGAAGGGGCTAACACTTTCCGTTATCCTATATAGGGAGAAATGTCGGCAGCGGAAAATGCCTACTTGTAGGCAAGGATATAGGCCCAGCAATTGTACAAATAGGGGAGAAGGAAGGCCCCTCCTAAACTAGATATATAGGTAGGATGTAGGTTAGGCAAAATCAGTTTAGCATCTTTGCACCTAATACAAATTCCACAACTTGTACCAGATATTTTCCTGGTGCGTCCCAGTGGAAATTCCATATAATACACCAGAAAAAATCCCATGTTAAAACCCTATATACCAGATAGGAAAGAATAACCGTGCAGTGTGAGAAAACCAGAGTTTGGCACCAGTTGTTGCATATTTTAAGTGGTGATTTTTGAGTAAAGAAAGAAGATGAACTTCAGAATTTCCCTAGCATGTTTAGTGATTTTTTACACATCGAAATTCACAGTTTCCCTGGCGCCACTACAAGGTACAAGTTCCTTTGGCAGACATGACCCTAATAAAATACGTTTGGGTGACACTATAGTTGACCTGAGTAACAAGTTTGTACAAAATAGCATGGGTGCTTCAACAACATACAGTCTCTACACGGAGCAAAATTCCATGCCTCTTTATACACGGCATATTCAGGACAGAGGCCGTCACTTTGTGCTGTTCCCAGACAATAAATACCCAAGAGGAAGTGGACATTACATTGTGATGCGAAAATTTAAATACAGCGGATTGAGAGGACCTCAAAGGAATCAAATTTACGAGGCCTTTGATTTGTTCTTAGAGTAGCGCATTTTTTATTAATATTCTAATATTTGCCAAATTTTGGCGATCTTCTATACTAATATGTGAAATGTTTACAATGCTACATCTTGAGCTAATTAAAGTTGTCCTAACAATTTAATGTTGATTGCAGGAAGTCAACGCGGGCACTGGTTTTCAATTGGCCTAAGGTAGGTGCAGGATCAGAAGGAAGAGCCAAACCTTTAGATGACAACAAAGACGAGGAGAAGGTAGATGTAGGCGAAGTTGTTGGGCGCAGTAAAAGGAAAACGGTCAGCAACGCTCACGAAATACCGCAATTTTCAACTATCAAGGTAACATTTTCATCAAATGAGATGGAGGTCGCGTCCAGAGAAGACCTTGCAATTGACGATTACAGTATATCATCAGCGCCCTCAGAAGTCAGGTTGATGTCATCCACAACATTCGGGGAGCCTGACAAACAGAAAAATAGTGAAGTCAGTGATACTACCCGCGGTCAGGAGTTTCTGAACTCAAGGATGCCTGATCGTCCAAATTTTGATGAAAGCCTTAGTCCATATAATGTTGAGCCCGAAGAATAAAACTCGTTCATTTTCCAAAATCGGAGATGAAAAATTTGTGGTGTTCTGCGTTTATTTATTTATACAGTATATATCATCAGCGAAACCACACAACTTCAGGAATTTTATGTTTATTTCCTGCATTAAGCTTTCCCGTGGTCTTTCCACAAAACGTCAAATAAGACAAATTAATTGGTCAGCAAGACACACGCTTCAAAAGTTTCACTCACAAAATAATAAATCAGCTCATAAATCTAAATATTGAACGAATCAATTTAAAATTTTTCTTTGATCGTTTCGACTTAACATAATTGGTTACCTATTATTGATCAGTTTCAGTGGTATTTGCTAGAAAATAATATTTGGAATTCCTGTACTGTGTAGATAATATATAGCCAACTTTTCATTGGAAACATGTATTGTTAAAATTTCTGTATAAAAGGTTTTTGCTAAATAATATATATATATATATATATATATATATATATATATATATATATATATTATGTTAAATATATATTTAAACTTCACAGCTAAAATTCACAGCTTTCACTTGTCACTCTTTTTGCTTCTTACAGACCAATCCGCGAATATTGTTTTAGCACCTTACCATACATTACAACAGTTCGAGTTTACCGTGTATCTTGTATGTATGCTCACAATCAGAGACTAAACAACCCTATGGTACAGGTGGTACAGTGTACCCCCCTGATTGTATCCAGGGTGGTACAGTATATGGATTGTACCCCCCTCAATTTTGACAACAAATGTCAAGTTCCAAAATTAGTAGCTCTAAATTTACCGAAATCAGACATTCGTGAGACCAGTTAGTGAACTAAAATGTAATTACATGAGTGTACAAATGCACAACCATGGCAGAAAAACAGTGACAACGTTTCGCTCCTATCAGTTTAGTGCATCATGTCGCACCAGTCGTCTTTGGTACTTCATTCAAGTTTATAAGTTAGAGAACCTTAAGGTTTAGGTAGTACACAGTACATACGGCGGAATAATGACTATGAATTGAAGCACAGGAAAGTTTCGTTTGAAGACAATGAAGAATTTTCAGAAGTTAGGGTTCAGCCCCTTTGTTATAAGAGATGGACGGTTAGAGGGCTTATTGTTAGTATCACTACTACATCGCAAAATTATGAGTGCCTCTTAAAATTTGTACACACTAGCGAAGCCGACGGGCAAATGTTCAACTAAAGCATCTGGATTATATCCACAGCTCATAAAAGGAAGACTTATTTCGGTTTGCTCCTTCTACACAACATTTGGAACCCAACCGAGATTTTGAGCAAAATCACACAAACACAGCGTTCTACCGTCAGTGGCACTGTTCAAGCTTCGAATGTGTGCATTGACAATTTTAGAAACCAGAAAGGTCAGAACATCTTCAGTGGGCTTTGGAATCGCATGTAGGAAGCCTGTGACTGTTTTCATTTACAGCGTTCTTCTCTAGACCGAATCAAAGCGGTATGGAATAAATAATCCACCTATCTTTGCAACTGCAAAAGTAAAGTACCAAAACATATTCAACAATTCGATTGACATTTTTGTTGCGGAACTCAAGCGTCGTTTTGATCAGCCCGGGATCAAGAAAGTTCAGGAGTAAGGTAACTATTGCTTAACTGGAATTAAGTGGAACCAAAATCCCAGGAGCACCAAGTAGATGCTATATCAGATTTGAGCAGGTTCAATTCTGAGAGACTTAATCTTCAAATGACTATGATTCATGGGATTGACGGAGTAGAGAGAAACTCAATAACAAGATTTTTGTCATGGTTTAAGGACTGCGTTCCAGCAGTTCGTCAAATGTTCTCCAAAGTTAAGAACTTTTAAAAATTCTAATCGGGCTCCCAATCAACTCCTCGACGGCTGAGAGATCATTTTACACTTTAAGGCGAATAATAACATGTAAGATCCGTAATTGGACAGGAAAGACTAAACCAATGCTGCGTCATTCACTCCCCTTCACATTCCCAGATATTGCAAAGCAACTGGACATTGAAGAGCTCATGAGGACCTTTATAAATAGTGACTATCGCCAGAAGGTTTTTGGGGATTCGCAATGTCTTTTACCCAATGGAGTGATCCCACTGTCCTGTTCTGCATAAACGCAAAAGTCATAATACAACAATAAAAGACTAAAAAATTAAAAAATGACATATTTTGTCATTTACTTGAAGCATTTTTGACGAGGATCGTTGTACCCCCCACTTTTTCCGACGTGGTTTAGTCCCCACAATCAGTGTTGCGCACATGAAAACGCCCAAAGTTTCATGCCTGCCCACTTGGCACACAAATGCAAAAAATTTATTACTCTGTAAATTTCGTCAGGAATTTTAGGGGTATTTAAAATTTTTAAATGAATAAATAAAATTTAACGTTTATTGCTCCTCCAACACATATGAGGGAGTTTCCCATATCGTAGAATCAACCCTATCCAGTTTGAAGAAATTGTATAGGCTCAAGTTATACAAGTTCAATATTTTTAGTCACTTTTTTTTTTGGAAACATATCTAATTAATTTGTTTAATTTGTGTCTTGTCTCTTTTGGCGTTTATACCGACTTCAAAGTCGTAAATATCTAGATCTGGTGTCTACGTGTTCGGAGAAAACTCCGCTGGGGATTTTTACGCCCGGGTGGAGATTATTACGCGGAGAAAATTCCGCCGGATATTTTTACATTATGTCAGAGAACTTTACGCGGAGAAAATTCTTTCGGAGATTATTATTCTGCATTTTAAACTATATCCAGAAAAATCAATTGAACTGCCATGGGTAATATTTTCAGTAGAATATTGTGAGATACAGCCAGTGGCACCCCATTCACAAATGGTGGTAGTGAATTCTGAAATGCCAAGTGAGAGAAAATCCCACAGGAGATTTTTACGCGAAGTAATTATTATCTGTAACACATGAATTTTATTCTTATACAAACGTTTTTTCAAAACAGTAGTCATAAAATGCATTTGGTAACATACAACCAAACGCATGATGACAGCATCCATAAATCACCAGAGGAAGGTAATGTGAATTATGCTGCTGGGAAGAGTGACAAAGAATTTTATTTATAAAGAATCTGCTAAGCGGGTTTCAAGCAATTGTCGGCGTTGTACCGCATTTATTGATTTGCGTTAATCAGTGACAATATGTGCAGTAACGAGTCGATAAATGCACTCTTGTGCTGAAATTTAATTTGTTGAAGTCACCTCATCTTTGACCTCATTTTCATGATATTTATTCATAGTGGTATCCAATCATTATGGTTGGCATTATGAATTTAAAGAATTCACTGACACAGTTAGTACTTGTAGTGTCTCACAATATTCTACTGAAAATATTACCCTTGGCAGTTCAATTGTTTTTTCTGGATGTAGTTTAAAATGTAGCATAATAATTTCCAGTGAAATTTTGTCCGAGTAAACTATCAAGTGGCGTAAAAATCTCCGGCGGAATTTTCTCCGCGTAAGAATCTCCGCATAATAATTTCCACCCGGCCGTAAAAATCCCCTATAGTCCTTCCTTCAGCCTTCAAAAATATTTAAATACCCTTCATGCGTTACCTTCCTTCTATGTTCATTCAACACAAGTAGCAAAATCAGATCTTTAAAATTCAAGCTGCTTACCGCTAGTAAACTAATAATTAGTTTACAATTAATTGTAATTATTGCAGAATATCAGTATGTACTTAATGTACAGTGATGGAAATATAATGTCTACATACTCCGGGTATCACACTTCCATCTTAATAACATAATTTGACGATGATGAAAGTTAAAACATCCGTTTCTTAAGCGCGCTTTATAGGTTCGCGAGTGCAAATTAATATAAAGGCTAAATGGCTTATACGCGGAATATGTTTATTTTCTGATGGCCAAGCCGATGGCTTTTCACATTAGCAAACAGGGAAGTGACACTGGCATGGGCAGCCGTCCCTGGGTCTCGCTTCGCGAGACCTTTGAAATTGTATGGACTACTGGTTGATTCATTCTTGGGGTTTCGGAATGTGAGCGCGTCCTCGATTTACGCTTAAACTATCTTGATCGTATTATTAAAGCCAATTTACGCCATATAGCGAAATTGTCCGATTTTTATCTTTTTTCCAAATTTATTTCATCGTGTAGTTTGAGTTAGGATATATTCCCTCCGACACCCGAACTACCTCCTGGAGAAAATCCAAGAGATATACAGCCTGGCAAAAGCGAAAATACAAACAGCTACGGGATATACAAACTACATGAACATACTAAACGGAGTTTTGCAGGGAGAAACGCTCAGCCCAACGCTATTCACCTTATTCATAGACGAGATCACAGAAATATTTGCCAAATCCAACACCAGAGGAGCAAAACTACTCACTACAGAAGTGGCAATCCTGCTATATGCTGATGATATTGTGCTAACAGCGGACACCGCAGAAGATCTGCAAACACAAGTCAGTATACTAAGCAAATACTTCAACAAAAACCATCTAACCATCAACCTAGACAAAACAAAGGTGGTAATATTTGGTAAAGGAAAAGTACCATCAAAACGAAACAAAGTAATGCCGATGGAATTTTACTACGATGGAAAGAAAATAGAAATCCTTAACTCATACAAATACCTGGGAGTGGAGTTCCATAGAAATGGAAAATTCTTTCAGCACTATCGGAAAACCCTTGTGAAAACTAACGCCGCCGTGGAGACTCTGCTAAAAACCATCAAGGCAACAAGACTAAACAAGATAGAAATCATCATTAGACTCTTCAATGCTCTAGTAATTACGATTCCATTATATGGTTTTCCAATATGGGGCATGAACTTCGTAGAGGAAATTGAGAGGATCCAAACAAAATTCCTTCGAAGAATCACCGGAACATGCAACCTTACACCAGGGCACGTCCTAAGACTGGAAACTGGAAGCCCATCAGTACGAGCACTAATCGCCAAAGCTGTGATTACAACAATGTATAATTCAATCATCTCAGAGCATGCAACGACAACAGCAAAGGAGTGCTACAAACTACAGCTGAATTCAGAAAATGAGGAACATAATTCACCACAATGGAGAGAACTCTTCAAATCAATAAACTTAGAAGATGAATTTAAGAATCTGACTACAGAATATCTCCAATCAAACAGCATCAAGCTATGGAAAATGATCGATCTTCACGCTACAAATAGGGATGTGGAAGATATGCTCAGAACAGAGAGTCCACACTATATAAACTTAAAATCACATGTATGGATGGAAAACTTCTATAGAAAGGAGTATAGCTGGGCACTTATTAAATTCATCCAGAACTTAAGACTCAATAAACCAAGAGTAAATGTACAAGGCAGAAGCATAAACCTAAAGGCAATAATGTACAGATGGAAGCCTAAATGCAGACCAAATGACGTCGCCTGCTCCTGCCTCAAAGAACCAGAAGATTGCTTCCACATAATGTGTGAATGCGAAACCTACAATAACATTAGAATGAAACACATCCCAGAAGCTACTAACCTAAACCGACAGAACTTCATACAATATTTCCTCGATAAAGAAGACGAACCCAGTTACATAAAAAGAGCTTACCTATTCTGGACGGAAGTAATCAGACTAAGAAACGCAACGTAAAACTAAACGCTAGGACATAGATAAGGTTCATCGCACAATAGTACTCATCCACAAGACCGGTACGCGAAACGTAAGTAAAAAGGAAGCGTATGCTAGTCTACCCAACAAAAACTAAGTTGTGGAAATTGAGATAACTCGCCCTCGCAACGTCTTAAGCTACAAAATGTAAACCATATAATTAACATGAAAAGAAGTGTGGGTTTTTGACGGCCCTTGTTATAGCAGGGAACCTTTTTTACCTACACCACAATTACTTATCCATTTATTTATTTATTTATTTACTCAATATTCCAATTTACCATGAATGTTGTCGCCAGATAAAACTTAATTGTACTAATTGTGATGAAAAGCGGGTTGTAAGGGCTAAGGCCATATCGACCCTTAATAAATCTATCTATCTATTCCCTCCGACACAATCCCTCCGGTAATATTCCATCCGGATATATTCCCTCCGACCACAACCCATCCCACCTTGGAAATAATCCCTCGCACAAATATTTGCCACTCATATATGAAGAAGTGTTCGTCACCATGCCAACAAAGCAAAAGCAATGCGGATGGTATGGTGACACGGCTCAACAAGTAACTTATGCGCTAGTTGGCATGGTAACAGTTCGTTGACGAAAACTCGCGTCTGGAACTAATCATCAAGGAAAATGATTTTTTATGACAATGCCATAAACCATGCGTTACAGCAACTTGATTTGTCTGGTATTAGTTTGGTCATTGGTTGGTACAATCAGTTGCTATTCATTCTCACTTTGCACAAGCTTCTAGAATTTTCGTATCGACGTTAAGTCACGCTTAAAAATGGAAAAAGTGGAGATTGAATTTGTTAAAGGACCTCGTAAAAACGAGCATTTTAAGTAAAAAATGTGTTGCTTTACGAAATGATGCGTTGTAACACAAATGTGTTATGGGCAAGACCCGGTCAACATGAATAAATAATTGAATTGAATACAACCGAATTCAATCCCCCGAATTACTTTCATAAAGGTGGAATTACTTTCGTCTCGCATGGCCTATATTGGCTTATTGAAGAAATATTAATTGCTCAACATGTTTAAGTTATGTTAGCTGAAATGCCAAATCCTAGTCAAATTTTTGGAGGGGTTTTCAAATTCACCAGTTTTTTGAGTAAATTTGAGCATGGTTCTCGTTAAGAAGGAATCATTTGAGACTTGGCCTATTGTCCATATTACAAATTTTGTTTTGATTAAGTTTTTGAAGAAAATTTCTATATCATTTTCAGTGGTGTTGACAATTTTGAAAAAATTTGGAGTAGCCAAAAATCGCGATAACTTCTGACTGAGTTGCCTTTTCTTATTCACTGCTCCGCAATTAAAAGCTACTTCTTAGATTTTACAAGCTCAAATGAAGCCAACCAAGTTTTCAAATCCTAGTCAAAATATTCAAAGTTTCCCACCAAATTATAACCATTCCTTTTTGTCAAAAAATTATCATTAGAGACTCGGCCCACCCTCCTCAGAACAAATTGTCTTTTCGATAAATTTGTTGAATACTAAAAAATCGAATTCATGTTTAATGATACATATTAAGAAAGTTAAGTAAAAGAAAAGTTTATCATGAATTTCTAAAAAGTGCAATACGTTTTCATTAATATGTCGCATCTCGGTCAATAATATCTTATTAAATATATGCTTTAAAATTCAAAATCGTTTGGATCGATATTTCAAAATGCTTTCGAAATTTGCGAGGGACATTCAAGTTTACAAATTTTCTAGGAGGAAGAAATTATTTGAGACTTGGCGAAATCATGCTACATGTGGCTAGATAAGAACTCATTTTCCAGATATTTAATTGCAAAACAAGAAAAAATGCAAATTATAGAGCAATTAATTATTTTTTTAATGCGCTATTGATAACCTGTTGTAACACGCTAGACCGAAGTTATTGCAGTTTTTCGAAAGAACTTTGAAGCTGCAAAATGGCTCTTTTTAATGTGGAGTCTCAGTCGGATGAATTTTAAAATTTTCGAATTATTTAAAGACTCCATCATAAGACGATTAGGTTAGAGGGGAAAATGCCTGAGATGATATCTTGTCGGCGACAACAGATTCTTGTCAAAAAATGAGTTACAATTTTGAAAACCTGTAAATTCAAATCAGAATTTGATGATTCGGAGTTTGACGGTTCGGAGTTATTGCACTTGATCTTATGCTAGATTCTCCGGACAGTCGTGAAGTTTTACATTTCTTTTACAAATTACGTACATAATGTAGTACAGTCAACTCTCGTTATAAGGGAATCTCTGGGGACTGGGAAATTTTGTCCCTTATAAAAACTTTCCCTTATATGCATATTAGGGACAGATTCCCTTATAGTGTATGCTAGAAAATATTTAGTTCTAATTTTTAAACTCTTTTTAATCATGCAGCATTAACTTGACTTTTTCAATTCATAGTTTTATTCGGGAGAAATTCGTAGAATAGAATGCAACTTAAATAGCTGTGCGCCGGTTGCTGGATTACCACACTGCCTAATTGTTTTCAGATTTGAATCTGTCGACATATGGTTTTCTAATTGTTTTGCCTCCGATTTTCTAATACGATTTACAGTTAAATTTGCCAAACTGAAAGCCTAAATCTAAATGACTACGATTAGCTCATTATGAAATATAATTAATTATTACAAGTTGAAGTAATTGCAAGTAGTAGTTAAGCATATATGAATATCACGCCGTACGAACATTCAAAATTACGGAATCTGTGTGTATGGTTTCCACTCCTCGTGTCATTAAAATCCATAATGGAACGGTGCTGGATATAAATCGCTAACAGCTATGATTGCATAACATGAGCAAAGAGTGCGGTTACATGATTTAAGTCCATTAAAATCCCTTATAGGCACTATTTATCATTCCATGGTACCCAATATATGTTCCACCAAAGCGAGTTTCCCCTTGTAGGAACGTCCCTTATAACCTCTTTTCTTAAGCATTAGATTAATGGGAGATCTGGCGGGGACGGACAAACTCGTCCCACATAGCAACTTTTCCGTTATAAAGCCATCACTTATAACTAGAGTTGACTGTAGTAGGAAAATTACTAATTCGCATATGTACGTTGGTTGTTAAAGCTTCCGACAGAGCTATGCAAAATACATTCTCAGGAAATACAACATAAAAGCCGAAATACAAACTACTAGATTCTTTTTTAACTCCTAGAATTACTTCTAGAAATCAAAAATACAAACTATACATAATACAAAACGTATTTTAAATATCATTTAAGTATTTTAAAAAAATGTGTTTTGGACAGCTTAAGTTGGACAGCTTGGTTCAAGTAGGATAAATCAGGAAAGTTCGAATTTTATGGATGGTTAATAAAAGCAATAATAATTGCCATTTTAAGCTAAAATACAAAAGGCAAACTACATTGAAGCCTTACAAAACACCTTCGTCATAATATATCAAAAGACAAACTACAAAATACAAATAAATGCATAAATATAATTGTATTTTGGTATCTCTGCCTTCCATTGATTAAAAATGTATAATATATATATATATATTAGTATTTATAAAACCTATAAAACTTTTATGAAAACAAAACTTAAGGATTTATGTATATGCTGCAGGGCTGGTCATTCGAATCGGAATTAGAATTGGAATTGGCATTTAATTCTTATTTTGTGGTATTTTTATCGGAATTGGTATTTTTAAATATTTTTTTTTCAAGTATTTAAATCTATATTGAATCGAAAAGAAATATCTGTATTCGAATTAGTATTCAAAATATATTCGAATACTTTATCCAATGCTTAGACATCCGAAAAATCCTTGACATTTTGAAGTTTATCTCGTAAATTCAAACAAAAAAAGAAGTTTTCAGTCAGCCATTACGTACATAAGTTTTTTAAACTACTCATTGGAATACAAAATTTAGATTACGTTTGACTCCATAAAATGACGCAGTGCAACGATACGATTTTCTGGAAATGAATTTGCTGCAATCTGTATGCAATGAATTCATTTGTCAGTAATTTTCTCAACTGATAAAAAGGGACCTAATTTTGTCAGGGGAAAAAGCATGCAGCTCACGTTATTACTACTAGAGTATCCGTGAAGAACAAAGTGAATCAGCAAGTTATATACGGTTATGGTACTTGTGTAGATTAAGCAGTAATGCCTTCATAAAATGGTCTGGTCATATTCACTGGCTTTTTTTCATTCATAATTGCCGAATTTAGATACTTAAATGTTACGATGTTGTTCGGGACTCTAGTAACTCCAGGTATTAATATTTAATAACTAAAGTATTTTAATTATATTGGAATTCATAGAAAATATTCTAATAAATTGGATTGGAATTTTCATTTTTTGAAACAAATACATTTGAATTGGGATTGGAATCCGTTAGGATTAATCTTCATCAGAATCGTATCCATATTTTTCGAATACTCCAGCCCTGATATGCTGCAGTCCCAAAGGCAACGAGTAGTATTTCAAAATTTTGTATTCAACGAATTGTTGTTTGAAAGAAAATATTGAGTTTAATTCTATTATATTAGGTTGTATTAATACAACGTTTGATTTTATTCTAACTAGATTGAATCTATAAGTTCTGTGGATGTTATATTAAAAATTATCATGGCAACCTTCTCCTATGAACCCAATACCAACCAATTCAATATAATATCTATTTTGAAGGCTTGATAAAAAGTAGTAAAACATACGACAATCTAAACAGAAGAAAAATATTTGTGATTGAGTAATATTTGGTTTGCCGGATAAGAATAGTAAAAACTAAGTACACGGAAATAAATCATAACAAGAAAGTGAAGTTTAATTTCAAAAGCTTCATTGATGAATCAGGAAGAAAAATTGTAAAGGTCAGGTATATGTATGTAATAATTATGTATCCATATAATTACTATAATGTTTTCTGTGTTGTTTACTGCAAGTAAACACTAAGAAGCACAGAATGGAATTGTCCAGGTCAAATTATGGAATAGGTCAGAAATATCATTATGATAGCATATACATGCAGTGTACTCTCATTAAAAGACACCCGCACTAATTTAATTTCACATACATATCATGCACCACAGTATTCAATTTTCTCCTTTAAAGACTATTCCAAAATTAGAGTAAAATTTTGCTCCTTTCAGGTTGTCTTTTGTGAAGAGATGCAGTGAGCTCAAATGATAACCCCCCACAATGATTTAAGAATAAGAGCATTGAATTGCATTGCCAAAGGTCAATATATTTAAGTGCACTATCGCACGAAGAGCTATAATAAGAGTTGTCAAGACCCGTTCAGTTGCTACTGACAGGAGAATGTATTCAAGTGTGCCTATAAAGATGACTAATGCAATTGTCATAAAATACTCCTGTCATGTACAGTACACTCGCTCGAAAGTATCCTCTTAAGACGATTATTGTATAAACTATTTTAAAATTTTTTTGTTACACTAAGAGACAAATTGTGTCGGTTTTACGGATGCCATTATAAGAAGAATGTACTGTAATTTAGCATATGTATGAATTATTGCAGAAGGGAATTTTTTCTATAATTGGAAATTAAAGGATTCAGTAAAAACATAGTGTAGTTCACAGTTCAAGGTGTCAGCCAGACAAAACAAGATTTTAAACTCTTGGCTCTGCTTCGGCTAATTTGAAAATACTCCAATGATTTCCTCTTCTACTCCTGCCTTATCAAAATTTGTACATTATATATTCAACCTCTTAAACAAGTGTAATCACTCGTTTAGGTTTGCCGTTTAAGTGCCGAAATTTTAAAAAATTCTAATTGAATCAATCGAGCGTCAATATTGGAAATTAATGTAAACAAAAATCTAAAGGTACGTTAAAATATTCAGTAATTATTTTTATCGCCAATTCGTAGTGAAAAATATTGTTGGGCTCAGTGTCATTTTAGTCTCAAAATTTGAACGACTGTCAAGCTATCATGAATTTAACAAGACTGAGCAATGCAGTTCCACAGTCCAGACTATTATTTAGAAGACCTCAATCCATCTATTATTTATCTCTGCAGGTAATTTTTTACGAAGTTTTTTTAATAACAGATTATTATTTGTAATAGGTGAAACACATACTTAAATTTTTGTTTCATGAATTTGTTGAAAGGATCATGGGCAACCACTGTCGACTTCTTCAACCAGGTGGGATTACATCTTACCACGAGAATCTTTGAGCAATTATGGTTACAACCATAAAACTGCTATAACGTCCAGGAGCCAAATTGCGTCCGCCGCCAGAAGAATTGTAGTGAAAGTAGGGAGCGCTGTTCTGACGCGGGAAGACAACTGTGGATTGGCGCTAGGAAGAGTTGCTTCGTTGGTTGAGCAGGTGATTTTTATGGGGATGTTCTATTAATGCCAGGATTATTTTTCCGGGAAATTATACTCAACAAACAAAATAGACTAGATCTAGTTAAATTTTCGATTCAAAGTAAAATAATCTGCTGCACAGTTTCGCTTAAATGTTAGAAGCAAAATGAGAAGGGATTTCCTTAGAAAGATGACGCATACTGAACTATAATATCAAAAGTTTTGTCCAAGCGCCCATTTTTTGCTTTTAGAATAAGATCCACATGGTATTTATACACATATGCTTCAATTTCTAATTAGTGAAACTTAATTATATTACTACTAATCGAAAATGAATTTAACCCTTTACCTCTTCATCAATAATAAACTTATTTTAAAATTACAGTTGTTTCTAATGCATAATTAATTTGTCTTTGTAAAAAATATATATATGCATATTATTATTAGTAATAATTATTACGATATTTGTGAAGGTTGCATCGTTACAAAACAGCGGTCGGGAAATCATTATGGTGAGCAGTGGGGCGGTCGCTTTTGGGAAACAAAAGTTAGCCCAAGAACTTGTTATGTCCATGTCGATGAGACAAACTTTGCATTCTAAAGATTACCAGGTGCACGTAAGTTTCTAGATTCTATGTAATTTATACTGTGAAATGAAGATGGGGTGGAAAGAAGGAGGATGTGCGTAGCGACATCTTTTATTTGAACGTTTTTTCAAAGGGCAATAAAGTCCTGCTTGAGCCAAGGGCTGCTGCTGCGGTCGGCCAATCCGGTTTGATGTCACTCTACGAAGCTATGTTTGCTCAATATGGTCTTAAAGTAGCTCAAGTAAGCCATAATTATTTGTTGAATTGAAGACTATTTCTATATCTATAAGTGTTGATTCAAACAGTAATAAAATGCGCATTATTTGGGATAATTTAAACTTGTATTACCAATGCCTTCAAAAAAAAAAGGAATTTTGCTAACCATATAATAATTTCAGGTACTGGTGACCAAGGAGAATTTTACTGACGAATACACTAAGAAACATTTATTTCAAACAATGTCCGAGCTCCTTGCTTTAAACATAGTTCCCATTGTAAATACAAATGATGCTGTTGCAGCACCTGCTCAAATTTACGATGCTCTTGAGGGGGTAATTACATTTTGTTCAAGATTGACAGCAAGTGTACACTTATACAGGGAAAAAATAGTAATGCTAGCATGATATACTTTTTTTTCAGGACATTACTATCAATGACAATGATACACTGGCTGCGTTCTTATCAGCAGAGGTACAAGCGGATTTAATGATCTTGATGTCCGATGTGGATGGCGTTTTTACGGACCCACCAGGACTGGAAGGATCGGGTTCCAGAGTTTTGCATACTTACTGTCCAAGTGACATACAGGGTGGGGTCCGTTTTGGAGCTAAATCCTCTGTGGGCTCCGGAGGGATGCAATCCAAGGTGAGTAGTATACGTAGTAAACGTTGAAGGCTAAATAATTGCTGCTTAATAACATGCTTTGCTTTTAAAGATTTTTTGCTGTTTCATGCAAACGCGGCTCTGAATCCTGTCTATTCGTATTCCTAAACTTAGCTGTAGGATAAGATAATAAATTGCACGTTCCTATTAAGTCCCAAAATCTCCAGGTCTCGGCGGCAATATGGGCTCTCCAACATGGGATTGCGGCAGTGATCTGTAATGGGTCCAGGGAAGGTGATTGCACATTTGGAAATAAATAATACTGGGGTTCCATCCAATTGTATTAATCAATTTTATGAATCAATTTTATTAATCACCCGTGCAAGTCTAATAGAATCTAAAATAATTTTTGATCCGACACAGGAGCGCTCAACACAATCATCGCTGGGAAGAGAGTTGGCACGTTCTTCACCACTCACGCTCATAGTACAACATCTCCAGAACACATAGCAGATCTTGGTAATTGCCTAAGATGTGTTACTCACTATACTACAATAGTACTGGATTTTGATCCTTTGTAAGAGTGGGAGCTCTTGTAAAGAGAGTACTGTATGCTAATAATTGAAACAATGCAACAATTTCTAAAATTCTATGTGTACTTAGCTAAGAAAGGCGGGCGACAACTAGCGAATCTAACCGGAGCTCAGAGATCCGAAATGATCAATAGCATTGGGGAACTGTTGATTAGTCGGAAAGAAGACATTCTGATTGCAAACCGAAGAGATCTTGAGAACGCGAAGGATACGTTAAGCTCAGCAGAATGTGACAGACTGAAGATTACAGATGTTAAAATAAATAGTTTAGCCAGTGGTAAGTTGTCACATATTTTTTTATAACTGTTAAAAATTAGATTTAGTTGCATAGGTTTTAATTATATTGGGGTGTGATAGGACTACAACAAATGGCAAGAGAATCAGTAGGTATTGTTGGTCGGAAAGAGAAACGGATTTTGTTAGCGAGTGGCTTGGAATTGCATCAAATTACAGTTCCAATTGGTCTTCTAATGGTTATTTTTGAAGCTAGACCAGATTGCTTGCCTCAGGTAAAAATTTATTTGTCCTCATTAATCATGCAATCATTGGTAACAACAATAATTATTATTAATTTAGTTAATTACTTTTCCAACGTGACACCCCTTATTCATAGATTGCTTCTCTCTCTATTGCTTCTGCAAATGGCCTGGTTCTCAAAGGTGGAAGCGAGGCTTTCAATACAAACAATGCTCTCATGTCTATTGTTTCTGAGGCCCTGTTACCACATGGAGTTCAGAATGCTATTCAAATGGTAATTGCTTTAAAATTAATTAATACTTGCTGTTAGGTGTTTTTAATTCTAAATGAATGAACAAATGAATGATTAATTATTTTAAATTACAATAAAGCTTCAAGTGTTTATTTTGTATATGCTGAATTAGTTTACGGGGATGTACAAAAATGGAGTTCATGTGGTACTCTCAAAATTAGGATAGCATATATGCAGAATGCTATCGCTAAAAATAACTCCCTTATAAACAAATTTTCTTGATAGTAGCCAAAATGTTTGGACATATTCCCATTTAATACAATTTTATTTTTATCGCTGTGAGAATTCATTACAAGAGTCACATTTGGCTCTTTTTAGGGGTTCTTTTATAGAAAGGGTACACTTTACAAACATCAACAGACTTTTTTAGGATAATAATTAATTATGATTATGATGGAATGACAGGTGGCCACACGGGAAGACGTAAATGAAATCATTGGCTTGGGAATGGTTGATTTGATCATCCCTCGTGGTTCATCATCCCTAGTGAAATCAGTGACGGCTCAAGCTCAGGGTGTGCCCGTTCTGGGCCACTCTGAAGGGAACTGTCACATTTACGTGGATATTGACGCAGACTTGGAAAAAGTTCTCCATATAGGTAACTGCTCTGATTTATAAAAGGAATGCTCTTAAAGTATACTAATTGAAAATGATACCCTTTGGGAAATGATAACTGTGTAATATGTTTGAATGATGATACAGCCAGAAGAGTTGTATGAAAAATGGAAAAATATAAGTTGGTGTATGTATGTAGCAGTTCAACATTTGTTTATGCACAATTGTACATGATCATCTTTACACATGGTATGTTTTGTTAAAAGGAAGTTTTTATAACGGTATTTATTTTCAACAGTGAAAGATGCCAAATGTAATTATCCAGCAGCTTGTAATGCAGTCGAGACTATTTTAATTCACAAAGAACTCTTAAATAAAGGGAATTTCTTCAAGAAACTATGTGATTTTTTAAAATCTAACAACGTAAGCATGAACACATTTTACTTACGAAGCTTCCCAATTATGATCAATTAATCTGATGATTAATGACTTTATGTGTCGCGGTTAGGTGGAAATTTATTCCGGCCCAAATTTATCCAAAGAACTAACTTTTGGACCTCCACTGGCGAAATCTCTGAAAACTGAGTATGGGAGATTGGCTTGTAACCTTGAAATTGTATCGGATTTTTCAGAAGCTGTCAGGCACATTAATGCTTTTGGCTCATCGCATACTGAGGCAATCATCACAGAAAATGGTTTGTAAGAATTCTTTTGTAAAACACTGCTGGCATAAAATTAACTGCTTATATATTCTGCAAAATTAATTTGTATAGAAACTGTATTTTAATTCAGATGTGAAACTAACAAAGTTTTTATTTTATTTGTCTTTTTTTGGATAGAACAAGTAGCTAATGAATTTTTGAAACGAGTCGATTCAGCGTGTGTATTCCATAATGCCTCGACTCGGTTTGCTGACGGGTATCGTTTTGGATTGGGTGCTGAAGTGGGAATCAGTACGGGTCGTATTCACGCCAGAGGTCCCGTGGGAGTTGAAGGACTCCTCACAACGAAATGGATTCTTCATGGCCAAGGTGATGCAGCATCTGATTTTGGTCCTGGAGCTAAAGTTTACAAACATCAGCGGTTACCTCTTGATGAATCTATTCCTACTCCTTCAGAAATTACCCAATCACCAGTTGACTCAGAAACCTTCCTGGAAGAGGCTGAAAAAAGTCAGTCGGCTATCTAGCAGAATGTCAACAGCGTTTCTTGTAAAAGTCCACTCCCAATTTTACCTTTAGAAGCGGTTTTTAAACAAGGTGCTGTACGTAAAACCGTTTGAGTAATTTTTTAAAAGCTTTTATTTTAAAATGGGACTGAAGATTTTGTTATGCATATTTCTTGTTTTTCAGTTTTTTTATAAATTACTTGTAAACTGATTTCTAAAATCATTATGCACAATTTATTATAAGCTTCTGGTAGCCTACTTCTATACGTGTTAATTTAATTTTCCTGACAAATAAAATGTAGAAACAAATATTTACGATTTGTTTCTATTATGGTAGGTGGAAAATTATTTTACGAACTAAAAATAAATAATTAATGACCACTTCAATCTTCCGTTGTCAGATTCAACAGCTCCATACTGTGGACATATGTTACGTTACTTACGCAATTATTACGCAATTATGAAGGGAATTAGAGTCCCAATGCTCCAATTGAGTTGCGTCCAGGCAAATGTAACTCCTGGAAAACTGACAACCTAATTGTACTAGGTTCACTTGTGTCCAGTAAGAAGTTCACAATCGAGTTTTAGAAGCCACGTACAACCCAGGTATCCCGTTACCCGAATGGGTTTAAAAATTTATTTAAAGTCCTAATGTGCTATGGAACGCTTCCGAGTAATTGTTTTGGCTTAAAATCTCGCATTTCTAAAATAACCAGGAGGTACATTTTTGTCATCCTCACGGGCCATCATTTAGGCTCAAACCATCCAGGAGTTAAACACGCCTGGTCGTATCGTATGCCTTTGATGTTGTGCACTTTGCTCATATCTTAACAAAAATGTTCAAGTTGTCAATGTAAAAACCTGCTCCTTATCCGTTTCTAATTGTTTGGATGTCAACCTTGTAAATTCTTTGTATGTTTTACAAGTGTGCTTTTTAAAATGCAAACAGCATTAGTAGCATAAGTTGATGTGCAAATACGATGAATCGTCAGATTTTGCTTACCGCACCCCAAAAAATGCCAACCTTAATCAATAAAAGCTTGTCACCTTTATTTATTTCCCGCATTACAGTATCACATCAGTTCAGTGATGGAGTTGTTGCAGATTTTATTTAAATGTAAACTTAGATTATTTTCAACGCCTACAGGGCAAATTGGAAAAAGGAATGCTACCTACTTTTAATTATGTATTAAAAATGATACATCAAAGGTAATGACCGGGTACGCATTTTGGAGATAAATATCCCTGACAATGACGAAACACAGTTTTTACATTTTGTTAATGCAATCTTAAGTATGGATAATAAAAGAAAGGTTGACAAACAGGATAAGGTTTTTCATGTTTGAATTGGGTTCAGTGGAATTAATAATAAATTACAAGCTTTCGAACAACAACTGCGCTCACCTTTTCATTTTTTTAGGGTAAGTTTTACTCGTAACACTTATTGTTAGTCTTACAAGTTTAAGAAAAGTTATAAGACTCTTGAGAAATTATCATTATGTGGTTACTTATAATTATATGGCTTAACACAGTTTTACTAGCTATGCTGACCGCGACTGAATTATTTATATATTTTTTACTAAGTGCAAGGAATGTTTTTGAACGTCCTTCAAAGTCTAGCAAACTGTGCATATAGCGGAGGTAAGATAGCCAAATACCAGCTCGAGGCCCAATTATTGTCAACAAAGAGCAAATGTAAGGATGTGATAGTCTCAAAATTCTTCATACACAAATAAATGTGACAAAAGCAATCTGTTCTGAATCTTATTATTCTCATCCAGATTGCGTATTTGAAAGCTAACTGGACTTGCAAACATTTTTCTGATTATATCAAGCTACAACGTATTTCAACGATCCATAAAAATTCGAAATTTTGCTTAAGAATAAAAACACAATTATTTATCTATTTATTGCCAATGCGTTCCAAGATTAGATAAATGTGTTTTCTGTTAAACAAGCGTTTTAGTGCCCCTTTTATTATTTTTGTATTCATTATGTAGCAGTTTTGATGATTGAATTTAAAACCAAGTGAGTCCTTTTATGTAACTTGTAGTGATTTTTAGATGAAACTCACTCTTCGTTTTATCCTTTAGCGCTCCCATCGCAGGTAAGAATATCCATACCAATAATGGCATATGCCACGAGTTAAGGTAGTTCTCTAGTGGAGTATTTTGGGATTACAGAACCCCAGAATTGTGAGTCAAGGTCTAATGTAATAAAGTTTGCGTGGCTCGTTGTTTGTCTCAACTAAGACTATTGACTCGTGGCTGGTTTTGAGTTCAATACTAGTTAACTGAGTATAATTGTGGTTATGTTTAAGCTGCAAATATTGTTGTGGAGAATAGTATCTGTAGTGGCTCCTGCGTGTTGATAAGAAATCAGGTGTTTCAATGCGATCTTAATTTCAGGATTGGTTTCGGAAAATTTCATGTGATTGTTGATGCACGACAACCGATGACATTTCTGAAACTTGATGCAACTGGCTAACCGACACATTAGCAACATGTGACTCCAGTGATTTTATGGTATTATTCCTAAATGACAATCATCTCTTATTAGGTAAATACTAGCATTTACTACTACGATACTTACAAGGAGGGTTTCACAACTGTCCCACAGATGTCCTCCGTTGCTGTATATTTTTTATTATAGCTGCAATACGCGCGTGGAACTTTTAACATTTCAATTTTGCTTACAATTGGTGCGTTTTGAAATGGTTATCACCCTTCAGGAATTCTGTATGCTCAATTTTGAGCAAAATGTAAGATTCCCATTTCAACGTTAATATTATTGCTGTGTTATTTACGCGGAAGAACTACATCGGAATTTGCCTTTGTGTACAATCAATGTGTTCAAATATTTTTACCATAAAAAAGCTAATTTCACAAAGGTACCCCTTATTATGAGAGCCAGTGCAGATGCCCTTATAAGAATGTCCTTGAGTATGGGGTCTGTGATGTCTCTCTGTTTATATGTGTGGTTTGGACTGAATAGTGAGGGGGCATAATTTGAAAAACCTGGGGGATGAGAGTATTATTGTCTGGGTGACTATTGCAAGTAGGTTGAATTCGAGTGTTCTTCCATTTGAGATTTGCTATAGTTTGAGGGGTAGAGCTAAATGGGTCGAATTACTAGAAAATGGATTTAGTTGAGGGGTTTATAAATATAACATTATTATATTTCAGCAGATAGAGAAAGTAGCTACCACCTTTGTTGTGACGTTAATCTTGATGTTATGGAACTGCCTAGGATTTAAAATTTCAACGCTCAAAGTTTCGACGTTTCAGGTACCCTTCATTTGCAATAGAATGGACTTTTTCCATGGATTTTATCATGTTTTCACAACGAATGGCTTTCAGTTTAAAGTAATCTTTGACCTGAGCCCTTTGTAATTGTAAGAAACATAGTCGCTGACATTGTAAAGAGTTGTAGAAATAATTTGAAGGAAAACTGGAGCAGTTTATTAATATGTACTGTAAAAGGGACGCGTACTGTAGGTACAAATAGTTTGTATGGAGTAATTAGGAAGTCAAAATTGGGAGTGCAGAATCGAGTAAGAGAAAAAGATGCGTTCGTTTGTGTAACCAAATCTTTCGGGATGATACACACTCGTAACTGGGATTTCAGTTGAAAACGTTTCTTGCATCAACCCAGGAGCTTTGTTTGTGAGGGGGCAGGAAGCGATGAATGTGCGACAAGTGTAAGAAAAATTCGCACATTATTTTTTGATTTTTTTTATATTTGATAAGGAGGACTAATAAAATGAACTGAGAGCAGAGGGTTTGAATTGATTTGTAGGTGAAAAAGGTGTTGTCAACGATGTTAAAAATGTGCTGTATGGTTTGTGATTTCTACTTTGAAGGAATAAATTGTATCTCAATGTTGGGATTCTTGAAGCTCATTTGGTAATAGATACAAATGGGTTTATGAGGCGATATGTGAATATCATAGCAATGACAATAGAAGAGTATGGAGGAAAAACACTGCCAACTCCCTGTCACTTCTTGTCTTGTCTCTAGAGCCAATTTGTGGCCCCAGAACTTTGAAATAATGATAAGAGCCCATCCCGTATCTTGTTGAATGTTGGGGATAATTAAGCAATTTTATGCATTCTCTTACTCTATGGATAATTGAGTAACGAAAGGAGAGACATTACTTGAGAATGCGTGAGCTTACATGATGAGTAATTATAGATGACCTTGTGTGACAGAAAGAGATCATTGTTTGTTGGGTCTTACGGAAATTTTCCCTAACTTCAGTTGCCGGAAAGAAAATCTTAGGGAGAGCTCATAATATAGATTACAGAAAGAGACAAAACAAGAATGATTCACCTTTCTTTTTTCTACTCTAGTACATTACATAGATATACATACTACAGAACGTTCTTACGAGCAAAAAATTCTACATTCCTGGGGTGCTGGTCTAATATGGTCTCCAGTACATTGCTCTTTGGAGGCATTTACATATCGTCGTTGGAGAGGCAAAATGGTATACGTACGCATGCTTTTGTACAGCACTTAGACCATTTTGCCTCTTCAAAGTTTATGAAAAAAAGTTTATCTAAATGTTTTTATTAGTGAAGCGATAATGTTTTATAATTTCCCCAACCTCCTCACAACTGTATCACTCCGTAAGAATTGTTTGATCCGCTCCTGTTTGCGCTAATACTGATGAAGAAACAAAATTTAAACGGAATCGCGGTTAAAATTTTGGAATAGGTAGTCTTACGAAAACTGATACTCACCTTATTCATCTGTAGCACATGTTTGCGTACATACATACATGCTTGTAATTTGCAATCCGTTCCAAACCCAGTTGTAATCAAGAATTTTAAAAAATTTCACAGACCACCTAACCACAATTTGTTGAATCAAAGTAAATTTTATCTGTAACTATATGATACGCCTCAATAACTGATTCGACAGTCACAGTGCAGTAGTCTCAAAAGTGAGGCAAAGTTACAAGTATACGGTCTTTAATTCCCACTCAATTATCCGTAAGAATATCTGGGAACGCTCGTTTGTAGGAAATTGTAAATGCTTTCCAGAGAGTTACTGTTGATTCTGTCTGCAATGACTTTCTCTACATTGAAACTTCCCTTAAAACACTAACATATTATTCCAACACTGGGTAAATTTGAATGCTAAACCGTAACACTATATCGACATTTTCCTTATAATGGCAGAGAACTTCATGCCGATGGAGTTTTTAGTGGTGTCTGATGATACGTCCCTATATTGAGTACTGTGGAAATTACGGGTAAAAATTTAAAACAAGGTCTACAGAAAATTAGTCTTAGGAACGACACGAAAGGAGAAAAATTCGTACCATTTTATCGTACAGCTGCCCATTTTAAAAATATTTCCGAACATTGAGCTTCCAGGAGATTTTATAAGGATTCATTCGCATCTTTTGTAGCATGGGCTCAAGACAACAATTCCAGGAGTCAGTTATTATCCGTACAATATTTTTTACTCTGTAAAATATGTACCTTTAATATACCTTGCTCAGTATTTTTTAATGCTCCATTATCCTCAACATAGGAAGTATCGTATAGCTTTCTGAAGTCCATATTTGTCACAAAAGATTATCAAAATTGAAGATTTTTTTAAATTTCCGAAGGAATTAATAACTTTCTTAAAATATTAGAACTTTGTAACACTGTATCTTCAAACAAATCTTAGAAAACTTTGAACATTTGTTACAAACAAATATTTTGTGGATATTTAACTTGGGCAAGTGATCACCCTACATTGTTGATTAATAATTTATTGTGTCTTATTGTCAGAAGTGTTTGAGTCGACATTTTTTGTCCAATACCCCTAACTTTATTTACCACAACCATCTGGAAAAAGTTTAAGAAGCTGTTTACACGATATGTGCAAGCCCCCTTCTGCACTCCACGTGTGTCCATGTGCTGGGTTCGTACGCATAGTTACGCACTTCCTCAGTACACATAGCAACTGATGACTCTTCCTGATTTTATTATATCATTGAATATTATCAACAATTTTCTATGCTACAATAATTTATTACAATTGATTTTTACTATACTCTACGCACTATTGGCCCATTCCTCCTTTTTGTTAAATTTTATTTTAATTTTCTTCAGCTTCATCTCTTAACTTCATATTGTGACAATAACGAAGGATGTTGTATCCTTACTATTTATTCGTTAAATTCTAATTATCTGTATAAGCAACTATAGGTTATTTTGAATGTTCCCCTTTTGACAGTATTTTCTGAACCAGCCTTCGTTACTTCGAAACGGATTAAAAAACCATTAATTATTTTTCTCACGATTAATAGCAAGCTCATGATTTCAATTTGGGCATGCAAGTTCATATTTTTATCTGAAGAACGGGATACAGGGAAAATATCTTTTACCATTTACAGAAGCGGAGCTTGTTTACGTATACGTAGATCTAGAATTTGATAAACCAAATTAAAACCAGTACATTCAGAGTCATGTCACTGATTACAAGTTGACAGGTGATGCACTTACTTAGGAAGGGAAAATCAATCAAAAATGTTACGAAGCAGCAAGCTTGGCTTGCAGATCGAGTAAAGGTTTTAACATTCAGATGAGCCGTCTGAATGAATCTTTACACAGGAAGATGGCACTTACGTAGAGAAAGAACATACGATCTATATTTCTGTTTCGCTCATTGTTTCAGAAAAATAATAATGTTAGCATACAATGACGCAGGAAAATATTCAAAAGCCTATGTCATATGAACTTACTTCTTTAAATTATTATATAAAAATTGAGGAAAGTACTTATTTGGGCCCATATGTACCTATATTTGAAAGATGCAGAGGAACATAAACTAATAACTTTATGGTCATCATGCTCTGCAGTGAATGGGTAAGTGAGTCCACGTGCTGTAGGGTAAATAAATAACAGAAATATTACCTGTTTTTTATTTCACTAATAAGTGATGATCCTAAAATGATTTATATGAGTTAGTAACTTATATAGATGAGAACGGGTCGTCGAAATTATTGGGGATCTCATCCGAATCTGGGTCACAAGATTATATTTTTTAGCAGATGATTTATTGAACTCAGTTTTATGAAAACTGATACTTACCTCTGCCATATATGTACTCACATGCAATTTTGTGGCCAATACGAGCCGAGCAAAGTCACACTCACCCCCACTGATTTCTTTCCAGATGCTAAATTATATCCCTGGCCTATGCCTATGCATCAAGGTCAAGGTTTGCCTTTAAACTCCAACGCAGTATTTGTTCTGAAAATGGGATGTAAAGAAGGAACAATCATTAGGTAATTATACAATCAAATGATCCTCGTCACTCTCCCCATGTGCTTTCCTACACACTACCACTATAATTTCCACAATTAAATGACAGGTTTCAATCTCCATGATTTAATATCTATAGGAGATTCAAGGCGGAATTTCAAATTAATTTCCTTCACTTTCCTTCAAAAGTCCTTCCAGGTCTGTGTCGTTCGCATTCATGCCCGAATTTTAAAACTCATTCAATATCTGTACATGCATTTGAAATTGAGAGCTCTCAAAATGGAGATGTTCAGCGTAGGAAAAATTACACAATCTCTCAAAGAGTGACAACAAACATTTTTCCTTTATATAAAAATCAGTTCAGTGCCTTATACATAGGATGAGGTATTAAGATTTCACATAACAAAATTAATGGACGCTATTTTTCCTCAAGTAAAACAATATCAATTTAAAAGGACTATTTTTACTCTCATCTGAAGTGATATGGAAAGCGTTTGGAGAGCAATTTTGATGCATAAAAACCTTCCCGATTTACAAATGGTAATCTTATTTTGACATATTTTTTTTTTAGCCAAGCTCACAGAACTTGATTGAATGGGAAATGAATCAGTGGAAGAGCCGTAAATATTGGCGTATATGTTAAAGCTATTATCTCCCCAATTTTCCCGAGCCAAGCAATAATTATCGACAATTATTCCTTCCCCTTGCGGCTTGATTCATGGCTCATTCCGTCAAATTGATGAATCAACCAGGAGTAAGTACCTATATTTAATACAAGAGCCAATATGGGAATCGGCAATAATAACGAGGAGAAATGGGTGTAGGGAGAAAAGTGTGGGTGAGCCATCTTGAGTATGTGGGAGGAAATGGGAATACGTTCCTGTACTCACCATAGGTGATGCTTATAGGACAACAAAACAATTGTGGTCCCATAGTTGTTGCTCTTGCCTTCTAAAGGAGTGATGCTATTTGGTGGTAAGAAAAAAAAATAATGTCAGCTCTCAGTGTATATAGTAATCCCTCGGACTGCAATTACTGTAAGTAAAAATGTGCACTAAATTGTCCATTCCTTTGAGGCATCAACCTTAATAATGCTCTAAATTGTTAAAATAATTATTTTATTGTCATCAGGGTAATTCACATATAGGAGTCAAGTCCCTCTCCTCACCGTGTGGATAATTTCAATTTAGTCTCACACCGTTTAACTATACACAGCCCATGAGCGTCTGTAATCTGTAATGAATCCATTCATAGGATTCCAATTAGAGTCGACAAGACTTGATCAATGATGGTAAAACAATTTACTACAATTCCACACAGTCGTTTGTTACACACAATGGTGTCTGCTGTCTGTTTGAAGTATTTTCACTCCATGAGTGCACTGTTTATTGGTTATGGTCTCAGTGTGCTTACCTTTTGGGACCATTGATAACAGTAACAAGTTGTAATGATAATAACTGAGAGAGGAGAGTCAAGAGGGGAACAACGAAAATGTCAATTTATTAATGTAGGTGAGTGCATACAGGTCTTTGTAGAGCGTGCAAGGCTAAGTAAGCTTGCTCTTTGCTCTCACTCTTCATTGAAATATATTTTATGTAAAGTCATTGTTGTTGCAGTTGCCTGTCGTTTCGCCAACTTTCCGTATGCTGAACAATACTCGTCTCAAAAGTTAAATGTGTGCCTATGCTTTTTATTACACCCGAAGTTTCCTTATCTCCTGACAAGACTCTAGCTTGACATTTTTGGCAGGGCTTCTTCTAAAAAGGAATGCTTGACATTTTCAAATGGAAAGGACGTTTTTTTTAACTTTCGTGAGAGGGCTAAGCTCATATATAACTTAAGTGTGTAATATTAAGTGTACAATTCTTCTTGCCATTTGAATCCCAGTCGTCCCATATCCCCTCGGAATCGAAAAGTCCATGGAAAAAAAGGCACATGTTTTCCTCACCATCCCCCATCAAGACCTCAAGATCGATATACCGGAGTGTGAATCATAATTCAGGAAATTTTTGGCAAGGTGACACCGACAACTGAAGATTAAGCAAATCCGGAAGTATCGCTAATCTCCTAAATAAACTGGAGGAGGGGCAGGAGAAATGGCATGGATAATAAATCCCGGGATATAAAACATACACATGTAGGATTACTTTGTACCACCAAAATTTATTCCTGTCTATAATGTTGTAGGCGTAACTTTTTTTCCCCCCCATTTGTTGAAAGAAATTCAATAAACCAGAATAAATCGGGGGAATTCTGTGGATTTCCAGGTTCCTCCGCGAGTTCACTTGGGAGTTTACATCTTGAATCATCAGTCAGTAACTCAGGTTCAAGGAAGATGATTTTATACCCGTTGTAGGCAACCAAAAAAAATAGACATAAATGAAGAGACGACATGAGCTGTAAGGGAAAAACAGGGAAGGAGAAAATACAGAACGCTGATTTTTTTTCCCACGTCCCCGCAGATGCATACATACATGCGTTTTTTTTAGGTTTTGTCTCCAACATTTTGGTTCACTCAGTCCCTCTCTGTGTGTGTGTGTGAGTAAGTGTGCGTAAATGTTGGCATGTTACTGGAGTAGTAATGAGGAGGAAATGAAATAGTTAATGTAGCGAAAGAGCAAAAGCTTGGCACTTAAACCTATCGTATAGAGAGAACCAAACGAAGCATATTTTTATTTCATGACGAAAAATGTAAACATTTTCGCATTCATATATACGCACTTCTCCGTCTGATATATTTTTCTCCACAACAGGAACGTGTTCACCAACAAATGAGGGACAAGGAGATGTGAAGGAGCCTCAGAACCCGTACATGCTTTTTTTTTACGATGGGTAGGTGTTAGGATTGTAAAATTCAAATGACAGCAGACACACTTGAAATTAAAATAAGTTATATAGTATTTAATAGCCTCATGAGAAAACATTTTTCGATGCAAATCTATGCTAATGCGTGAGGAGATATTCGGCGTAGAAAACAGTTAGGAATTCTTCCTCAAATGTTTTAATAGAGGTTAAATTAATGAACTATGGGGGGAAAAACGTGTTCGATACCATCGTCTTCTTGAGTTAGCTATTCGCAAGCAATAATTTTACGACGGCTTACATATTTATCTCGAGAACAATTTGTTCTTTTAGCCTCTCTCTCACATGTGTGTGTGTGTGTGTGTGTTGGGATCGCCTCGTGCGTTATCCTTTATCTATACAGCAGTCATTCTCCTGTCATGGCAAAAGGTTCTTCCTCTCCGTATAGTTGTATCAATAACACCGGCAAACAAGAAATTTGCTAAAGGCTCCTTCTATTCCATCTCACCCTCTTACTCTTTTCCTCTCTGTCTCTGCGTCGTAAAAACTTTTCAAAAGCATGTAACTCTCCTATTTTGTACTACTTACTGACTCTTTATGACATTATATAGGCTGTAGTAAACCTGCACAATAGACAGAGACAGCCTGGCTCTAAAAGCTTCACAGAATCGGAGCAAAAGAGCCTCAATAAATACTTCCCTCTGTATATGTATATAGATCTATATACAGTCACCTCTCTTCATGGGAGCGGCCCTATAAAATGCGCCAAATGTGACGCTTCCAATTCCAGGTTCTCCACAAGGACAAGAATTAGCATTGGGGGGATTGACAACGTCCTCAAGGCCTTAATACCCAGAACCAGTACAGAACAGACTCTTATAAGGGGGTCCCCTACAACCCTCAATCCCTGTAGTCCCTACCGCCATCCTGTCTTGAGTCAACATTTACGAAAAGAGAGCACTGACAATTAGTCTTTGCTTTTCAGAGCATTTCCTAGTCGAAACACGTTTACAGTCCCTGTTGGAGTTGTAAAACTCCATGGAACGGCGTCGGGAGAGAGCCAACAGGACTGTTTTCTCTCTATTTTGCAAGGTCTTGCTCTTTCTCAAGGGTTTTTCCAAAGGAATCCTATTTTCAATTACGTACGCCTATACCAGAAGTCAGAAAGGGAAAAGTTGCATCTCCTCCAGCACTTTATTCAATGCTAAAACCCTCTTGGAGTAATAAAACACATGTGTAGTCTCAATAACATTGAGTTACTCAGAAGCTTTTATGTATACTTATTACCTTGTGAACAAATATCTACATAGGCTGTGATATCAATTGTATAAAAAAAATTCAGTAGCCTTTTGAATGGTGGATGGAGTATATATCTACAAAGAGCCATTTCTTTTTAAATGGCTGGTAGTAATTATGTGTATGACAAAATGACAATGTAAAAGTATAGCGTATGACATTCAGGAGCTCGCAATGAAATTCCTATCTAAATATAGTAAGGACTTTGACTTTGAAGGTCAGGCTATTTGTTTAAATGGTATAATTAATTTCTCTTGAAACAAAAACAATTATTTTATATTTATATATCTACCTATAGATTTGTAATTATTATAATATCTATTGAAGTATCTATCTATCTATGTATGTATGTACTCATACATATAATTATTACAGATTTGTGCTTGAAACAATTCATATGGAAATCTCACTCGAGCGTTGTAAGTAAACTGACCTCTCTCTCTCTTTTACATATGTACATATAGGTCTGTAAATGATTAAAAATCTGGGTGAATTTCAAGAAGCCTCAAAATTGTTGTTACCATTGGAAGATTGTTTACACAAGATATGTTGTTGAGATAGAGATCAGTTAATTTAAGGAGGTACACTTATCGCTAGCATTTTACGTGCAGGTAATTAAATAATGTGCAACGTACCACAAGTAGAGACTGCACTGCTGTCTTGGTGGTACATGCAATAAATTATTTTTGACACTGAAAGTAGCCATTAAGACTCGTGAGTGTGTGTACGTGTGTGCACTATTGAGGCATATGAAAAACCATTGGCTATGTGCAGTGAATAATATATATGTCTTATTGTTAGCCCCACTACCACATCTATATATCTACTCCTTCCATCCCCAAAAGCTGTACCTGTACCGTTTCCAGTGCTCAAGGAAAGTCCATTAAATGTAGCCATCAATGGCAAGAATTCAATAATAAATCTTGGCTTCATCCAGCCATATATGGGCACATTACCTATTTACGCCGCAACTGCAATGGAAAGTGTACACGGTTTAGGCTATGGAAATATATAGTGAAGACTTATCATTTCAAGAAAGGAAATGTGTTACTTTCCTATTACATAAAGGCTTTTGTGTGTACACCATAACACTGAGTTTGTGTGTGAAGGTCTTTCTATTAAAATGGTCCTCGTTGAGGACTCCTCACAGATATCAGGAGATTGTTTCTTAAATAGATTTTTCCCAAAAATATATTATAGAGAACAAGTTTTGTTTTTTTTTAGAAAACAAAATCTTTTTCAAAGCGTATGGTATTTATAATTGTATCGTGTTGATAAGTCCATGCATATTGTCGGGGGTCTTGGTGCTTCCAATCCCTAATGCGTAAAGATTAGGTTAGGTTTAGTCAGATTAAATCAGGAATGGTGGAAATAAATAATCACATTAAGGTTGTTACTAGAAATTAGTTTTTATACGGAGGGCCATTACTGGGAAGGGACTGCATAGAGGATTAGTTTTTTCTCAAACTTTGACATGGCTAAAGCTTGAATTAGTAAAGTAAGAGCGTAGTATGCGTGTAATGTAATGAATGTCCATCATGTATGTATGTATGTACTGAATGTGTATAGACTTATAATTTACAATCGTAAATATACAGAAGTCATAAGCATGTCCCTATTTCAATCCATTTGAGTTGTGGGGAAGGAAATGCAATTTAATATGAGTTGACATGAACATGACAGATCGGTTTGTCCAACTACAGCTTCGCCTCATCACTACTAAGGGGCATTCCCCGGTGAAGACAGTTTCTTTCCATGGAAATATCTAACGGGAGCTTTTGGTTGGGCCTCTCTTCCAAACCACAAAAATCTTATTGCCTTATGGTCTTGATATCAACCATTTCACCAGCTCCAGTCATGTCCATATCGGCAGGTATATCGGGCTCCTGTTTTCTCCTGTATGCTTCCGTCGTCCTGATAGGACTCTGTTTGCTCCCAAGTTTAAGTTGGTGACTGTCGACAGATACCAAAGTAAACATTGGCCTGGTGTATATTGTACAGTATGTTCGGGAACACCACAATAGTTTCGGGAAGTTTTTCTCCACTGACGCTTCTAGTAGTAATGTGCTCCTGTTGTTGTAGTTAGTAGACACACACACACATCCACACAAAACATGACTCATACAATTCAAATGACTTCTAATGGAAGTTCCATATGAGCAGTCTAGGATTGGATGGTCTATGACTGTTCTGACGATAATGCCACAAGAGGAAAAGTTTATGCTGGCGGGGAAATACACAATAGAGAGTAAGTGTAAGCACAACGTAGGGAGTTAGTTCAGAAAGATTGAGTGAGCAAAACTTTTGTTTTCGGACTCCTCACGCAGGTTTATTTTGCATTCCATAAATATACCGTGCTGCGTTTCCCACACACACAAACACACACACACACACACAAACACACACACAAACACACCCACATACATACACATACAAGACAACTTCCCTGTTAGTACTGATTTTGAGGAGGGCCTGGAATATATAGTGGTAGGAAGTTATTGGTGAGTAAAGTAGGAGCTACAATGCACTCTCACTATGAGCGACCCCTTCATAAGAGCGTTACCCTTATAGGGGTAAAAAAAATTCCATGCGTTTTTGTTTGTCACAATGCTAAATTTACTCGTTAAAGAGTATGTCATTGGATGAGTCAAATTTTGAGTATTTGAAGGGTGCTGTTGTAGAGGCAGTGGACTGTATATACAGTTGGTAGCAATGCAATCGGGGTAAGGCATTTTAGTGGGGTGGTCAAAGGTATAGACACACTCCAGTCGCCGGCCCGTATTCAATTATTATTTTATTTATGACATGCATATTACCAGCAGAAAGTGCGATTGTTTCCGTGTAACATTTTAGAATAAACTTTCGCTTTCGTGTATCTATCTATATATAGTTGTCTTCTCACAGGGCTTCATATCTTGGGATGAGTATAAGTATAGAGGAGTGCAGGAGTACACATGAGCAGAGTCATATAGATGTAGAATGTTGCGTAAGAACAGGATGTACAAGTTTTTTGATTAGGGAATCTGCCCCCCGAATTGGAGGACTGGATACAATTAAGTACCTATCTAAATCCACTCGGGTCTTTGGCAACATAAATAAATAAATGGTGACAGGGTAAGAGTTTTGTTGTCTGGCTCTTTTTCATACACCCCATGGAAAATCGGCTTAGGTTGAGGGTGTAGGAAGGCACGTAAAAAATCGATTCAAATACCAAACTGGATGCATATTGCAGTGGTTGTTTCCGCATGTTACCATGCCGTTGGTTCTTTTCTTCCAGCCCTATGATGGAAGCATGTAGTACAAGTGTATTTGTATATATTCTACATACATGGAGCAGACAAATGCCGGTTCACGTTCCATTCATCTGACTATGCCCTGTCTGTTTTTCTCTCCCCCCTTTTTTCCCTGAAAGCGTTGTCAAACGTATCTCTCTGGGTAGATTTGACCCGTTGATATTTTTTTTTCTTCATCTTCATTACTTACTTACTTCATTTTCCTATGATATTTTCCAAGACGAACGTAATCGTTCAGGATAAATTGTACTTTTAAAAATGAGCTCGTCCACTTGTTGGCCTATACCCGTCAATTAGATACTCACACAATCTGATTAAATACATCCACATATGATTACGTAATAAAGGTTGAACAGCATCTTGACAAGCTAATGTAATCTCGTTGTTGTTGTTCTGCGTGTGAGTAAAAATGCCAAAGCGGGCCACACGTGGGTTGCTGTATAGGAGTGTGGGATTCTATAATGATAGACAGACTCTCTTCTTACTTTGTACATTGTGTATGGTATCAGAAGTATGGCCAACCCGATTTGGCAATGGGTCACACACACACACACACACACACACTATAGAAAGAGAGAGAGAGAGAGAGAGAGAGAGAGAGAGAGAAGAGAGAGAGAGCTTCTCGGGAATAGCTTTATTCATTTCGTTTTCTATACTGTCAACTTACACTTTTTCCGACCCTCTTGTATTACTGTGGAAGATAGATGTATGACATGGGGTCTATGTGTATATAGTCATGGCTCTGTGAATAAAAGGGAATACTGCTGCAGCTTTCCAGCGGGTGATAAAGTTTCAATATATCTTTTGCACTGGAGCTTGGGAGAATAAAGAAGTTAACAGTGAAGGGTCTCTTTGTATATTTTTTTTTGCTGATTAGTAGTTGTACTGTAGGGATATTGCTGAACATGCACATGCAATTCAGAGAAGCCAATGCATTAGTCATATAAGGACACAAAACTTATATTTATACTCGCAATCCATATTGCATATTGTAACTTGCTCCCTTACGATCGTTACCACTCATTTCGCCTGACATGACTCATGGTACATTTGGATTTGATGTAGAGAAAGGTACGACATTGGGACAAGACCAAAACTAAAAACTAACAGTTAGGTCTCAGTTTGCATTTGAAAGGGCATTCGGCAGATAGTCAAGAAAATTCCATACGGTCGTTCTTGCTTGGAAATAAATTTCAAGATAAGAAAATAATTTTTTTTTTTAGAAACTATACTCTCATACGACAGGGAACAATTGCCAGGAGGGATTGCTCTAGTGTTTTTATTTATTGCAACGGTATCCAAATTAAAAATTACCATCTAGAAATTATTAAGAGTATCTGCCGCTAGCTAATAGCTTTATAAATTTGTGAATACATTCTCAATCCCCATCCTGACATTTTTAAAGGCTTCCTTGAAAGGATTCAATAAAGCAATTTTAAAATGAGTTCCACGGCTGACTCCAACCAAGGCAACGACGCTGGCCAAAGGTAAGCTGATCTACATTTTCTTGAACACAAATTGTACCATCAACATAAAGTTGGACGTTGGACGCTCCGGTTTTGCTACGAGGAAATAGGAATTGACGCTCGTAAACTACTGGATAATGACAGCCAGTATCTGCAGTAGCCTCTCGGGTACAAGAACAAATAATACTACATTGACGTGGAAAATTATTGAAAAAGTTGCCCTTTTTTTTTACTCCTTCATATACATACTTGAGGGGTCTTATTAACTCCAAGTTGAACACGTATAGGACTTGACGGACTTGCTATACTTGATGGGACACGACACATGTGAGAGGGAATCTTGTTCGCACACAAGTGTTTCCGATGGATTTATGCATTTTATACAGTTGATTGCAAAAATCCCATATGAGCTGAGAACCTTCAAGTTGTAGGCTAGGAGTAGGGTTTAAAGTATCTACGCAAGCATAGGGTATAGTTCTGTACTAGGACCATGGTGGGGCCAAAGTATATACAGTGTGCTTTCACTATGAGATCCTCCTTTACAAAGCCTTGGACTCCGTAGGAGGGCAAATATTGGGAGACATTCCCATTTATCACAATGGAACTCTTTCTTTTCATGAGAGACTCCCTCTAAAAGAGTTAAATTTGCTTCTGTTAGGGGTGATCTTGTAGAGGAAGTGCACTGTAGGTAGAGTTGGGTTTGCTGGAAGAGATAAGGTGAGAGATGGTTTCAAGTATGCAATAATACGCTTAAGTATAGGGCCCAAAGGTCTCTCTCTCTCTCAGCTCTCAGCTCTCAAATCACATGGGATGTAATATGGGAGCGTTCATTATTATTATTGCGGGGAAAGAGTGTGTAGTTTACGCTTATGGTGTTCTTATGACGGTCATTTCCAATGGCTGTACCACTATACTACGGTGGTGGTGGTGGTGGTTTCGATAGGTTTCACACAAGTACTTTTCTGACCTGCCGGGCCAGTTTGCAGCATTGACAGTGAACTACTCATCAAGTTAGTTAATTACTGCAAACCTATACACTCGAGACAAAGTTTATGACTGATGAGTCTATGAGATTATGTGATGTACCTGGCATAGGGATGTATGTATGTAGCACGTAGGGATCCACCTCGGACTCTTGGCGAGTACATATGTAACATTCCGAACATGATAAGCATGCTAATAATCTCATTCTTGTAGATTCCCTCCATGCTCACAAATGATGACTGCTATTTCCTTAGCATGAGAAATTCCTTGGTAGGAATCGTACATACATATACTCCTGTAGCTACGAATGTAGCTAGATATATGTACGTATGTAGATACATGGGCCTCGTACTACAAATACAGAACATACATATATTTTAAAGGTAATTATGTATAGATACTTGACTGTACTATAGGCCGAAGCTCACGATATTTCAACATCATTTCGTGTTTCCTTGATTTGAATCAATGACAAATTTCTCCGATCCTTCCCGATGGCGTCGAAAGTTGAAATCAGTGCAACGGTCTTGCATTATAGTTAATTACATGGAGTTTAGTGCTAACGTATAGTTAATTATTGTTGTTGTGAGTCGGGGTGGACTGAGCATGTTTTTAAAAAATACCAAATGTTAAACCTAATGCCACCACATTTTTCAAAAGTGCATTTTCCTTTGATCTCTTTTTGTGGTCACATTTGCAAAAGCCCTATTATACAGAGATTACCAAGAGTGCCAGAGCAAAACATAGACATTTCCAAGTTTTTACCTCCCGATCATGTCTCATGTATTCCAACTTTTCCACCCATTTCTTTTGTTGCTCTGGATGATGAGGAACATTGTAGGGCGGAGGCATCTCATCTTTTTACATTATTGTCATTTTTCCATTGAGTGATGGAAGAGAGCTCTTTTTTTTTTTTTGGCCGTCTTATTTATGTCCATCCTTGTTCGAGTCATCATGAGGGAGAGTATTTTGTTACGGCTACATGACATGTACGGAGAGAGAGAGAGAGAGACCTGACTATAGATATGTGTGTATGTGGTTTGGTTCAGGAAGACTGACTTTGTGAATAACTTTTATTTCATGTTGTATTTAAGCATTCATGGATGGCTGGGTATATTGGATGCACCTGAAATTGATGCAAAGTTTTTTTTCAAAGGCTGACCTTGTTGAGGAAGCGGTAGGAATTTCACTGTGCACACACACGATACCTTCCCTATTATGTATCGGTAATTATATATAAGTTATAGTGTAAGTACAAATCATTCATCGTGCCGTGCTTGGTTTGATTGAGCTTCGGCAATCTACATTTTCAGACTCTCTGTAAAGCCGAGAGACTTCAGGTTGACGATCAGGTTTACCAAGTAGGATTTTGAGTTGGGAGTTGGGATCTGCTGCTGCAAATTACTCCGCTCAAGACCTTACAGTCTTATTTGCATTTTCTCTTGTTTCTCACTCTCTTCAACTGAGATTTTTCAGCTCCTCTGTCAAGACCTCTTCCCCCGTACATTTTTCCTATAGTTAAAAATTTGCAAACTCCTAAAGCTGTCTGACGAACTGGAAATTTCAATGAATCTTCTTCCTCTCCATGTAGATCTGCCTTGGATGTATCTATATGTGCGTTCTTTTGCGGCTGTGACCAAAAAACCAAATTATTAACATGTCTAGTTCACGCATACTAATCAGTGTCACTTTAAATTCTTGGTTGCCTGTGTTACTTAAGATGATGATAACTAACGAGAACCACTCCATAAGTAATAGTTGGGCAAGTTGGGCCTTATGCGTATGAGAAATGTGGGTTTTCTCCCCACCAGTCAGTCGCTCTCGTCTCTCTTTTGGACTTTGTTTCTCTCAACAATCCCATGTGGCTTGGGTTCTCTCCCTACGTTATACTGTAGTTACACCAATTTAAAGCCCTCTGCGTTACGGAAAAGGTAGATATAAGGTCTAGGAGCACTGATGAGTGAGAGCAGAGCGAGTCACGTAACTCTCACCCATTAAAATCCCTATATACTTATTAGTTACTGGAAAACATTGGAGCCAAAGGAACAAACTGTTACCACATTCGTTTGTGTGCATAGGCCCAGCTATGAATAATAAACATAAATTATGGGAGAGACGAAAGCGGTTCTCCACAGAATAACATAAATAAATGCTCCCATCTACACAGACCCTGGCTTCTTCAGATACTCCTTACGCCAAGGAGTTCATCAAAAAATTGAGGGTCTCCGAAATTCCTCTTGACGTGTATCTTCTGGGAAAACGTCTCAATGAACTTTTTCTTTCTCCCATAAGGAACACATTGGAATGGCACTTAAGTCCGCTCTCTGGAGTCTTGCACATTGCACAAACACTCACACACACAACCAGAAAGGTGTGTGTGTGTGAGTGTGCATAGTGCATATGTTGTAAATAATCAAAGGCAGTTTAAAACCCACTTCCTTCCCTAGTTTTTTCCCTATGTCCCTTTACTACATACACTCCCTATCTTGGAACAAATTTAAAGGCTTTACAAGTGCCGGATTAATCTCTATCGATTAGCTCAACTCACACATACATAATGCACGCATTCATATGGCCGTAACCCATTGGGCCGGATAGAAATGCACACACGGGCAGGGGCATATATGTAATTATGCATCTACATACATGCGGACAACGCATAAACATAACATTGAGCGTAGTAAAGACGCATGCATTAATATTGAAGTTGATAACGGAAAGTATTTGTATGTAGATTTCCATGCGACCCTATAATATTACCGTGTAACATTAGACCCGGGGCATTGCACTAAAAATAATCCTTTAGATACAGATTTTAAGTTGTGTGTTGGAGAAAAATTCACGCAATATTTTGCGTCCGTGCGTGTTCACCCGCCATATGGACGGACAGCAGTCTTTCTTTCTCTCTCTCTCTCTCTCTCTCTCCCTCTCCTGTAACTATACATGCTAGAACCAGAAGGTATAGATACTTATAAAGGTAGTATATTATAGTATAGAGGATTCCCTATACGAATTTTTTAAGAGTCAAGATATTCGTTGGAAAAGTTGGTTTCGGAAACTATACAGGAGATGTACATGCTTAGTTAGCGTAATTGTTGCATTTGCATGCGCATAATAATCATTTACATATTCAACCATCCACGCAAGGCATTAAAACTTACACATGGAATCCATTTGGACGACAAACTACATGTTGCCTCATCATAGCTTATTACATGTCTGCGTAACTGCTCTTGATCTAGTAAGTGTGTAATGTTAGGTTTTGCCTGAGCATTATACGCAAGTAGTTAAAGTGAGCACGTTCTAATAAACAAAATACAGGGTATACCATTACATAAACTCACCTAGTCAAGTCAAGTGTATTTTTCCCTCTCTCTCTCTCTCTCGGCAAACATGAGACAAATAATGTGCGGAAAAGTCATAAATTTAAAAATGATCATAAATAAATTGATTGTTTAGCTTGAATTGGACATCAGAGGGAAGGGGGGAGTCAACTACGAGCAGTAGTCTGTACCAGGGCAGTCCATTCATGTGTCGGAGTCAGAGTTAACGATATCTCCTTGCCTTTAACTGACAATGAGTGAGTTCTCTCCGAAATAACAATGAACATTTGCATAACTCATGTGAGTTTTTGGTGACAAGGATACTTCAGTTAGTGGGGAGAAATCCAACCGAATGCTATTTTCGAACCGATTAAAATGCATAGATGGGCTTTTGCTCCTCTATGTCTTCTCTCCATTAGGACTGGTCCATGCTACTACTGCATCCTTCCCTATAAGTATCCCTACAATGGGCTCTGTCTGTAAGAGCACCCCTAAAATCAACAAAAATTTGACTCTTATAATGACAAAAGCTCTTGTACGGAGGAAGTATAGTGGCGTTGTGGTGAAGGGAAATGTGTCCTATTATTACTACTGTAGTCCTGTAGAAAAAATGCTCTTGGAAGGAATCTCATACAGCGGGCGTACACTGTACACCTACCGTAGCTTCAAAAAAAAAATGCCGTTCAGTTTTCTGATACACTTTAGGCTCGTAAATATGTATGCTTGAGTCCAGTGCTGAGAAAGGGGTTGGGAATTGTCAGATTCTATTACCATGTTGATGTGCCAGTATTATATGAATCTTGTATGCACAACTCGTGCCGTCAATGTTCAAGTTCAACATGGATGTTTGGAATGGGTTCTTCAAAGGAGGCAGTATTCGAGGGTGTCGTTTTTGACGGGAAATGAGGAGCGTAGATTTATTTAGATATATGAGCAGTGTAGGTTCAAGTTGTGTGCTCAAATGTGTGAAGCTTGAGTGAGAATGAAATGGCAAAAGTAAAGATGAGGCTGTGAGGGTTGAAATTGATTAGGGCTGTTCTTAACTCTAAAAATCCTGGGTTCCAATCTCATCTTCGGGGTTAGGAGGAAAGTGCGGGGAGGAGGATGTTAACTAGTCAAAACTCCGGGAATTACTTTCTAATTTAGACACATTTTCCTTCTGTCGAGAATTAAAATTGGGGGAGAACGGATTTTAGGTGGATGTAAATAGTTCCTATGGATATAAATCAACTGGAAACATCAAGGTACAGGTTTAGTACTATGCTCTGTACTTATATATATATGCTTCAAATTATGCATGTGTTTTCCAGTAGGAATGTTTTAGGTCTCTCCAGACGACGCAGAATGCTTTTTGAAGGGTAACGCCACTCCATCCTAATTCTAAATGCAGTGAGTGTTTTTAAATGCGTGCATCTATCCTATAACATTGGGAAGAATTAGGAGGGAGAGGTGGATCCTCCGTTTTGTAATTAGTCGAAATGTTAGGCAACCATTTGGATTATTGCTGGTGTGCGACTTGATGTTGTTGTGTGTGTTTGTATGTGTTTGTGTGTGTTTGTGTGTGTGTGTGGAGGCTAGGAGGGAGACTTACCTCGGAAATAATACTCGTCACGTTCCGATGTTGATTAAGTTATAGTTTTTAAACTTGGGATCACAAAAGCCCACGCCTGGTGCACAGGGAGGTGCGGATGATAACAACTTTAGGTCACTAGGTTGCTTGTTGGTTGGTTCACGTTGGAGGAGCTTGTCATGACCAAGTTGGAATTGTCAAGTTACCATCCAGACACTTGTTATTATACTATGTATGTACATGTATGTATACATATAGCCCCAGCCACATATTCATTTGGGGGAACTCTGGGCTTCAACCATGATGATGATGATGATGATGATGATGTCTACATTTTGCTGGCTGGCTCAAGTCCGAACAACAATTTTATTACATTTAGGGTGCCATTGTGTTCAATTAGATTGTGTGTGCGTTCATATGGTGGGGAGGATACCAATAGGAAGAGAAAAGTCTGTAATGACGAGAATCGTTATTGTCATCTCTCTTCTTTTAACTCCGGGGTTTAAAGGTGGCTATTATCTGAAAGCACATGCTCAATCAAACTATTCTTCCACTTTTCCATTCCTCCAACTCACCCCGCCACACACGAAACATCCCACCACTTCTACATGGCACATCCGAACACTAATCACACAAACATTATCATCCAAACATCAACATCCCAAGTCATACTTATGAGGAGGAACATCACAAACATAGATACATTCATGCATACAAATAGAACCGAGTCTAAAATCCCATACAAAGACACATGACAGAAAGGAAAAAAGAGCAGGTCGTCATCCAAGCGTGGAATTATCACAAGTGAATTATCATGAATTATGAGGCTCCGGTATTGTATATATATGAGAGTAACATGTCAAAAAATGAAACAAAATGTACATATTAAAAACCTGCAATAGTAGCCCTTCCAGCATATGAGATTGTGGATTGCTCTGGGGACAGCATTGTAATCATAAATGCATGGAATTTGAGGGAGACATGACCGAAGCCATAAAATCCATTCAATGATGCCAACTCTAATAGTGTCTGATTTTAGATTGAACTTTTGGAGCAACCATGCAGGGCATGAGCGACGGTTTTAGTAAATCAGATGGGATGATGGGAAATCCCTTCCTTCCAACAGTCTTATTATTAATCTTCCTCTCACACTGTCTACCTCTGACGAAATTATCATCCCGCTGTCCCAATCTTTTTGTTCTTGAGCTGCAGATTATTTTAGCGTTGTTTTCCTACGGAACTCATACATGGAGCTTTCCGCTTTGTCAGTAGGAAATCAGCGGTTGCAGATTTACAGATGTAGAGCTTCAAATGAGAACTTGATGTGATTTCATAGGGTATCAGCCTCCTTGCGTGTGTACCTCTATGTATGTATGTTTGTGTGTATGAATATGGAGATATGTACGGAGGACCTAAATTACAGGTGCTTTGTACAAGCTACGAACTGTGAAATTCACGGAGTTTAAGCGTAGCTGGCAGCCATATTAAATTAATAATAATCTTGGAAAACTTTAATTAAGACGGAAATTATGAAGACAGTGCCGTAAAATATAAATAATAATTTACTCATCAGACCTCGCGAATGGGAACACGTCGTTGCGGGACAGTAAGAAGAGATACAAAAAAAAATCTTTATTCTTCCAGGCCATTTTCGCACTCTCCTTCCTCCCCAAAAGATCATTCACTTTCCTCCCTGTTCTCATGGAATTCACTTTGACAAATGGGCTTAATCCTGAGTGAGGAGGTGAGGAGAAGTTGGTTTGCTATGGCTAAATTGACGAAATGACTGGTCGTAATAGTAATAACTGAATTTCAGCTCTAACTTAATCCCAAGGAACTTCCCGTCTCACTGGGCAGAAGAGAAACTCCCACTCTTTCCGACCGATCGTAAATCCAAGGAGATGATGAAACTTCTTCCTACAGTTCCCTCTCTCCATAAGAGCCTTCCTCAAAGCATCAAAATTTAGCTCTTGTCCCAGAATGCTCTTATAAGGCTAGAAAATAACATGTGTTAAATGGGAATGTCTCCAAATTATTTTGCTCTCAAAGAGCAAATGCTCTGTCGAGGGGGTCTCTCAAAGTGAGAGCACACTGTACAGTAGTACAGACACCATATATCGTGGAGGAGAAGCTTTAAATAAGACGCGTATACATAGAGGAAAGGCCGTGATTCTCGAAACTTTGATTTCAAGTGATGAAAAAGCCGACTGATATTGCTCATGATGTGTTAATCTCTGGGCTTTTGTCCCACGGCACTCCACGTTAGATCCAAATGATACATAAATGACAGATAAATAGATGACTTGGTAGTAAAAATCCCATGCACCCCCTCTTCCATTTTACTGTAAATCAACCCTATGAATCATTTACCAGAGAGAGAGAGAGAGAGAGAGAGAGAAAGAGAGAATTAGCACGCAAGTACTTATGGCATCCTGAGGAAGACTTCGTCAACTCCATATAGAACATACATACCAATGCATGCATACGGATTCTGGCTAAACTTACAAGACTTTCCGCAGAAGGAGTAGCAAATCGTGGATACTTTCCTCACGTTCTGTCATTTGTTCCACTTGATTGGTAATTTTCATTGTTTCAACCTTTCCGCGAATCATTGGCCTATGGTGGGGGGTGGAAGAGATCGTGAAGAGTGATGTTTCTTATATATATATCCGTATGTTCAGTGGGTACTCTTCTGTCGGTTTTTCACATGGACAATGATGCATACGATGTGGACTCTGACTATAAGGGTGGCCCTCAAAAGTACCAAATGTCACTTTTACAATCCCCATCCTCGTACACGGAGAAATTGTAACACTATGTTACGAGGGAATGTGCCCAAATATTTGAGCCCCTCATGAGACCGAGCTCTTGTGAGAGGATATTTTGTAGCGAGTGGACACTGTATGAAAATACGCACTAACAATACATGCTTGAAGGTAATGGTCATGTAATTATGTGGATGTATGACTATACAGCGTACATATCAATGTCGTTTGATAAAATACCATGTTGTGACTACGAACAAGTTTACATACAACTATTCGTAAATGATTATGTGCACTTTCTGGCTTCCTGTGAACCTCCCTACTATACATCTGTAGTGTCTTTTAAATGCCTACTTAGGCTTCTATAGTAGTAGTGTGGTAAGGATAGTGATAGATAAGTAGTCAGTTTTTGCTCACACTTCCAATTGGAGCCTTAAGTTCTGTACATTTTCAACCTACCGGTCATTTTCTAAATAGATGTTTTTATGAAGGTGATTTTTTTTTACCCCGGCAATGGTCTTAAACGGGCTTGAAGCTACGGTCTTAAATAGTGTGGGGAATAAGGAGTTTACGCTCCTAAAAAAGATACGATTTTGAAGGAAAGCTGGTGACTCCTTTTAAAAGCCATGCTCGTACAGTAAAGGGATGATTTTCTTACTTGCACTTCTTCTCTGCTTGAGCTGTTCTGCTTCCTTTCTAATTCCTACTTTACCGGTATGTCCACGAGAATTATCTGGATCACGATTCCTGCGGTTTCCATGCATCATAATTTGCACCTGTACAAGCCTGGTTTTTACCCTCCCAAACTACTGCTCTTTTCTCCTCCGCTCTTTTCTGGCTGGTAACCAAAAATGTTAAAATTTATTTGGATGGGGAAAAAAATTGCTAACCTCAGTCCATTATCTTCTTTAATTCTCTGTGTAAACCAGCATATATGTAGGTAGTTGGAGGGAAAAAAGGGGGAGACTCATTTTCAAAAATTACATTTAAGTTTCTTGTATATCTATAGTTGTTGGTGGTGTTGTTGCCAACAAGAGTTGGTTTCCAGCTTGGAAGTCCCGTCCACATGGTCGTGATGCACAATGATAATGATGGAGAGTCATGGTGATAACTGGCATTAAAGGCAAATATTTTGATTCTGGTCAAATGAGCAATGCACGTTCATCCCGCACACCTCGCCCCTCCTCAGATCTGAAAACCAACAAGTCTATAAACAAGGAATCCCATCGGATCCTGTAGCAGGGGAACAATTGCTTATGTGTCACTTTGTACATGTGGATTGAAGCCTTTAGTTTACAACTTGATGATGATGAAGAGCCATTATCATTTTACATGGGGCTCCGCTCATTGTCAGTCAATGGCTGATGTTTTGTTGTTGTGAGCTGGCCGGGCCTGCCTATAAGTATCGGTGGAAAGGTATTCACTTTAACAAGAGGAACTTTTGGGATTTGTAAATATTTACTACAAAGGAATTCACCTCTCCTAGGAGATTCCTCTTGGGAAACATCGTGTTCACATTTGAATGCATTTGGGGATGAAATGAAACCTGTCATAAATATTATTACCCATTCACAGTAATATCTCATTCTACTGTGTAGTTAAACGTGCAATCATAATTTAGAAAATTTACGGTTCCCATGCAAATAATGTCTACTTGAACATAGATACTCTGGGATCATGGTGGAGGGGTAGTGTGCAAAAATTCTCCTAGGGTAAGTCAAGTTACAGAGGACAGGATGATATTTAAGTAGTAGTACTGTAGTAGGGAGTTGTACTCAGGAATTATTTAGACGCTCAATGTTAGAAATTAGAAGATACTGTTTGGGAAGAGTTGGGTACAGGACTCCCATAAGGTTCCTTCTTGGAAAATTTTTGCACGTACATTTTTCCCTCGACATAATTAAAGAGAATTTATTTCTTTGAATTTTCTCCCAGGTCCCTAATTTTGAAGTCGTGTCTAGTCACACTGTTCACATTAATGCAGTTTTCATTATCCCATCTCATATTGTTGGAAGGATGGTATAAAAGTCAATTGAGACTCATTGTGCTCATCTCCCTCATCTCGTTCGCTATTTGCTTGATCACACCAGCCGTCAATTTTGGTGTGTTGTCGTATATATATATATCTATATGTATATGTTTGGAATGCTCTTTTTTCCTTTCTACAGCTCATACTTCTCACTTTATGGCCTCCTTTCCCCTCCTTGTTTCCCATTGTATCCGAGGTATCTATCTATATGTAACCTCAGAAGAAGAGGAAAAAAAACGTATCAATTTTTTGAAGACACCCAATATTCATTCACCCTCTCTCACTCTTCTTTTTCTTCGTTAGAGATTCGGTCTCTCCCAGGCCTCGTCCTCATCAGAGTTTGTAGACGCTCAAGACTTGAACTGTAAATCCGTATTGTTTTCCACGTTCCCGTCCAGTTACGCTTCGAGACTTCCATTCGACAGAGGTGTGCATTTAACAGTAATTATATCATTCTCTCTCTCTCTCTCTCTCTCTCTCTCTCTCTTGGTTACTGCAGGAGCGAGGGAACATGTATATATGAACACCTCATCATTCCGACAGATAAATTATTCCATTCACCCATTACACTTTTTTTTCATTTGGTGTCTTCTCATAACAATAATGAAACGAGTTTAGATACACTTTTTGTACTGTTCACATATAATTACTCAAATCCAGGCTCCCATATGCACAAATACAGACTCGGCTCCTTCACAAATACACAGATACAGCTAATATTGTACGTAATTATCTATATACGTATCTGGGGTATGTATCTACATGGGGAATAATTACTCTTGAATCATAGCCCCAGATACAGTTGTATATGCCAACTACAGTTTTTATACTTGTCATGTACAGTTGATATATATGAGTGTAACTAATACATGGAATTTTCCCATATGCAGGTAAAATTGACAGGTACAGAGTACCCTGCGAAAAAACCTAGGGAATTTTTTGACACTCTCTTATATACCGGCAAACTACTCTCCTGTCTCTCACTTACATGTTTAAATAGTACGGAGTGTGTCTGCTTTTACTAGGAAAGTGGTGCTAGGTGCTCTACACTCTTTTCCACGCCTCAAATCCTCCACTGATTTTCCTCCCTTGTGTTTTCCATTCTGGCGTAATTTTCATTAGCAGCAGGATAGCTCGGTAATCGTATGAAAATGCATGGTTTTAATCAAATTGTATGCAATGACATGCGTATATTTTTAAGTATGTACGTAAGTACATATGGGACTGTACTTACCCACGGCACGGTACCTACGCATGGACTCCTTTATAGGAGCGATTATAATGATGTGTGAAAATTCCATGGTGTACAGGGTACATACATACATAGATATATCCATCCTATAGGATATGTATACTTATGTACTTCCACTTGAGCAAGGCAAATTAATGCATGGTTCAGATTCTAAATGACAAGGAGAATAGTATCAATTACAATCAGGGCAGTAGGTTTTTACTTTTTTTTTTCTCTCTCTCTCTCTCCTTATTATTATTCCGATAGCTGAGCATAGAAACACAATAATTGAAAAGTTTTGAGGAGACAAATGAAACCTATATACCCCACAGGAAATTTAGCTCGAGAGTTTAAATTAAATTGAAATTTCCAAAGAGTTTTTAAATTAGATCCATGATACATTCCCTCCTTTCCACTCATATGTCAATAAATGGCTGAGAGCGAGGGCTGACTGTAAGCCGGCAGCAGCGATGCATAAAATAAAATGGTCTTGCCGCACATAATTTACACCCAAAAAGAAAATTAAGCTTTTTTCCCATTATCATCACACACAAACGCACAGATATGAAGGAGTGAGCAAAGACAAAAAAAAATTGTTCACACTGACACAAATAATTATTATACCTCTTGAAGGGAAGAGAAAATAAAATTAAGGGGAAAAAAAGGATATATTTTACAGGTGGAGTAAGTGGAGTAAATTATTGTTATTCCTCAAATTGAATTGTTGGAGTGGAGACAAGAGTCCTCAGAAATTGAAATTAGCTCAAAGTAATTCTTGTAATCATATAGCTTTCAATCTCGGATTTAATACCTTAAAAATATAATCACACTCTTCCTTTGCCTCAATCTTTTCCCCACAAGAAGACACATACTACTCTGATGACATGGTTTGAGAAATAAATAAAGGAAGAGAGAAAAAAAAGTCATTTCATAGACTTTATACTTTAGAGTAGGAGCATAAAAATCCCAAATGACGGCCCAACAAGGGGAAAACAAAGGTAATTGACGGGCTGGCTACAATGCATGAAATTTCTGACAAAAGTTGGTTTTACTCGTTAAATAAAATTTGACATTTTTTTTTTGTGGGGGGTGGGAGACAAACAAAAGCTGAGTTTCCATTATTTCAACTGTTTTTCATGCAAACCGAAACAAAAAAAAAACAACAAGTGTCAGGGACTTCAAGAGTTTTTAAAAAATTCTAGGGATGAAATCAAATTTGACGTGAGCGGGCAGAGAAAGAAAAACTGAAGTGCTTTTGTCTTTGAAGAGGATACGATATGATATTACGGATTGTGTCAGATATTTCCCCACTGGTTTCCTGGTTCCCTCATCTTCTGGCAGTTCCTTCCTGTTTGTCTTCCAAATGAAAGCATCCCACAAATAAAAACCAACTTTTGAGTATAGTATCTATCTGTAGGTAGTAGTTACATATATAGGAGATATACAGCTATACTTAGATGTACAATTACACCGTCCCTATTGTTACATAAGGACAGAAGGCTCCTACCATTAGTAGATACTGCGGTTGACAGGAGGAAGAATCAGAGAGAGGGTAGGGAAAAAAATAGGAAAATCCGTTAAATTCAAATAAATCTGTCAAAGTTTTTTCCCACAAATGTTCCTGATGACCATGAATGAGGGTTTGAAAATAATGTCATGATAACCTTAGCCTGTAGGGTTTTTTTTTCGGTGCTAATCACAATGTAATTGGCGGGAGTAAATTGTCCGCGTAAAAATAATAATGACCCATCTTATAGTTTTCCTCCTTTGAAGCTCCCTCTCCGTCCGCCAATGTCCTCCTTGGACTGGGCCGACTTGCAACGGTGAAGGATGCCTCAGTTATATCTTGAAGGCAGTCAGTAATTATTATTATTGTCACATTATCCACAGTTGCTCACAGAGTCGAGTGCCTTTGGTCTGATAGGAAACCACGCTCACGGTTTTATTAGCGGGTGTGCAGTCAGAGAGGTAACTCTTTTTGTCTATAATTGAAGAATGCAGGGAACCATCGAGGTACTCGCAAAAACTATAGAGAATTCCCTCTGTGGCGTTTGTGTACGGAAGAGGATTACAGGAACTCGTAATATGTCCTACGACACTGCATCCCAGATCCTCATCCCAAGCCCATACGATACAACAGCCATACATACATACATACATACATACATACATACATACATACATACATACATACATGCACTTATGGATGCACTTACTCCTGCACCAGGATAGGATTTAAACTACTGCTGTAAGTATAGATACACCCCGCATCACACAGAGTCCCACAGAAAGACTTTTTTTTTCTCATGCCAAAAGACAAATAAAAGGACCGACACGTTTAGATGGAAGTAGACACGCTGGGAATATAAGAAACTGCAGCCTAACCTAAATATATCTACTTGCAGTAAACATCTCAGATGCAGTACCCCAACTCAAGTGCAGTCTCTTACTATAATAGCCGTATAAGAAGATAATACACTGCAGTGCACAGATCCCATGGATGTAAGATCCGTGTGAGGAGGAACGGTTATTTCTATATTGCTAGGACAATACAAACAGAATATTGTTCGCTTCCATTCCTTGATTTTATGAGCATTACAGTAAGTCGTGATATTATTATTACTCTTGTGTATAGTTACACTGTATCCAAAGGGGAGAGAACAGTACAGGTGGAGGAGAGGACTCTACAGCCGGCATAAATGTATCTAACAGTCTCGGAATTAGAATCTCACAAGGAGAAGAATAGGACGTGAGAGATATGAAATAAAATTAGACTAGTGTGAAATGTCAGTTATGAGCATTGAGAGATGACGGATCTGAGAGATAAAACCGTGCCAAATTCAATGGACGTTGTTTGGTTTCCGACTCCAATTCTTTCTACCCAACCATGTAGCATCATAGGTCTGACTCTCTGATGGTACGAGATCTCCGCTGGGATCTGCTCTCCTCTTCCTGCTAATGGGTCTGTTCCGTTGATTTCTATGGGAAAATATAATCTTCCCCAATGGTAGATAATACTCTTCTCCTTGACTTTACATAGATAGAATACATCCCTCCCGTACATATCCCAGCACATACATGGAGATTACTCGGCAATACTGTAGTAGTCAGTGTTAAATTTAAATCACGCTGCATATGATAATCATTGCTAAAACAGCTATCGAATAAGTCCGTACTATTTCCCCCTCTCTTTCTTCCTACAATTGATACACACCTGCAAGAGAGTTCTCTATAACTTGAACGTCTCCCTCACACTACTCCAACCAGCAATTTATTCTCCTATTCAAATCAAAATGTCTTGTTGGGTTCCTCCAAAAGTACAAAAAAAAAATGTGGTGCATTTCTCTTCTCTTGAGCAGCCCTCGGAGTCGTTCCTTCGCTGAGGTATTGATGAATGGCACTATTAGCTGGGGATAAAAAGTGGATTCTGAATTATTTGATTCTCTTCTCAATCTTAGAAATTCTCTCCTCAATCACTCTGGCAGGTTACTCGTGGATTTTAAGAACTGTAATAGGAGCAGTTTTTTTTCTATGGGATTGACTTAAGCCCTGCACGTAGTATATCAGTATGTATACATACGTACGTTAATACAACCCAAAACTTTCCATACATGTGTGTAACTACCTTGAAAGTTTGAGTGTAAAAAGAGCAATGAAGAAAAGAAGAAACAAGTGCTCACTTTGGAGTAATTGCAAGGATTTTGATTTTATATGATCCACTTATTACTTGAGCAGTCTGTTGTTGTAAGTTAGGAGTGGAGGTATTTTTGCGGCGGCTATCGGAACAATATAATCCGTTCGGTCACGTCCCATCTCCTAACTTTAACTCATGTACGGGCATGGGAAAGAGCGTATGTGGAAATATGCAGCAGCCCTGTCTTCCTGATGCCTTCAATAATACAGACTCTTAGGATTGTAAACAGGCTGTTGTTCATTCATATATATCTTGTTGAGATTGTTGCAAATAGTCTGGATGTTTTGTATGTTTTTCCAAAGTTCGTCTGCTCCTGTAGCATACTAATATCTAAGTATACAAAAGCTCTACCTCCTATTTTGACTCACTACTACTACTACAATAACTACTACTACTACTACTATTCTTATTACTACTATATTACTACTCCTGCTCCAAAACGTACGTCGTACTTACTCATTACACTTCTGCTCTCTCGCCAATGGAGAAGTCAATGTAACATAAGTATGACTATGACTGAACATAAAGTCCAAAAAGGAAAACAGTTATATCATGTATGCGAGTAATAACGTCTCAGGATTCGAGAGCTGCTCAAGTTTTTTTCCCTGACGTCTTCCTTGTATAAATAATAAGACGGTCGAATATTGAGATAAGTTGATAAAAAATGCTCAAGTTATTAGCAAGTCTTTTGTTATTATTATTACACAGCGAAATAGTAATCGCTCCGTTCCTCAACCTCCTTCCATCATATGTTTCAGCTTCTGCGGTGCATATTATACCCATAGTAGTACAGTAGTCCTGTACGGCGTCGTCTACTCGGATGAGATTCCTCCTATGACTCAGGCACTATTATACTTACACAAATGTGCAAAAGTTTTTCTTACAAAAAATTATTTTCGTATTAAAGGATGAGAGAGAAAAACGTGATTCATAGGAAAGAATGATTTAGTCTTTTTAAACTGGAAATACGCTTACGCATCTTCACACACAGGTACAAACTCCGCACGTACACATTCATAGAGGCCTTCCATGGGTGTACGTACCCTCTCTCTCTCTCTCTCTCTCTCTCTCTCTCTCTCTCTCTATGCAGTTAAATCTCCTTAGATTTCATCATACTTGTTACGTTGGAAATCCTTCCTTAGCTACAAGCTCGAGACTGGGAGTCAGGCAGGAAACTGGTATCTTGAGAGATGGTACTCCCTCCATTTGAGAACATATGTATAGATACAACTAAATACATTTAATCATGTCGGTATTATAAATAAGTGCATTGACGGAGGAAACTCACAACAACCCCAAGATTTTGGTATTAGTCCTCCGTTGATACCTACATGTAGCCAAGCTTCGCTAGACACAAGGTTGTTAATTGGAAGATAGGCTAGAAAATTAGGAGCTGATACACAACTCGTCACTTGAATTCCTTCCAAGATGCAAACAGAGCGGGAGTGTGAACACAGAACGTGTGCGTATGTATATACACACTAGTATCTTGGGAATAAGATTCCGTTGCTTGTTTTTCAAAGTTTCCGAGAGAGAGAGAAAGAGAGGGAGAGAGAGAGAGAGAGAGAAACGAGAGAGCAAATCTGGAAACCTGTGTGCTTGGGTATCCTAGGATCTGTCATGGCAGGTGAACGTTTTTCAATGCCATGATTTTCATCCAACAAGTCCCGTCGTGTTTGCAATATTAATGTGGGCATTTTGAATTTTAACGTTCCTACCACCATAGGTACATACATAGGTCTCTCTAGATATATATGCGTTTGTGCTCTCAACCTGTACACACTGTAGGAGTAGTAATCCAGGGATTTGCCATCAATTTCTTGGCCCTTTACTCCAACTCTACAGTGCCGTCTCCTCATAAGAGCAGCCCTAAACTACAAGAAATTCCCTACTTACTGAGATGGTTGGGAATGTGTGGAAATAGTTTTGACTCTATGGAAAAAAATGCTTTTGCAAGGGGGTCCCTTGTAGCAAGAGTTGACTGCTTCTCCCAGACACTCACACACAGTAGACATTTATGAGCTAGTAACATATCCCACCTGGCAGTAAAGTAAATGTATGCGTGCGTGTGATTTGTAAAACGACTTTATCGTTTAGATTTTCAGCTTGACTAACTTCGGTCAATCATCGCCACGTTCTCTGCCCTGTCGTCGTATAATACAGATGCAGTCCGAGCTTGTTATAAGGGATGGGACCATATGGCTTTCTCTCTCAGATTTGTAATGGATGCATTCACTAAGCCCCGCCATCCGTCTCCTTGATACGGAATAATAAACCCCTTGTAAGGGGAAGATTTTGTACGGGAAAATGTTCACCCTTTACAATTAGACTCCACTGTATGGGAAGAGAGTTTGCCCAGGATAGGAATTTCAGCATCTTTTGAATTTGCTTTTGAAAAAATCATTTTGCAATATGGCTAGAGTGTCTCCGTGTGTAGAAGTTTTATGGGCACTCCGTTGATTGAACTGACTCATTCATCTTTGGAGCATAACAAACGCATTCTAATGTTTTTCGCAATATTGACCTTCACCTTTGCTGCATTCAATCCACTTAAATCTACATTCCAAATGCGAACGACAACCAGTTGACGACGGGAATGTATTTACCTATCAGCGAGGAGCAAGCCTATGAAAAAGAATGAAATGACAACAGAGTCATTTAGCATCATCAAGTCTCTATGTGAAACTGTAATGTGTTCCTGTCTGCATTTAAATTATATGTGATTGAGCATTTTCTCAACTTTCAATCAAATTGGTCACCTCACAAGTTGTACACTAATCCCAGGTAACCTTATTACATATGGTAATGGTTGCACAATGCACTCGGGCCCAGTGCATTTTCTGTGAGTTTTTGTGAAACGTCTCGTTCAAGGTAAGGACTGAACGTGTCCGAAGCCCCAACGACAGACGAGGAGAAAAATGCTTTATGAAAGGACAAAGGCACCGTTTTCGTCAACGTTAAATGGGGTAATTGTACTGCAGAGCCTGAGCCATAAATCGTTTAATCAAACCAGCATTAAAGTATACGGTTGAGTCCCAGGAGCTTCGCGACAGAAGCTTACCTAGTTTTTACTCGGCAAATATGTAAACTGTAGGAAGGACAAGAGCAGTAATTTTATTTTTATGTAAATATCCCTCAAATCCAATGCACTTGTAGTCAAGTGTCTGATTGTTTGAGCGGAGATTGAGAATACATTTTGACTCACTCCTATCTGTACTAAACTCCTGGTACTTCTGCTCTGTAATGCTTCATGGTTTGCTGATTGGGTTTTCCATGAAATCTTAAATCTGGGAGTGGTCCTCCTTAGATTTTTTTTCCCCTTGCCCAGGTAGGATTTAATACAATATATATACATGTGTCTAAGAGCAGGTTGAAGTGTAAATAGTGAAACTATTTATGGTAACTAACTCACAAATTGCTACATATATGCAGACAATGACTGAAAAGGAGGAAAGTCTATTTTGCCGAAATTAGAAATCCTTTCTAACAGAGACCCAGTTTGCCGTTTTTTCTCCTTGAATTATTTTGCCAATCTTTGTCTTCTCATCCACACTTGCTCTCCTGTCATATGTGAATGGATTTAAGTAGTCGTTTCAGGACTGTAGTAGCTCTATTATATGTACACATCTTCAAACCGTCCTCAACATGTAAAAACTTTTAAGAACGTTTACTCTCAAAAGCGAGCTCACAATATATATAAAGTACGAGTCGACGTGAGAAAGTTAACTTGTTTTTTTTCCAATTTATCCATCTCTCGACATATGCGAACGCCATCATCGCTTCGACAAGTTTGCTTTAAATTGAGAATCTCAATTTTTCAATATCAACTCATGTAAACACATGTTATCCTTATGTATTTGCTCCTTGAAAAGTGACTTTAGAAAATAAATCGGAACTTTCTGAAGTGCACTTTGCCAAACATGATCACAGATGTGTATACATACAAGAGAGGGGGGAGTCATTAAAGCAAATATCCATTGTAGCGTTCCATTGAGCCTCCAAGAGAGGCATTTAAGATGTGTACATACTTGAAGCTTGTGTACTCAAAAACGTGTACGCCAAGTACTTGGATTTTACATTAACTGCCACTAACAAACTTGGCAGAGGGTTTCCCTTGTATTAGCGATTTCATCAAATGACGAGTTAAATCTGGTAATTGCAAATCATTATTTTTCACTGTTTCTAAATTTCCCCCTTGTATGAATACATATTAAAAGTAATGAATGCCTCAATGATGACGGATGAAAGAGGGGCAAAGGTTTGGCAGGAATGCAGTGAACAGAGGATGAAAGTAATTTGGTGTGCGAAGCTCATTCAATAAATTACTCCGTTATTGGTAATAAGTTTGGAAATCAATAGTTAGTTGAGCTTACTTATAGTTTATGTGGAAATCAATGTATAGTTGGTTGGTTGGTGCTTGGGCCCATTCTTCTTCTACCTTCACAGGTTTAGTTGTGTACCTACGGTATTTACATCCGTGTATAACTGAAAACAAATTCGTGCAGACTCCATATCGATGGAAAATTAACGCTTGAATAAAGTCCAAAATCCTTTGCCAGAGACCCCGTATATAAATATCTACATATACACATAAAAGCATCGGGACATGCTCGTGGACTACAAAACTAAAAACATGGCAGGAGGTAAGCATGAAGTTCTAAAGGGGAGAAAATGAGACCCAAATTTTTTAAAATAATAAAATTGGGAAATCCCAGGCAGGGGGGCATATGGAGTGAAGTGATTAAGAATTATAAGTCGTGTAAAGCGTACGTCTCAGATGAGATCCTCAGCGTGGAGAGGACGTCAAGGTAATGTGGGGCAACGTAAAACCAATTAAGTTGCACATCAAAGACCATCTTGTGTGCCAGGAGACTCCTGGGAGAGAATCATGTTAAAACATTCGAATGCAAATATGTTGGCTTAGGAAGATTTCAAAGTAAACACGAGATTATTTATCTCAACTTTCGTGTTCTTTCCCCTCTTATCGCTCAGCCATCGATGTTGTTAAAAGTGCTGTCGGCTCTAGTCTAATCAATCGCGTCGTGTCCGGCCGACAATCCTCTCTCTCTCTCTCTCTCTCTCTCCCTATGCTTTACTAGCTTTAAAAATTCTTAAAGCTAGTTAAATCAACGGGGAGAGAAAAAGGCAGATGACCAAAGTCATAAGAGAGCTCTGAATTTTTATATCAAAAAATTTTCAGGATCATCTTCTCTGCATGTTAATGTGTCAGGTGTATGTTGTTGGAGTTCGCTTCCAAATTATAATGTCGAAATATATTTCCTAGACTTTATGCTCTCACGTACATATCATTTTACTACCTGGAGTTAGTTACTGTACAGGGCAATGAAGCTCCGCTCATTATTCAGACTTCTCTCAAGGAAGGGAATGGTAATGACTTAAATGGAGTAATAAGATGGAACACTATGAGTGAAAATGTCCTTACTAATTTTCTTTCGATAGAGTTTACCATTACCCAGCGTCTCCTTTATTATTCAAATCCTATTCAGTAAGATTCCTTCCACACTCTCCGTCCGAACAAATTGCTCTCAATGGGGAAACGTAGATTTTTTCCCAAGTTGTTTTTTTTTATTCTCACTCGTATATTTTTTTTTTTTTTGCTCGCTTTTGAAATTACAAGACATTGCCATGGGACTCTTTGACGCTCTAGATTTTGTCTCAAGCTATATCTACACAGATACCTTCCATACCTTGAGTCTTGTAAGACACGGGTATGGGTGAATCCCGCTAGCAATTTGCGAAATCGTGACTACGCTACCGTTTAAAAAACGATCAATTTCTTTCTTCCAAAGTTTTTTTCTTGGGGCATACACTCTTTGTATTACCCTCATTATGACAAATAGACATTTGTAGCAAGCTTGTCTCTCCCTTATAGATAATATTTTAAAATCCTGGTCTGAATTGCAACAACCATTACAAATTATAATACTAAACACGGGCATACGTCAAGTTTTTCCTGTGGAGGACAACTTCCTACAGGAATCTCTGGTGTACATATATACATGTGTATGTATCTATGTACATATACCTATAGTAGCAATGACAGGATTTGAACTGCACCTACAGTGTCCTCATACTATGGAAGACACCTCTTTGTAAAGTTTTTTTTTTTTCCATGGGGACAAAAATATCTTCCTGTTTATCACAATGGTAATTTTTCTCATTGGATTGAACCCTCAGTAATAATTGTAGGAGTCAGATTTTGTTCGTTTTTGAGGTGCTTCTACAAAGAGAGCCCACTATAATTACATGGAAAGCCTGGGATTTTGGCAATTTGGATGAGCGCTGCTGGTCACGTACAGACAATGCAGGAGAGGACAAAGATTGAGAGAATAGATCAGTTGGTGTATTTGGGCTGCCAATTCATCCTCAGCAGGATAAGGTGAGGTGGGAATTATATATTCTAATTTTCCTCTCGCAATATAGCAGCATGCAAGCTTGATGAGTTCCTCGGCTTGCATGCTGTGCATTCTGAACAGGATGGATGATGGGTCCACGGGTTCTGGTGAGAGTCTGTTTTATGGACTCAGTAAGGCAGTTTTCCCCCGTCCGTCAATTGTTAGAGATGTAAACATATATTTAGGGAAAAGAGATGATTTTTACTCTAGAGCTCTGGAGTATTTACCGAAAGGCATCATCATTATCATCATCATTGTCATTAAACATGCTACATCTACCTCATCCTCCCGAACACCATTTGACGGCTACAATGCTCCTAACTTGGCCCAATGAAATATCTACACCTCTACAATATTACATACATATCTACATATAAACGCAGTTGTTTACAGTAGATATCTGTAAGTTTTTTTTTGTGTGTGTGGGGTTTAAATATTCCAGTAAATTCTACTTCCTCCTTCACTTTCAGTCTCGACGTTCTATGATTTACTCATTATAATTGCCAGAGGATGACGTTCCGACCAGAGTCATTATGTAAACATACGGTGGCTCTGGCTCTGGATCATCCTCCGCTCTCCGTCACTCCTAGTCCAAGTTACACATTATAGATAGATACTTATTGAGTGCACGTATGTAGGGGAATGTTATTCTTGGCAGTGCCAATGTTCCAGCTATTTAGGGATTTCTGTAATATTGGGTCTGTCTTAATTTATTATTAATATTTTCACTTAAAAACCAACCACTTTTGGGTGTTGTGTCTTTAAGGTTAAACCTGACTGCTATTTCCCCTCCTAATACTGTACTCGGCCTACGTCTGGAGTTGGCAAGAGCTCCTTTTGCTCCTCCGCTTTCATTTTTTATGCCCAGTAGCATCTCATATCATATCTTTGCAACTATACAGCTTGTACAGTGCAACATTGTTGTAGGAGACCAATTTTCAAGAGCATGTTCTCCATCAGGGACAGGAATATTCGGGCAAGTCCCACATCCCTATTTACCACAATGTAAATATTTCTCGGTAATAAAGTTGACCACAAATTGTGACCTTTTAAAATAAGAGGTCAATTTTATTTTTTAAATTTGAGACAGAGAGAGACAGGGTCAAAGTCAAGTGAGCGTTTAGAGGGGCGCTTATAAAGGTATTGTACTATAGGCCTCTAAAGAGTGCTGAGTAAGAAAAGTTGGTTGGAAACTTGGAGAGCTTTAATAGCTATTGGCTGGAAATGGAATACTGATAGCTCAGTTGAAGCTGGCGGATTGAGGAGAATATGGTAATAGTGTTGGAGGGTGATTACCGGGCTGATATGGATAGGTTCCAAGAATTGGATAAAGGACGTGCTAACAAATGGCAAATAGAAAGTGACTATAATGGACATTTGTTTACATGGATGGGATGGACCGGGAAACTGAGGATTCTATTCAGATTTAGACACTCGTCAGGAGACTTTTTATGGGTATGGGTTGGAATGCGAAGTCAGGTTGTTCTCGGTGTTATTATTAGGATGATTTAGATGATACCTCGGTTTGCCCCACCGTCAAGGAATGCTTCATGTAAAAGACAGAAGATACACAGAGGACCAACACACAATGAGATACAATATGGTTGCAAATGCCTATGTACATATGTATGTATGCACAATTCCATACACAGGATGTACACCTACACTGCACTATTGCACTACATTACATAATAATAATAGTACTTCACACAGGGAGAGGAATTGTTGGAGGATTAGAGTTTTTTTTTTCATGGGACCAATCTCTTAGAGTAAGGTGTTTTAAAATAATGTTATAAGAGCCTTCCTCTCTTAAATATATTAAAGACCTACACCTACGTGGGCAAATCATCCTGAGGAACCCACCGTGAGTTTGAGGCTCAGTCAGAGTATAGATACACCACTGTATGCATGTACATTAGCATCCATGGGATGGGAAACCTTATGGGAACACTCTCCTGTTATGTTGACAAAAGAGTAAATATATAAACTGTAATAATTGTAATTGTTGAGAGACTCGACTATTGTCGGGCTTGTTGTGGCCGTCTTGCTCTTCTTTCTATATCTACTCCGGTGCTAATGATACAGTCTTCTCCGTCCTTACTTAATTCATCTGTAGATACTTCCCACACAATTGCATATATTTCGTCAGAGGAACGGAGGAGCACTGACGAGTGACTCAAGAAAGGATGCATTTTTCCTATTGTCATCTCGTCTCTGTGATTGTGGAGGTGCTGGTCTATGAGCTTATAGTTTGGTATTGTATAGATAGTAGTTGTGTCCACATTTCCCTGCGGTTCGTTTCTTCTCGCACGCTGTATGATTTTTACCATCAAGAAAATTACCTGGTTTTGCCTGACAGCAGTGGAGAAGAATTACCGAATTGAACATGCTCGTCCTTATGTAGCCACCAAGATAGAGTCTGGTTTGAGTTGAAACAGGAAAGGCAAGATGAGGGCTCATACGCGCTGGTTACTGATCGAAATGCAAAATCCAGTGCATGTAATTCCTCTATTTACATATACGGTAAAAATGAGTCCAAGTAATCAGAGGATTTGGTGTGTAAATTCATCCGTTTCAAGTTAGGTTTGTTTTTTCCCATTTAGTCCAATGAGTGTACATACATATATCTGGCACACCAAATGGGAAAAGTACGAGTTGGATATTTTTTTTGTGTAATCCCAGTAGCGCTGTGATGTACCTGTTTCGATGTATTTTTTAAAGGAAATAAGGTTTGACGAAAATAATGGTCTTGTTGTGTGTTTTTACAAGGTGTAGATATTTACTTACTATATGTGAGCTGATAGAGCACGTTGTTTTTTTCCCTCATGCACCATATGTATGTACTGTACATAGCTATTCGGCAGGGACTTCTTATGCAGGTTTATCCTCCGTCCCTATGTACAGTATATATGGAGTGAGATGACTCGAAATGCTAGGAAGATCAACATCTACTAATGTTGATAACACCAAGTGCATTTGGTTTTATCTGTAATATGTAGATATGGTAGCGTTGTTGACGAATATGCTCATGGTTGTTACAGAGTATAGGGGAGTCCTGGTAACAGAGCATCAAGCGTTAACCACCTCACGTTGTGAGTCTGATCTGTGATTTGAGGGAATTTCGTTGAGAGATAAGCAATTACATATTTTTCTACTCAGTCACATTTCAAGGAATTGCTGCCGATTACTCCCTACGTACAAGCTAAGTACAAGTGGAAGTCGTTGTTGAACAAGACTCCTCACTTTTTTGACTTTTCTCAGAGGATTTGTGGTAAACATTTGCTTTGTCACCCTTTCTTTCCATAAAGCTATCCAATCCTGTGTTCATTAGATGAGTCTCTGTTCAAGCTACAGACCCCAAGACTCAGCATCTACATACGATTAAGAAATCCACCGTTCTTATTACCAGAACCAAAGTTACCATCAAGTCAAGCCATTGGAGTTGACAAGAACCAAAGTTTTACGTGAAAAATCTGCTTGAATGCTTCCCTGTACTAATTTCACCGTAATTTATTTTTTTTTCTCTCGTCTCCGCTTGAGTATCTATATGTATCTATTCCCTGTATGTACACTAATGTATGCAATTCCTCCCATTACACTACATGCATCTTGAGCTATGAGGGAGAGGAAACTCTAGAAAGTACACCGTCCCTCTTGTTTCATGTGTGTATTTCATTTTGGTGTGTATTTATTACACAGTCGGTAGTGGTTAGTGGGGTTTTATATGAAATATGAGGAAGGTCGGGTAGAAAAAGGCCAGAAGAGATTTAGGTGACTTCTTTTGTGTACTTTTGTGCACTTACTCATTTCTTGCAGTCTCTGCTCTCTCGGATGTTGTTCATGTGAGAAGGACTCCTCTGTAACTCTGTACACAGCAAGGTAATAATTTCAGTGCATTTGACTGGCTCTCCAGCTAGGTAACTAATGCTCTTCGTAATAATGTCCAGCTGAAGTGTAAAACACATGATGGTAGATTATTATGATGATGTTCATTACTCTGTCGGTAAGCTTGGCAGTTTACATGGCTTAGACTCAACTCGCGGCTCGGCACACATTTTATTTCTCTCTCTCTCTCTCTCTCTCTCACCCGTCTAGTATACTCCATTAGTGTCGTCCGAGCCTGAGATAGATACATATACGGAACAGACTACAATTGGCTCGGCGGATTCTAGGCTACTAGTATGTATACAAGTGTGGTGCAATTGAACAACTCTTATGTTTACTCTGAGGGAGAGAGGAGTGAGAAAAGTAGACAACTCATCCGTCCGACTTTTTTTGTCGAAGGAATTGAGTGTCTTTATTATATTTCTTGTCACGCAATTATTTCATATATGTTTCCGTTGTTCCTCCTCAGTCAGACCTATCTGCATTATTTTAAAGTCTCAAAACTGAGATCATGCTCCACGTTCGAGTAGCTGTAGTAAGTTGAGCAAAAGATAATTTCCTGTATCAGTCCTCCTCACATACAGAGTCTCTCTCTCTCTCTCTCTCTCTCTCTCTCTCTCTCTCTCACACACACACACACATACAAACACAGTGTACATCATGTGGTGGTAAGTACTTAAAATCCCAGTGCTTCAATTGCTTGTTCTTGGTGGGATAATACCAAGTGAGAAGGAGATGTACGGAGTGTTAAGAAGTTAAATCCTCTCTCACTGTCTCTCCCTTGAATGAGTCATATATTTCCCGTGAAAAAAAATTGTCATCTCGTTCCACCTAGACGGATGAAAAATGCGACATGCAAATTTGATATGGACAAAGTCATACTTGCTCCTAATATCTCTCTATCATTGACATATCCAACCATTCAATTCCCGTCATGCATACACACACTCCAATAATGTATCTCGGAGGAGGAGGAGAAGGAGCAGCAGCAGCAGCAAGGCATGGAAAAGAATCCCATCTATATGAAACCCCCTTTATATCCGGTATACATGCAGTCAAGTTTAATTATCTACATGCGTATAAATACATAGAGTAAAATGAATAATTATGGTACAGATTCCAAGATGAAGCATGCACGAGATTTTGAAGAAGACAAATGTTTCGAGATGGAAGCCATATAGAGTAGCTTTTGTTATAGCTAATTTCCCTTAAATCCCTCCAACATCTCACGGTTCTCCAAATTTGCTTCACTTTCGTAAAGTCAGCCGTCAGGCGGAGTGTGTGCTGGGGGTAGAGTGTCATTATCAAATTAAGCACTAACTTGTATAATGGAGCAAGTTTAATCCTAATTGTCCACATTTACCATGGATGTGTAGAATCATTGATGGTCATTTACGTATGTATGTAGTTTAATGGCGGGGATATGTTGGAACTCGTTCATACATAGTGGGCTTGTGTGTAGTCAAATATCTACAACTAATTATGTATATGTAGGGCTCGAAGGGAATTAATCGTATCTAAAAAAGGGAAAAGATTTAATGGTGATGTTTTAAACCATAATCTATCCGTACACTGAATGAGGACCCTGCTCCTTCTTGCATGTTTTGATTTAAATGGAGGAGATCCCACACAATTGAGAACCATGGAGTTGGAATTGTGGTAATCGTAAAGCTGACAATGTGCCAGAATAACATTGAACTTGTGCGTTAACTTCTTGTATGCAAGTCAAGTGCAGTAAATGGGAAGCATATGATCATTTCCTCATCCCATGTGAGCGGGTTGAGAGGGAGTGTGTGCATACGTTTTGGACTCACCCACAGAGTGCATGCGGCATATTTCCAACGTATTTCTTTCTTTCCTCCCATTCATAGAAAGTATTGAGATACGTGAGTATAAAGAACATTGTACTTTCCTCATTATTCCTTTATTTATAACACTAAATGCATTCCATTAAATGTGTTCATGGTAAATTCCCGTCCATCTTTTCCTTCCCAGCTCCCAGAGAGTTTTGTCTCTGCAAGCAAAACTATATACCGTTCCTCTTTTTTTTTTTTTTTTTACTTGAGTGTGAATCCCACTTGTATACTTACAATTCGTAATGGTGCAGATACTCACATTAGGTGAGGTACTGTACATACATACATAATGTCCCAGCACTCCTTACTGTCTGTGGACAACAAACACGACGAGGAGGTACATACATGTACGAGTATGAGCAAGCAGAAGGTTGAACAATATCAATTTTTTGTATAAAAATGTTAACTTCTTTTGATAACATAAAGATAATGCCTTGATATGTAGTAATTGTGGAAAAAAAAAATCTTTACAAGATATTTAATGTCCATTGCCGTATAGAGCTTATAGAAATGAGTGGTTAACTGTTCACTTTGATGATTCAATATAGCACCAAGGTTTTCAATTTTCTCGTCGTCTCTATAGGACTTGTTGTGAGTTGTTGGATACAACCACGAGGAAAGCAACCTCTCGTATAATTTCCAAAAGGCACTTAATGATATGTACTTTTCCCTCGTACAAACAAGCATGATATTCCGAGGAATATCCTCACAACACACATGGGTTACTCCAAGTGGGTTGTTTAAGTAAGCAGAACGGTTCTGGTTAAATAGATATCTCTTGAAGGAGCCCAGAAGTACTTGAGATTTTTAGTATTATTATATGAACTGGTCTTGCATTTCCATCCAGCTGGATGCATCAAGTCAGGTATTAAATAATAGTTGGGGTTTTAAAGCGGGGAGGATTTGAACCGTCGTAACTGACTGCATTTTTCATAAATTTCCTTGGGAAAAAAATTATTATATTCATGAAATTTATAAGCGTATAAACAAATTCATCGATAAGATCCTCTCTAACGGCCGGGAATTGTGAAGTAATAAATGTACGGAGTTACTCTTTTAGGAGAAGGCATATAAGTCTGTCATTATCAACATTGTCTAACATGCTAATTGAGTCCTAGTTCACGCTCTCCGGTAAAACAAGCTATACCCTCAGCTTTTGGAAATAGGAAAACCTCAAGACTCAGGTGCTGCTCAACCATCACTTGAGAATTGTTTCAGGTAGCTTTTTACAAGATCGTGGGGGTAACTTATATAGGAGGGTTTACACTTGATAAGTATCTTGAGCAATGTGGAGGGAGGTCGTAATGGTTATTAAAGTATGAATTTAGCTTGGAATATAAAATGTGTACGGCTCGGAATAAAAGTGGAAGTTGAGTCTACCATCGATGAAATATTGGATATTCTTTGAGAGCGGCATTCTGGCAAAGGCTTCGCAGGTGACAAGTGAGCTGCAATAAAGTAGCAAGTCTTTCTTTGGAACCTCATTTATTCTCCAATACCTACATGTATATTGAATGGAATTATATAGAGATGAAGTATGATGCAAATGGACGGCTTGTTCCGGAATCAGGAACGTGCACATTTCGGCATAATCAACATTTACATTGTTTAGCTCTCTTTCTCTCTCTCTCTCTCTCTCTCTCTCTCTCTCTCTCTCTTCACTCCCTTCGTCTTTTTGTGAAGTGACGCGCTGAAAAAGAGACCGACCGACGGCAACTTGCTGGTTGGTGACTTCTGTGTTCTTTATGTCGTTTCATTTCAAATCTCTATAGAATCTGTGTTGAGAGAGTGAGAGAGAGAGAGAGAGAGAGAGAGATTAGCAAGAGGGATGCAGAAAAGTAAACCTGAGTCTAAGGGTAATAGCAAATGAGAGTGTAATGTCCCAGCAAAGGCAGAAACCTGTGACGTGGGTTCTGGATGAAGAGAATCATCATGTGCTAACTTGCCCAGTCAACAACTTTGTAGTAGTAAGTAGTGTTATGAAAGGAGGCAGACGAGAGCTATGATTCACAAATAAATGTAAAGTACTCGCTTAAATACATTATGAGTCGAGGATGAGGTAGCAGTTGCAAAAGTTGGAGAAGCGATTGACAGATAAATAATAAGTCATACTAATCTCTCAGTAAGATCGTGCTTAGGAAATTGCACACGAGCTCCATTTACTTTTTCCGACTCCTTTCTTCCATTTTATGTATCATTCTACTAGCCGAACAATTTGAGAGCTAGTGGGAACTAACAAACCCTTCTCTAGAATTTTATTGGAATACTTTCAAGTACATCCGTGAATTGATTTGGCAGTGATTGGTTTCATCTTTGGATTTTTGTGTCCGTATATTTTCTTCCGTATGATAGGTAATCAAATAGGTTTTTGACTCCAATGACCAACAAATGTTCTGATTGTAATAGGCAAGTAACATTTTGATTGCAATATATTCAAATATCACTTTGATTGTAATAGTCAGGTAACACTTTGATTGCGATGGGCAAAGTAACACTTTGATTGCAATTGTCAAATAACAGTTTGATTGCAATTATTGTCAATGGTAGGAAGAATTTTGTAGATTTTTAGAAATTTTTTCAAATATGTTTTCTTCCCTCGAAATGAGGTATATATCTACAGATAGTAAAGTATAGGATTTGCAAATTATCCTTAGTCAACGGGGATTTGTAGCATGTTGTGAATTGGACTGACATTGTGAGACAAGCGTTTCACTCAGCCTGTGAGGAGAATTAGCCTCACTTGCAGTTTCGATTGTTTAAGCTTAAATTTTGGGACATATGTAGGACATTCGGAGAGTGAATTAGACAATTTAAAACCTGATAATTTCTTTTTTCCACAAACAAACAATATTAAGCGCACATTAACTTGTAGTTTGACGGCTACTTGAACGGTTTCCCTCACGTGGAGTTACCATTACAGCATGAAATCTTAACTGAAGTTACCCATACATACAAATGGATGGGCTGTAAAACTATTGCAATCCTAAAATAAATTACAACCATTTTAAAATCATTTTATGGGTATTAGCTCTTAAGTGCAAGTATTATTATGTGCATTTACAAGTAAGCTCAAGCTCGTCAAGCCTAACGTGATATCCTCCCCAGAAGAGTTTTACATATATACACATAGCCATCAAGAACCCGGCCGAAGCCAGTAATGTGCTAGAAATGCTCTCCACGAGGCACTGAAAGTGAGAATTGCTGGTGTTTCTTCATCGTTTCAAAATTATAAGCTACACTTTGGAGGCAGGGCTATATACGTCCGGTCAAGTGATGCATGAATACTTCAAGTCGGTTCTATACGGTTGCCTCCTCTCAGATATAATTTGACATGGCATCCCGTACTCCATTCCTACTACGGTCACATCAACATAACAAATAGATTGCTCGCTTTATTACTATACGGACAAGTCAAGATTCCTCCATAGTTGGGTATCTCAAGAAAAATAACGATTGTAAAAATTGTTTTTGCACATCCGGAAGCTATACTGATTTCATTATCTTGGGGAGAAGTCTCGTAGAAAACACTCCGTCCAATTCACTTAAGCAGGCCATTGTTATTTAATTATACACGCATTGTACATAATCATATGGATGTGCCTTCCGCTGTAAGTGTGCAAAAATGTTTTTACACTATATTAAATCATTACCAACTCTCTCTCTATCTCACCCCCCGTGTTATTAATAAATTCACTTCAAGGTCTACCCGACCAAGTGAATTTTAAATCCAACGATTTATCTCCCATATATTTATTATGCCTGGCTAATAATTATAATTTTGAGGAGAGTACTGCACATCTGGACGGTCGGAGAGGAAAAAGCCGTGAGAGGAAATAACTTTTACAAGGGAAATCCAGACTAAAAGTCCAGGACCCATTATAAGTTTATTCACACTCGGCTCCTGTCTGTGCCTCTATGTGCCTGTAATAATTCACACAAGGAAAAGTGCAGTGCTTTTGTGCTCAAGTATCGGTACTTTTCTCTAGTGCGAAACTTTTTAGCACACAGAGGAATTACTCTGATGGAGAGAGATGCACATGTGAATGTCCAGACGGCTTTTCAATTTGATTACAATTATCAGAGTCAGCTGAACTTGTACACTACAATTAGTATGTACGTCAGCTTGCATTCATTAACATCATCACGAGCATATACATACGTACACAGAGTCAGGTCCGGCGAGATGAGTTGGTAACAAATCGAAGGATGATTATGACTGGAAAGCATGACACGCTCTTTAATGATTTAGGTACGCACAGTCCGTCATTACTCACAATCTCATTAATGACCAATGACAAATGTCCTGCAATCAAGAGTGCCTTTACTGACGATGGACTTGGTGTGAATGTAATGTGATTTTCAATTTGTATTAAGTAATGAGTCAACTCCTACAGAGGGTTTTGTCTCACTTGTTAGTCATTACAACAGTAAAGTCCCTGTGTGGAGAAATATATGAAATAGTTTGTTTCATGTACCCAACCTCTGTACATAATTCACAAAATGGTTTGTCTCTCTCTCTCTCTCTCTGTCTCTCTGAGGAAATTTAATGTGTAAGATTAAAGGGCATTAATTTACAGGAAATGATTTCGTGGGAGCGTTCCGTAGTTTTCTTCAGATTCGATGGCTCAGAATTGTAGTGAGAGTGATAGGGAAGGCATTTAAAGTTTAAAGGTAAGGACCCATTTGGGAACTGGTATTAATTCCATGGACGTACACCCGTCCGTAATGGAAGCTTCGTCGAGAGTGTGGACATGTACACCTGAACTGAATGTGTTCAAAGGAATGTTTACTCAAAAAGGCTCCGGACTGTGTAGTATATCTATAGATATAGATACATGTAAGTGTGTGAAGCCGGATATTGTTTTGGTAAGCAACTTTTTCCCCCTTCCTCTTCAGGTGGAATGTTCCATAGTGTTGCAGTGTTTTAAATTTTGAAGCATTTCAAGGTCCCGTTTTTGTACCAGTAGGGATGTAGGTACAGGGGAGTTGGATCCAGAGCAACTACACCGAGAGGTTCTATTGAGTGAAAATCTGAGTCATTCTGGACTACGAGTGTCATTTTCCCGTGGTTTCTATCAAAAATAATAGGTATAACTACCCACTGCGGGGAAGCAACTGACACCACAATAACAATGATTGTAATGATGGTAATAATAAGAGATGCCTAAACGTGGGCAACACCTTCCTCCATTGTTTTTCCTTCAGCTCCAACTACCTACAATTCCTATCTCATGTGTATGTACATATGTACCTATCTCCATCCCTATAAGTACGGACATGTCTTATTGGTTTCAATTTTTCATGGATGCATATCTATACATATGTAATTACCATGTGTTTTTATCCTCCTTATTGTCTTGGTCTCGTTGTTCGGGAAATAATTAGTTTTCGTGAATTAGCTCTACAACATTTTCTCTTAAATTCATTTCTTCCAAAAGAACGTATTTTTTCCAAGGAAATTAACTTCTGAGGAGCTATTATCATTCTGGTGTGTAAAGTTTCCAATCATCAGTGATTTAGTACAGGTACATATAGGCACAGGTTCCACAGACACACACACACACACACATAGTCATTTAAGCTGCATTCACAATCAGACCCACTGCACTCATTATTATGTAAGGACTAAATCAAGACCAACTCCTGTAAATACCCCAGCAGTTTTTGTTATTGTTTTCCTTTTACCTTGTTTGTTTTGTGGGAAGGTGGAATTGTATTGAATTGTATGAATTAAATGTATACCAATGTGTCGACTAGCAGCAATTTGAGATTACCAAATTATCGCTTATGTCAACCTCTGATTGTTCTCCTATAGACTCAGAAGTACCTGTCTTTTTTATTGGACAGTCTTTATGGAAATATTTTTACGAACCAATTCGCCCTGAACCACGGTCACATTCTTTTTTCTTGAGACGTAATCATTTACAACAATTTAAAGTGGTCAAGTGGAAACTGAACATATATATCTATCTACATATAAGCTTCAAGCCGCACTAAATAAGTTCTGTAGTTTTTTTTTATTGCGTAACTGCAACTTTTTTTTTACATACCAACTCTGTCAAAGGAGTAACAAGAACCTGGGCGTAATCTGAAAGCGTTGGGATTATTGGAGGCGATACAATTGCTGGAATTTATAGGGACAGATCCAGCGCTCGATAAAAGTCATATAGTTGTGGGAGTGTGTAGTCGGACCAGTCTTGCCTCAACCTATAAACTATAAATATTGTGCACACCTTGTGTATATTTCCACACTGCAGTACGCATACCTATATGTAGGTCCACCTGTCAATACATGCTATACACTGTGTCCTCCTGCCCATATACATATCTACTGGCATACATGCAGGTTCCGTATCTCCATATACACCCATACATTATGCATACACCCATCCATGTCCAGTTTTTCCCGATAAGATAGTGTTACCTGAAAAAGGTCGAGAGAGAGAAAAAAAATTCCTTCAGAAAAGCATGTGAGGAATAAAATTTTCGGGCCGTCGCATTGAGTTAAGAAATATGTGCTTGGGACTGCAAATAATAATATTTTTGATTGTGTTCGTACCATTTGGTATAGAGCGGTGGCTGACAAGTAATAACACTTGTCAGTGTGCCTATGGGTCTCACTTGAGTGAAGGAGAGTATGTAGTATGTAGTTATAGTTATTATTATTATTGTTGTTGATGCTGTTGATTAGCTGTTGTTACTCCTACCAATTGAGAAAGAAAACGGTGCTTTGACGAAGAGATTTTGACGATGAGAGTCTCAAAATAAATAAAAAAAATAAAATGAATTTTTCCCGTAGAAAGAGTCGGCGAAAGGATTTTCCCTCTAGAATTTTTATGTTGGAACACGATTTTGACCCCGATTTGGTGACGTGGATTGGAAGGGCTTGAAGTTTTGAGGTGGGAAACCAATCCTGAGACCATTTTGCAGCCCAGGGGGTTGAACTTGAGGAATAAAAGCATTGCAATTGCTATGCATTGTTGAAGTCGACTAACTGTCGGAAATCTCTCCTTCTTCCTATCGCTCTTGTTGTTGTAGTAGTAGTAGTAGTAGGAGTCCGTAGTAGCGTAAAAAAGTATATATACCTCTCCTAGTCGAGTACACCAACTCTCTCAAAGCCACACTCCTGGTCTTCCGCACTTAACTTTTTCGCTTGTTACAAATATACCCTACCTGCCTAGGAAAGTCTCACAGTCTGTGTTGAGCGCCGTCATCGTCGTCTCCAGCTCGATCGTCGTATCGTTCCTCCACCGTACCGTTCGTCCAAACACACACACACACACACACGTACTTACTTACACATATATAGAACCAAAACATTGCACACTGCTCCACGTAATCTAATCCTGCCGGAGCCATCAGTTCTCGAAAACGCAACGAGCCAGAGGAAAGGAAAAAATCCACGAGCATCATCCACCCAGTCGCATGCTGATTTATATTAAGTAACTCAAACCATCCTAAGCTAAAACTGAACCAAGACTCCAAATAGAGCAACCCTTTCCTCTCATTTGATTCCTTTTGGATACAAATCCTCTCCGCTCCTCCACTCACTCCAGTATCTCCTCACACACAAGCTCGTTGACTGCGTTGACAAGGGAAATCTATTTTCGGAAGTTTACATCTCTCCTCTCTCTCTCTCTCTTGGAAAAACCAGAGATTCTGACTTAGTCCGAGCCCCGGAGAGAACCAGGTTTCACTCTCTCTCTCAGTTTTGACATTCCAGCGTCGGGATCACATCACTAAGGCAATTACTTGTCGGGGTTTTTCTGTGTGCGACCTCTATATAATTTCGTAGCCAGAGACTGTGGAACATTTTTTGGAGGAAAAATTCGTTTGTAATTACCTCTCCTCAGAAACTATATATTTTGTGACATTGCTCTTCATCGGAGCTGATCAGCTAAATTACAATTGCTTCACCAATGATGGCCACTTACGCTGCTTACCGTCACGTTGAGCTCGACAAGGTTGGATCCGGGAAACGAAGGTTAGTACGTGACTACTTTCCTTGTACTTAGTTTCCATCATCCTTTTGAGTCCTATTTACGCATCCCAACTTGCCCCACTCTGTAACAACAGCTTTCACGTTATGTATCTATATATCTAATTATATATCTGTAGATACTAGTAGTTCTCTTGTACTATATGTATATACCTACCTACCTATATATCTACATACGATCCTACACTGGGACAAGAGTCACAACAACAGGAAGAGATTCCCCACCTTGATAGACACTACAGTTGCATTTTTACTGTAGTGCACATTTACACTTGAACACATCATCTACTTCGCCACTAAATGGAAATCTGTACGTTGTTCAAAAGTAGATTATTATTATGGTTATTGCTACGAGGTGGTATGCAATTCCCGCTAGGAGTTTTTTTCTTATATAGGGACTTGAAACCCTAAAAATTTTATATGGACTTGTAGCATATAAAAACTCCCTCGTTTGCCTTTCACACTTCTTCACTCGAGTCGAGAAACAATAGGCCCTGGCTGATTGACAATCACGTTAACCCAGAAAAATTTTTCGTCTATAAATTCCAAAATAAACTGCATTGTGAGCGTCAGCTGTGTAGTTAATTTTTTTTCTCTCTGAGTGCGCACACGACGAGGCATTGAAATGGAAGGAAAATAAAACCTCGGGTCAGTCATTAGCGATAAATAATAGTTGGGATAGATATGTATGCACGATCCTTGGAAACCATGGCTTTTACTCGCCGGTGAACATTGGAAACCTCACCCTTTCCTGAATATTTCTACCGCACCGGTCCTCTCAAATTCTTTCCCTAGCCTTGTACGTTTTCATTCACAGCTCCGATCCAGAATGGACTCTTTCCCAATCCTATATGGACGTTATTCATCATGTCGAAAGTCCAAGTCTTAATCAATAAAATCAGAGCGAGCGTGCACCTGTGCTTCAAATTTTTTTTTCTTCTATCCTTGTGGATTACTCCTCTCATGTGTGTGTACTCAGTATGCATGAATATGATTAGGATGGAGTTATACACTTGCCTACAAATTTGATTCAACCTCTCACCCGCTGTCGGACTAAATTTAAAGAACCATTTCGAAGGCTTGAGAATGTGGTTCATGTTTATATTTACTATAGATAGGAGTAGGAGCTATAGTGGGAAATGAATGAAGAGAGACCCGTAAGAACAACATATAGTTGAGGCTGAGAATGAGAATCACATGTGTCTCTCTCTTCTCTCTCTCTCTCTCTCTCTCTCTCCCTCGCTACTCACATGTAGCCAGATCCAATTGACATGACAATACTGTGGAGATACACCTACCTACATGGCATCAATCTTTCAATAAGATTTTTTCTCCATTCAATTCAAATCTATTTTTTCCTCTAGTTTGGTATACATTGGGAACATGACAATGCCATGATCAATTGAATGCATAGAATTGCACTGGTTTTTGTATGAGTAGAGGGAGGTTGAAATTAGAATAGAAATCCTCATTCATACTTTGTGGCTGAAAACGTGCTCGAGTAATTTATTCCTGTTGCATGGCTCTCTTTTGCCATGCCTATATGCTATGGAGTGGTCATCGTGCAATATAATTGTTATTAATTCATACAAACATGCGAAAATGAATATTTCCAAACTGTGGCTAGTTCAGTGACCAACTTCTGCAAACAACTACTCTTTGAAACATAAATTGTGAAGACTCCATACGTGAGTACAAGAGCAGAAGCAGAACAAGTATTTTAATTAGGCTTGGATGTACCTACATTCCCCTACATACCACACACGCTGGATCCACGGCACGGAAAGTATACACTCGTACGTACATAATTACTACATGAACACCTACAACTATCTATACCTACCTATATATGTAGATATAGATGTACTCAGTAGTAATGGTCCTTAGACAAGACCTGAGACAGTCTTAAAAATCAAGTTGAAATTCTTCTGAGACAGGAAACTGTGAAGTAATAAATGGTTTTATGACTTGGTCAAACTCACATTCACATGGACTGTGATGGAAACCTCGGTATCATTTATAATGATAATTACTAGCGTATTATTTGGGGAAACAGGTAATCATCCTTTATGTGCACAAGTTCCCTTTGGTATGAAATGGGGCTGTAAAAATGATGTTCTCTCAAAGCGTTTACAAGTATATGGACGTAGGCAATTCCGAACGATTAACATTCAAATCACTGGATTATTGGGATTTCATACTCGACGGTCACACTTATTGCTGGGCTTTTTAATTGGATTACTTCTTTCTTGAGGAGAGTTGGGAGTTGGGGGCAATTATCTCTCCCAGTGCACTCACATATGTACATACATAGATACATATGTAATTATCCATATGCACATGTATCCCTGAGTATAAGGACAACTCTCATCATCACCGTCTGCTCTTTAATGGGTCTTTCAACGCCAGCAGTGTGGTGTGTAAAAGTGGAGTTTTATCCAGACAGTTCGTTGACAAGGAAGAATCTGTCCTTGTTATCTCGAACTCCGCACGTTTTATAGCATTAGTGCATGGAAGTGTCTTCTCCCCAGATTTTTGCATGACTTTAATCCCCCACTTGAGTTCTGACAATTAACAATGCCAAAAATTGGATTTGAGCAACCACATGCCCAGCAATGGTACACGACATTAATTGGATTCCCATACTCTCGTGCCGTCCTCTCAGACATGAGCTTATAACAGTCCTTGGCATTGATAATCTAATTTACTATATGAAATAACTGTACATGTGGTGCAGGTTGGAGGGAGAGAGGAGACAGACTATAGTACTTAGGAAATTATTCAGATTTAAATTAAATGCTGTGTGTTTTTCAATGGTCCATTATAAGGGGGATGGGTTTTGTATTTGAGTGTGTGTGTGTGTATGAGGAATGGACTTATACAGAGAATCGGAGATGAGTTGTTGAAAGAAAACAGTATGGGTTTTCTTCAGATTAAATATACCTTTCCGGATAATGGTTGTTTTCAATGGGAAATCCAAAGTTAAGCTTAAGATTTCTTTGCAAACGTCAAGCATGGGTTATGCTAACAGCAGGGGCCTTGGCGTTCATCATTTTTTTTCCGTTTCTTTCCGTCGTCATCAGCCTCATGAGCATCACTTGAGAGACTCAGTTTGTTACGAGGGATATCTCACAATCAACAGGACTCTTGATTGGGAGAATTTCGTCGAAAAATCTATTCCAAAGTGAAACATATATCTATCTATCTCGCACAATCATTTTCCTTTTGGATAATTTCCTCCTTTTTCTGAGGACTTTCATAAAACTTTATGGTACAGGACTGGGAGAGTTCTTTTATTTAACTCTCTGGTCCAAGTCAGATATGTATGTAGTACCTATGGAAATGCGTGCGGTTCAAGTTTGCCCCATAACCACTGATCTCTAGATAGGGTTCAAAGTTGGATGTGAGTGCGTAAGAGCATATGGGAAATTCAATGGAAATAGATGACAATCTTGACAAGTTAGAAACATTAAATGTACATTCTTGAGCCATAATAATTCCCTATGTGTGCGGCTCCAGACTTTTTGCCTTCAATTTCAATAAAATACTAATAAAATATATTGCATGAGTGGATATGGTGTGGCAGTAATGCGAAATCCAATATACTCTGATAACATTAAGATTGGAAGGGGAGCCCTATTCCAAGTACTGCGTACTTATAGACTCCTATATGTTCCTGATACTTATAAATAATGGTCATGCTAATGGTTTTTAAGGTAAATGGTGAACTTGGACTAAGGTTTCCTTTAATGCTCAAATGATAGCCTATTTCCCATGTCCCGTGTGAACCATTCAACATTCTGGTAGATTTTATTACCATTCATGTAGATCATCATGATTGAATTAAAATGAATTCCATTCCATCCTGGCAATTGAAATTTTACATATATTACATCTTGTTTTTTTTTCTCTCGCTCTCTCGCTCTCTCTCTCTCTCTCTCTCTCTCTCTCTCTCTCTCTCTCTCACGTTCCCTTCGCCTGCATAAGATTTCCATACATTTACCACCACCTTGTCCACGAGGCCCATATATACGGGTTGTTATAAAATCAAAACAACGACCACACAAATTGGTTTTCAGTATCTTGACAATCATCTGATAACATTTTTGTTTCTAACCTAAATAAATCCTCGATGGCGTCTTCAAGTTTAAGGTTAAGGCCAGAAACTTGAACAGATTGTCTTGCCGAGTCTCCACAAAGGACTTGGTACTAGTTCTGAAGACGAAACAATCAACAAAAACACCATCATTGTACCATTCTATCATAACAACTTCCAAGGAAAAACCTGAGAATTCCATTGAAAGAAGTGTATTTTTTAAAGAGGAGAGGAATTATTATGCAAATTAAACAACATACTCTGCTTAAGTGAAAGGTGTAGGGACAAACGGTTTGCGACCACTTTTGTCTTTTAGTCATCAGAAATGACACAGCATATAGTGTTGACACAGGATTACATATAATGCTAGTTTTGTAGAAAAAAAAAAGAATCATGCAAATCCTTTTTTACCAGTTCTCACTCAAATGGATCTCTCATAATGTTGGATAGGTAGCTGTTTGCAAATGTATTGATGTACGTCAGGGAAGAAAGGGACACTAAAAGCTCACGGGAAATCAAATTTTACTTTAAAAAAAAAACATGTTTCACATGATGACCTATGTATAGGAATCTGCTGGTAATTTTCTTGGAATCCTTGTTCAATTCAAAAAATAAACAACAACATTTTTACTTTTGCCAACTGCTCCTTCCATGCACAATGCTCAAATGTACCTATGGATTTGTAGTACTGTAGTGTAGTGCATTACTCGGAGTTGGCAAATGTAAATGGTACTATGTATACCCATTTACAATTCCAATAGTTTTCAGAACTGATTTACCATGCATCCTCACTTGCACTATGCGAGGGAAGCAAGTTCAATATCACATCAAGGTTTTTTTTTTAGTTTGGGGTATTTATAAACTTGCCGTGTGCTTTACGCACGCATGCTGTTACCATACTGCATTTTTGCCATACTTCCCCGTGTATGTTTACATTCATGAATATGCAGTGTGTGTGTGAGTTTGAGGCTCACTCATTGAACAGCATCCAAGTTTTACTGCGGGAACGAACTTGCAAAGAGACTTACAACTTGGGAAATAATTGTGTATGCAGAGCACATACATAGCTTATGGGGAGGCTCTTTTTAAGGATGTTCTTTGATACGTACCCAAGTCTGTATCTATGTATAATTACACTCCCGTACCTACGGATGTTTACGTTCCTACATGTCTAGTGTACACTAGTTGGGGATGTTGATTCCTCGTATAATTTTTTGCATTCTGGAATGATTTATGCATAAATGTATGTGAGAGGAAAACGAGGAGTAAAAGAAGTCAAAATGTAGTGAAGGAGAGGTATCTCTGGCTACTTCATACGGAGATTATATTACATCCCGTCTTGTAATTAGTTTTGATTTACTAGATAATTAATTAGCATCTTGGGTATAATTCCCCTGCACAGTTGCCTAATTATTAATTTTATGCAAAGTGCCAAAGTCTAGCTGTACTTGTATTTTATTAGTATCGTAATGAATTGGACACGACTCAACTTTTCTAACGTTCCACTTGATTCTGTTACACTGACTCGGAGTTCAAGCTCTCCTAGGTTTAATTATATATGTGTGTGCGTCTGCCCGGTGTACCGCACTAAAATTAGTGTGGTACATAAACAACGGCTCTATTAAGTACCTCAGGTAGGTACTACTTAATTCACGATTCCTCATTTCTCAACCTCCACTGTGTTAGGAGTTGAGTGGAGAGTTGGGGGTGACGAGATACTCATAGTAATTAAATATCTAAGGTTAAAGCTATAGATTTGCAAAGGAGTTGGAGTTGGAAGGAAGGGAAAAAGCCCTGGTATGATTCCCAGATTTATGACGAACCCAAAGCCTCATACCATTCATGCATGTTCAACGGTTAATTTTTATGTTTATGCATAATCAAATTACTTGGAAAGGCTTGTAACGAGAGGAAATTAAAAACTATGAGAGCAGGCTTGAAGACTTACATCCTTGTTGGTAAATTAATACACAAGCATGAGAGAATTGCTTACTTACTTTTTTATTTATGACTATTATTACTACAACAATTTTATTTAGTAGGCTATGAGAAATGTATTGAAGGGAAATAATCAGAACAAAAAGGAAAAACTCGGGATGTCTGTGTATATATGTTACTCACAGAAATTAGTATTGTTTCTGAAGAAATGAACTTTCTTCCAGTCTGACTTTGCATATGTTCCCTTCAATTACTGCTCTTTAACTACTTACTACAGTACAAGCCCTACAAAAATGACACAAGTTGTGGAAACGTGGTCATTTTAATAGTTGGGGTTCTTTTTAAAGTAATAATTACCGTTAATGAATGTGTGTGACATTCTACAAAATATTTCTAGAGCAATGAACTCAAAACGACCTAAAGTTTGGATCCGCTGTTATTAAACCCATTGATTTGACTTCGTGTTGATTTTTACGTCTAACAATAAGTTGATGGAAAACGATTTAATGAGTCAACTACCACAAAACAAGTTGTAGCTGTGAGTAAGTAGTTGTAATGTTATTCGTCGTTTTTTTTCTTTCTCCCTCTCTCTCTCTCTGTCTCACTCTGTCTCTCTCTCTCTCTCTCTCTCTCTCTCTCCCTATCGGACTCCATATATTTATTACTTAGCTATTGACTACTTAATGGATATGTTGCTTTGAGGTCAGAAATTTTCTCGTGACTCTTCTTCAAGGGGGTGACAGTTTCTGGTGATGAGGATTCAATATATTTCAATATGGCTATGATTATGACTATTATTATCTGCTAGTACCTGCACATTATGCAGAGTCTAGTACTTATACCATTTTTTTATGGGATCTGCTACACACATTATGTTTATGGTAGGCTGTACAGGCTCCATGTCATGAGGTATGTGGTACGTCTACTATGTCCTATGGATTTGTGATACATGTACCATGTCAAGGTATGTGGGACAGGTACTATGTACTCCACAGGTATTTTTATGAACTCTGTCCGTAACCACTCAAGTCTCCCTCGGGTGTTTTGGCTGCTTTTAGCTAATTGTAAAACTACTGAGATAACATTTTTCCCATTATATTATGAGCTTTTGGTTGGAGTCCAACAACTATGAATCTGCCACTGTATCAAATCTTCCGTTAGCTCCAACGTTTACTTTATCATATTTTTTGACACTACTCTATAACGAAGGGATTTTATTGAGGAAATCTTCCCTGATGCATAGGCTCATATGCTAGAGAGGTTGACGGGAAATAAAACTTGTATCAACCTTTGAGATATAGTCAATACCTCAGGTGTTCGGTTCGTTTCTCTCCAACCCCAACAACAGCTTTTCTTGTCTACAGCTATGACTTGTCTCAACGGCAATCAATCAGAAGAACGATGAGTTTTCTACTTGAAATAGCTCAAATACTGAGAGATAGATGAAATGCTATAATACAGTACAATATATGATGCATGCACTGATGTTGACTCGAGTCAGGAACAATCAATCTGTGGTTAGCTGCATGTATTCAATCAAATGACAATAGTTAAAGTAATGGTGCGATGATGCACTTGTTAAAGAATGACTTCGATGACATGCAATCATCATCACGATCTCTGATCTCTATTAAAGATGCTCGTCTAACCAACCGGCGGCTGTCTTCCCAGACTTTATCTTCTGGCTTCCTGACTGCCCATCGCATCTCAGGCATCTCACTTCTGACAGAATAGAATCTTTGTGAGCTTTAAAAAAAACTCTCATCACTGCGATCTAAAATTGTCTTCCTCAAAACATTACCTATAAAGAGCCAGAGAGCAGGGATTACAATTAAATATGCATAGTACCAATTAAATATTGGCAACGACTCATGCACCAAAGAAGTAGCTATCAGAGATTTCACTCTTCCATTATTACAAAATTATCTCTATAAATATCTCCGGAGGTGTGTGTGAATGCACCTTAGTACATATCTACAGATAGTAGGGAAGTATGCAAGGAAATTGGGAAGAAGCTTTTTTCTAAAAACAGAAGACGGAAAGAATAGCTATTTAAAATAAATTAAGTACTACTTTGTCGGACACAGAAATTTTTTTTTTCTTCACGTGTATATGGAACCCTTGAAATCACGTATAGATTGAAAGATTTACTCTACGTATATACTTTTTCCTAGGATCATTCTAGGCAAATATAATATTTGATACATGCACGCTTCATCTGTTATGTACTTTGGATTGAAGTGAGGCGTTCGAAGGCAGAAATCATAATCATAGGTGTATGTATGATTAGATTTATTGCCCTCCCTAATCTTCTCCTCATGATTTGAATATTAAGTGGAATGGCTGACTGCTATGAGAGTTAAATTGATGTAGCCGCATTTTCATACCAACTTTACAGCATTATGAGTTGAGGATTTTTTTTTTACTTGATCCAGCCATCCAACTACACCAACACACGTTCCTTATGTGTTCGGGCCCGTTTTTACAGCATTGTTGCTCCGTGTGTATACAATACATTAGTATGCTTGGCCAATGTATCAGATCTTTCTTATAACTACGTCTATTCGTAGTGCGTGTAAACACGCTCCCAGAGTACAATATAACAACTATAGGTAAACATGGTCGGAAATGTGCGTAGTGCAGAAATCTTTAGTATTATTGATAGCCTCCGAGCATTTAATGGAGCTTCGTTCACAGAATACGGAAGAGAATAGAGGAGACAGAAAACAGAGGTTTTCTCGCATTGCTGCCGCCAATGTGACCACCAATACCGCCGTGGCAGCCGCCATAGTAAAAACATATTCTGAAGTACTTATTTGTGTAGTATGTGTGTGTGTGTGTGTGTGCACATATTATTACGGTCGTAATAAAATATAATCAAAAGTTAATTTATCAAGGAAGACGAAATAATGCCCGGCCCTTGTTGAGAATGTTTATTAGATCGAGACTAAATAGCTGTTCAGGAGACTCATGCAAATTTGCTGTGCAATCAGAAGGTGGTGCATAAAGTAGGATACATTATGTACGTCCCACTAAAGAAGAGGGGAAGAGAAGGGGAAGAGTCTTAAGCGACAACAAATTACTCATTCTCCTTCCTCTCCTCATATATTCTCTGACGTGTTAATTTTCATCCGAGTTTGTCATACTCGTCAGGTTTTTTGTCTAAATTATTTTCTACTCTTCCACAAAATCTGCGAGAAAAAAAAATTTGAGCTGTGGATTAAAATCTATTAAGATTTATACATGAATCACAATTTAGTCATCTCAGAGCCTGACTCAGAGGCATTCAATCACAAAGCACTAAAGGGAAGGAAGTTTGCGTGAACGGTATGAGATTTAGGAAGGAGATTTAAGTGAAATTTAAAAGAAATTTCCTCCAGCTGTAGCCTGTCGTGAGGGATTTTTTTTTTCTTCTACGTAAATTGCAACTGTATTATCAGTGGGCTTTTTTTGTAAACCCTGGGATAAGGAGGAAGTTGCCGCAGATTTAAATCACTCTGCAAATACTTCGGAAACCCTCCCCATTTCTCTATTCACTCACTCAACTTATTCTTCTCAAAGGACAGCTCAGAATTTATCTCTTCGTCTTTTTTTTTTCTCCGTTGAGGTATTATCTATCTATTGACAAAAAGTGAGATAGACAACTTATACATATGCTGTAGGACTCTCTACTTACTCCCGTACGTGCTACAGGAGTGCATTTTCTCACGAGCAAAACCTTTAAACTTGGTATTTAGGAAAAGAATAATAATAAGGAGACATGGGGGAAAAATATGTCAGATGCTCTATAGTATCGATAATATTTATGTAACATGGTACATAATAAATGAATGGAAAGAAAGAAGAAGAAGATATTCCTTGAGAGACTCTTCAAGCTGTGAAAAAGTTGATGTTTTCGCACCAAGGAAATTCCCGTTTCAGTGGATGATGGGGATGCAAGCGGAATGTGCCACATTGTACGCTGCAATGGTGTCCAGCCCGCATACAAATGGTGCACTTGCATTTCGGAGACAATAATAATCATGAAAAAATATAAGGCTGAGCTGCACACACACAGAGATACGGAGGATAAATAAATTATTTTTATGTGACTATCACTACATAAGACATGTTTTACGCTGAAAGATTACAGATTTCCTCGTGTTTCCTTCCCTACACACATCCCAGAACTCTTCTTATACTGTATATCCTCCGCTCACACACAACAACTCATCTTCACCGCAAAGGAGAGGTCTTACCAGGGCCTTACATTTATACAAATATAATTATATACATATACATACCCCTTCCCCATCAAATTTAGTACCTATAGGTTTGCATATATAACCCTCAATTATACCATTCCAACATTTAGCTCCGCACATTATGTACCCAATGTGGGACTTACGATTCCATCTAGGATTTAGCCTCAAATAATACAAAAAACCATAGAGAATCTAGCCTTGCATCATACGGAATATAGAGCTCAAGCTCATATAAATACTTGTGTACAGATAAAATTTAGCCTTACATATAAAAATAGTTGTGTATAAAATAAAAATGAACTCGGGCTGTAAAGAAAGGATTATATGTAAATGTGGGATCTCGAACCTCCCAAAATCTAAGCAATGTTAAGATTATGCTCACAACGTGTTGAACTTGGGAATGTAAACCACATCTCCCCTCTCACAGGGGTAATAAGTATATACATACAGGCCTCAGTCTTCATGTGCCATCCACTCACGTGTGCATATACTTACTGATGTGTGGATGTAGACGCTCACACATTACGTTCGAGTTTATTTATTCACAAAGGAATTTGGTTACTTTGTTGTGTGAATGTGTGGTTGTTGGTGGTATGGTATGATGGTGTGACTCGCTCACTTGCTTTCCTCTTTGTACTCTGTTTTTGTGGAAGCTTTTGGGGTACTTACTCAGAGCTCCGTGGTGGTATGAGCAATCAATGATATATGTGACAGAATGTGGCCATGTGTCCTATCTACTGGCTCGGAAAATCAAGTCACCGTTAGGTTAAAATCACCATACCATGATCATAACATGGAGTGAGTCTCCTCCAACTCCTACTGTGACTTCCACATTATATAAATATGTACTCAAGTGAGGTCGACATACACCAGACTGTGGATCCCGGCCTAGGCCTTACATATACAGTACTCCCACAAATGTAGATACATCCCCACATGAAATACGACTTCGATAATGAGTTTCTACACCGAACCTGAATGAATGCTTACGTGGATACTATAACGTGAATGTGTAAAATGACTGCACTTGTCCCTCTATTAACACATGGGAAATACAAGTGCAGAGTATCCTCACAGCTGAGAGTGGTAGACGTCGACGTTGGACTCACAACAACTCGTACCTATACTATATGGCTCTTTGAAAAAGCCAGGAGCACAGAACCAGCAGCAGCAGCATTTAAGCTAATAGTAACAAAGCTCTCTTTCCGAGGAGCTCCTATGTTGATGTATTGAGTAGGGTCCATGTTCTAGATATAAAACAAATACAAGGAGAGTATCGGTTTTTCTTTCCCACTTCCATCCTACAGTGACTCTCAGGAATGACGGGTTGGTTTCCTCCTTGGTCGAAAGTGTGAGCATTAAATTGAGCAAGTTAACTACTACATAATTTACATCCATGTATCATGCAAGGAACCGTGGAGGTGGATGGTTTGTCCGTATGTATGTACATAAGGTGTGGAAACTGATAGTGTCGCTATGTTTGTTTTAAAGGATTTTTTAAGGGATTCCTCTCTGAAACGGAGATCTAAAAAATGAACCAATTTCCCTGGGCTTTGAAAGTGCCTCGTCTCATGGTTGAGGAAACACATTGTTTATCCTAGTATGACTTCAATTTTTCAGCTTTATGTGTAAACAGAGGACTTTTTTTCCCCCCTAAGCTCTGTAATTAGTTTTTACTTAATCCTGCCACAATTCTCCAACTATTCTGGGGCTATTATAAGTAAACATTTTATTTAAGGCTCAGCCATCCATCTTGTTCTATTTTGACTCCCCGACGCAATCTGGTGTTTGTTTCAGCATCACAGTGACTTTCCCAAATGTAAATATAAAAATAGTGGTTGCATTTAATTACTCAGGAATTACCAGCCAGAGTTGTACTCGCCTTGTCGGGGTGCACATAATTAGATGAGTATGATTATATTCATGTCATTATATCTAATTATATGTATCTATATCTATGTATCTATAGATATGTGTATATTTGATATAAGTCCTTCTGCCTCAATTGTTCTTGTTCCTTTCCTTCTCTGTAAGAAGGCATTTAATTGTGCATGGAAAGCATTTTGTGTGATTGTGCAGGGATGGAAAGTATCTACACTTGGTGTGAGATAGTATAGTCACCCTATGGGTAACATGTGTGTGGTTCTGGGGCTATAGGCTGTAAACCTTGACAACGACTGTTTAGTTTGTGCAGTGCATTTGATGAATGGAGCTTTGTGACTTGATGGCAATTAATGAAGCCATTAAGATAATTCAAGTTGGAATGTTTTCCTTTGGTAGTACCTTTCCAATTGCATATTCGATCATTCAGTTACTTACACATGTCAAGACTTTAATTCGTCCGGTTTAAGCTCTGCTTGTACACAACAAGACTTGGGGCTTATAATTTCTAGCCTGATTTCTTCCTGCTAATCGCTTGTTTATGTCCGTCAACATTTTCCCTCTGATTTTCAAAATGAACATGTATACATACATTGTAAGTTGAATTTCCGGAGGCATTTCCTCAATTCCAATTTTTTTTTTCTCCTTTTGCCGGGCTCACCATTGCCTAGGAACACTTCTGACTGATCATCCTATAAACTCTTTGATCTTCATTTTTTTTTCTGGCCTTGTGCCTGATTATACACAGACAGTGGGTATATGAGGATGACAGAGGAGAGAGCGGAGTCGGTCAGGCTCTTGTCGGCTCCTCACTTGTTAATTTATATATTGGACAGAGACTTTACCCCAATAATTATCGTTAATTAACAGATTATCAAAATTGTAGCAAGTTGCCAGAGGCCTCTCTCATCTCATCTTTCCAAGAAGAGAGCTGAACAGAGTCAATATCATGCCTCACAAGGAGTGCATTGCCTTTGAACCGTCCAGATATTAGAATGCTAACTGAGTATTACATTGCGAGGGGTATAGATACACGGAGTTTCGGCCCATATATCTAGATATATTAATTTATATTGTTTGTGTCGTCTATGTATGGGTATATATCTACACAATATAAAAGAAAATGATGCGAAGCTAGTTACCTTGTCTGTATTAAGTACTTTCAAACCTAGCAATTCAGATTTAAGTACTTGTTGCCCATAACTATGTTATAACTATGTAGCTACGTGGACGCAGACGGAATTCAGAATCCTGCACTTTGGGTTCATAAAATATGATAACTGTTTGTAAACTATGAGGAGTTTCCTTTCATAAAATTGCTGGCTTTTATTTGTCCAAACAATTTCAAGTTTGAGGCTATACAACTCGTCAAACTGTCCAAAACTATTTATCCTGTGGATCTACTTTGCTCACGTTCAGAACTGACAATGAGTGGACTTAAGTTGCTCCATTACAACTTACATATGTATATATGTATGTCCATGGGAGAGAGAGAGAGAGAGTGTTTTCGAGCTAGGGTTTTTGGGAGAGTGGAGTAAATGTGGAGCTATATTTATTGGCAGTAATGAAAGGGCTTACGGAACTTTTCCAATGTTTTGCCTCTTTTAATAGGACAGGAATAATGGGTAGAGAGTAATTAGCATTTACTACGACGATGTGTTACAGGTACTCATACCCTTTGCCTCGTTGTTTGTTTATCAGAAGTGAGATATACACTCCCAGGTTAAACTCACGGAAGTGTATGCACATACAAAGGAACAAAAGCCCAGAGTCAAGTAACACAAGTCCTACAAATCATAATGAGGACTATTTGGTACACAAATAAATACTAAGTTGAAGTCAAAGTATATAGAGACTTGGAACATGCACTTACATACAGGTAGAAAGCATTAATGATGGAGGAGTTAAGTGTTTTAGTTACTTTTGTGAGTCAATAAGCGACTGGAAGTTGATGATGAGCCATTATTGAAAACGGAATCAAGAAGGGAATGATGGTCTCAAGTGAAAGGGTGTGGGGTAAATGGGTCTCCATTGTACTCTCGATGATTGTTGAGGAGCTCTCCTCAAGTGTTTTCATATGTTTCCGATATTCTGTGGCTCGGGTAGTATATCTCTCCTCCTTAAACAACCACATCAGCTTGTATTGTTCTCTCCACCACTTTGTCTTCCATATAATTCCACACGTTGCCTCTTCCATGAGTGGGATATAAATGAGCATTAAATGGGGAACTTCAACTTGAGCACTAAACGTAGCTCTTGTGAAGCATTCGGTGTAGTGTGTTCTACTATTGGCATTAAAGCACCAAGTTATTTCCCGTCATTCCACCATAAATGTTTTACTTTTTTTTTAAAGGCTCCTATTCTCAGAGAGAAGTCTGTCGACTCTTTTTTTTCACCTTCCACAATCCTATAGCCCCTTGAGTTTTTTAAAACACACGCCTTCGCTTCCAGATTGCAAGAGTTCTTGTTCCTGGCTCCGTCCCGAACACACGTGCATACAAGTCCTGATCGGGTACGAACATGCGTTTGTTACAACCAAGTACTTTGTCATTCCCTGTATCAAGTTGGGTGTTTTTCCAAAAACAAGTTCCATTTGGATGTGCCCGATAGGATTGACTCTCTCTCTCTCTCTCTCTCTCTCTCTCTCTCTCTCTCTCTCTCTCTCTCTCTCTCTCTCTTGGAAACTTACATTATTAGAGACGTATAGCATATCTACACACTTCCAAAGAGTTACATAATTATAGATACGCCGAATAATTTTCTATGGATGTATAGAAAGCCCTATATGAGTGAGGAAAGTAAAAAGTAATGTGGGAGGCGAGAATACTCGAGGCTTTCGTGCTGTCGGAGAGAATAAGGCAAGTGAAAAAAAAGAACCAAAAGTAGATAGAAATGGATTTATTTTTGGATCTGTTTCATCTCCTCAAAAACTGTCTGCATGAACGTGTATATGCATTTTACTGGGACAAGAAATTCCTTCATCCGCTCCTTGTTTGTATGGCTTCACAGTGCTCTCACAGCAGGACGGAGTCAAAATATACTTGCTCAAGCCTCTAAAGACTCTTAAAGACTAGTTTAGTTTAAGAGGACGGAATAAAATATATTTGAAATCAAGGGCAGAAATAGGAAGTGGTAATAAAAGGCGAGTAACCGAAATATGATCAGTAAGGTTCCGTACATGCATACCTCTTATGTACGACTTCCTTATCATTTTTCTCGTATGGAGTCAAAGATAGAGAGAGAGAGAGAGAAATCATGAGTATTAAAGACTCAGGATAGAGTAGCAGAACTTGTATCTCTCTCTCTCTCTCTCTCTATGGGAAGATGTGTAGTATGCATATACTGACTCTGCAGAAAACTATAAGGGAGATAACATCGACTGTAATTATTAATGACTGTGTGCCTAAGTAGTAGAACCTGAACAGGCTTGTGGCAAGGCAGACAGCACATTATTATTTCTTTTCTTAGCTCTCCCCAGACACACCAGCTTTTGACAAGTTTGACTGTAAGAATAAATTCTAATTACTTTTTCGGTCATGTCCATGACGTATGAGCTTCATTGCTGAATCAACAACCCGAGAGAGAGAGAGAGAGAGAGAGAGGCAGGGAGTGAGAGAGAGAGAGCTACGGAATCACTAGTCATATATTAGGGCTGGTGACATGATTAAATAAAGGAAGCCCAAGTTAAATGGTTCCTTGTTCATCCTGATGAGCTATTCCCATGGCATGGTTCTCCTTTGATCGTATTGTTACTAACATCTTGGGCCATGTATGGCCATTGGTTCATGCAGTGCTTGGTGCTATGCTGACCAGCCAGCTCCTCTTCCTTACTACATGGGCAGTGATAATGCTGATGAGTTATGGTCCGTATGATGATGGCTTGATTATTTATAGTGCAATTCCTTGGTTGCATGGACGAGAAGCATACAGCAGAGAGAAAAGATGATTATGATGAGACCAGGTATTGGATTTCAACCTTTTCGGCTCTTCCACATACTTACATCTTCCTTACATACGTACATGTGTATTTCCCAGCCATGCATTCCTACCACATGTATCGCGTCTCTACATAAATTCCTGACATATGTAGATACATATGTATCGTCCGTCCGTGCATACATTCCTGAAATATGCATCTTGAGTCTGCATCTCTTGTTTCATATATCTCCTGCCAAGAACTCTGGCTATCTTGAAGGGAAGGAGATGAGGAGAGGTTCACTTGGACGATGGTCATAAATGTGCATATTTTTGTGTACATTGATTTTAAACATGTTGTTTTATTGCTGGGTGCATTTAATGCTGATATTTAAGTGGAAGTAATGTAAGGAGGGAATACAGTAATTCCACTCTTCTACCACATATGAGTCTCGCTCCAAGCTATACTTGGATCACTTATTGTGTATCACTTACAGAGTTTGTTGTCTATCTGATCTGAGAATTCAACTGCTCGTGAAGAATTAATTACCATTGAACTCTACAGGCAATGTTAAATCACGAGGTCGCTATCATATGGGTACTACAAGTGAAGATCCTTCCAACCTAATGGGCTGCCTTGGTAGTTGCCACAGTATAAAACAATGACGAGGGATAGATATACTAGAGTCAAATCCTGAAGAAAAAAAAATCCCATGAACATAAACATAGACACAGAGATTTCCACATTATAGGGCCACGGAAGAAGTTCAATTAGCTTGAGACGTATATGGGGAAGGAAATAAGTGGAATTGTTTCAACTTTTTTTTTCCCCTCCGTAATTCGAGAAAGTGCAGAGTTGATGTTTCTCATCTTTTCCTACTTGATAACCGCTGAATGGAAGGAATGAATGGTAGGTATGCGCGCATACATATGGGGAAGGGCTGATAGTATCACATGTGAGATGGAAGTACCTACATACATATGCTGATACTCATACGGAAATGATCTCTGTAAAGCTCCAGAAGGGAAATGGGGATGATAGAAGTTTTGGAACGATGAGATAATAATTACATCTGTGTCTCTGGTCGTTCAAGTTTTGTGAGGAAGAAAATGCCTTATTTCAGATAGGGCTGATGTGGGAAGTGTGCCGGTATTGAGGAGGACGCGTGCTTTTATTTTCCTTATTCCGCACATTTCCCTCATCATGTGTTTGGATTTTGGGACTCACTCTCAAGGATCCGGCGACAGTGGGAGAGCGACAGAGGGAAGGAGAGAGACAGGATCCAATGTTCGGGGCCAGATATGATAATAGTACAGTCCAAGCCCTTTATAAAAACACCCTTCCAAAAAATATAAAATTTGCCTCACATAATCCCACACTCTCAAAAGGAGAACTGCTACCATTGTAGGGGTAAACGTGACTGCTCTCAAAAAGTTCCGACCCTCCGGAACAACTGCTCTTATATGGGGGTGGGGGGAGACTCTATTATGGAGAGCAGACTGTACTTATATCTATATCTACTAGGGTTGTATTTACATATGTAGGATTTCACATTCGGATCTTATGGAGGGAATGTCGATTATAAATGATAGACTATTGTATAGTAAGTATCGTACCTTGGGGTCATTTCTCTCAGGGCTTTGAACTTGGTCTTACGAATGGAAAGATGCACATCTCTTTTTGTTGACGGCTGACTACTACAACATACTTATGTAGATGCTACCAACCTACCAAAAAGTTCCTACCTTACACCATCATCATTCCAACAATCACCGCAACAGCTGAGAGATATATGCCCAGCATTCAAAACTAACTGAATGCTGTTGTCAGGCGTACGGCATTATATTGGCAATGGTAACAATACAGAAAAACTCTCCTCATCTGCCTGTCCCTGGCCGTCGTGTTGTTACCATCAAGGAACAGTTAAGTTGGTAGAAAAGGTGCATGTGTATGTTGTTGTTGTTCCTCCTGCCGCTGTTGATACCGTACCAACAACGATGAGATCCTTTGGGGAAGCCAACTCCGAGGCTCCTGATGATGGTGAGAGAGAGAGAGAGAGAGAGACAGAAAGAGAGAGAGAGAGAGAGAGAAGTGTAGAGTTGGAGAGAGGGTTCATGCACAAGCACTGAAGCTTCAGCAAGTATACTTTCAGTAGTGTGTTGGAGCTCGTGGAAATCAGTCGTGAAATTATTTCTTTGCCGTCTCTTCTCCTCTCCATATATTCCGTCTCTCGCAAGTCTTTCTGGCCAAGCCACACCTTCCCCCTTCTTGGTTCGAACAGTTTCTGACAAGTCTTCCACTCACCCTCAGTCTTCCTTCATTCAGAGTTTCGCTCCTCGGTGAATTTTCGAGGCCTTACGAAACCGATTTTTGGAATTATCAAGAGTTGAAACTCTCCTCACTCTCTCCCAGCTCTCTGGACTGGTTTATCCAGCGTACACAGTGTAATCCTACTATATAGCGTGATTGTCCAAGCCGGGATCATCTCACACAACCAACCATGAATCGGAGGTAGGCGAAGAGTATTATAATTATTATAGTAGCTAGCTTTCATATTTTTTAACAAGTGGTCCACTACCAAGTGGTTTTTACCCTAAGAGGCCACGGACCCTGTAGATAGTAGTAGATACTACATGAAGCCCCAAAATATTACCTATATGCTGTACCTTCCCCGTCGTACTCACACACCTGTCTGCCCAGCTCTAACATTTTACCATTGGGGAGATAATCCTAACCCAGGAGATATGCATACCTGGAGCAGGAATAATTCCCCGGTCTCGAGCCGAAAAAATAATAATTATTAAAGTAGATGTGCAATCATTATTACAATTTAGGCGGAGTCGTCCGAGTATAAAAAAAAAAAGCTACCTAACACCATTTTGTCATGAAAGGTTCAAATCTCACTCAGCCCCAAAAATAATCCCATGTAATATTTTATTCTCTCTTTGAGGAGGATTCCGTGTTCGGAAACATGTAATGGGGAGAAGGTATTGATATTAGAGTACCATGTAGTCATTTGGTATGTCTGGAGTTTTACAACCACTCCAACTACCACTACTATATCGCCACCAGGAGTTTTTCACTCTCCCTTGCAGTGGTTCGCTCGGAACGTCGATATTCTAACCCTCTGATGGAAGGCAATGAGGAAGGATAGTGTGCTCATTTGCTTCCATTCGGATACATAATAAGCGGCACAAGACAGTATTTCCCTCTTATTGGATTAAGTAGGATACGTGTGTGTATATATGTATGTGGGGTTCTTCTTTTTCTTCTTGAGGCATTAAAACTCCGCTAGAACTATATCCCACTTTTACAAGGGGGGGATGATGGTGAGTCTCAATGCAGAGTCTCCACAGCTACAGGCAGTAAAGAATTGCAGTGGATTTTTCATGATATTTTGGGGAATACAGTGTCGAAAGTTGGAAATAGTCGGGGAGGAAAAAAAATTTTTTTTCTTCTCTAGATGTGGAAAGATGGGACGGGAAATGAGGTTTCGCAGTTGATTTGATTCCCAAGCGTTTGGTTGGGGTTAGAACTGTGCTCATGAAGCCTCACATAATACATATTCAGATGAGGAATCACGCTTCCGCGAACCCATAAATAGGAGTACTGCTGTGCATCGGGTAGTAAGGTTCCTCAAGTGAGAGAGAGAGAGAGAGAGAGAGAGAGAGAGAATGGAGAGGTGCAATACAGGAAAATACCGAAGTTCTACCCCCTCTCTCTGAGAACTTGTACCTTTTCACCCTGCACAAGAGCGTTGCACATGCAGGATATTATATATCCACTTAGAATTTTATAGGAACAAATTCTACCTTGAAATGGTTTCTCGGTTCTCGACAACTGTCTCCAGAGAATACCAAGTTGGGTAGGGTAATGTGTCGACGCGGAATTGAGACGTACATACATGGCCCGACTTAGCAAAGTTGTTCATGACCATCATCGTCAAGTAGTCTTGACGCGGAGTTTTCAATTCCAATCCCAGGGATGATAAGTCGAGTGGTTTTATTTCATAGCTGGAAGGACATAAGGAGGAGGAGGCCGGTCGACTCTCATCAGTTCAGGCCGAAGGAGTTCTCTTGTTCGTGAACCATCTACTATATGTATATACAAATATACACTTATGTCTCTGGGTACTTCCCAATGTGTACCATATTTATATGCATTGCACAGAGTGTATTAGGGTCGTGATGTTGTAGGAGTGTAGCGTATCACCTCCCGCTTCAAGAACCTATGATTCATTCAAGCCAAGCACGGATCCCAGATTAGGTTTCCTCTGAAAACAAATCTAACTTCTAGAGGGTTATGACGGAGCGAATACAAAAACTTGGCTAATGGTTGACACTCTATAACACGGATGAACATCCATACTAAAGACCATTTCGTAGAGGGTATTCGTACTCTCAAAACCTACGAATCGTATGTCATTTACCCATGCAGAGCCACAGTAATATGACATTTTATGTGTCATACGTCCACAATCCTGACGTTAACTTTCGGTAACCCTCAAAAGCCCATTACAGGTATGCAGACCTACTCTATAGGGAGTTATTGTGCATACAGGCATGTCTGACTTCCACGTTTCCAATTTTTTTTCTTCTCTCTCTCTCTCTCTCTCTCTCTCTCTCTCTCTCACTCTCTTCTCCAGTCCTGCATTTTTACCAGCAGTCATTTTGTAAATGGCTTGCTCTCGTGATTTTTGTTGTCAGACAAATTACATCCAACGAAACGAATAGTTGAGCTTATTTACTCTCAGTCAGTCATTAGCTTAATTTTCCTAGTTAGCCGTTCCGTTCATGTTCAAGTATAACGACCGATATGAAGGAAGGGTAATTTAAACTGCGTAAACTACAAACCCTGCATTCTTTCAGGTTGATCATATGGCATTACAGTGTACGTACCAGTTGTGCAGGGTTGTTCAGATTTTTAGGAATGTCTTTCTGCATCCACGTCTGCAGTATACTAGGTTTGGTTGCACATAAATAGGGACATAAAATCTTGGAGGATGTTAACTGCAATTTTGTGACTCGAGCAAACGCATTGACCATGACACATTACATATTATGTAGATAATGTGTGTGATACATATCTCAGAGTTGTGAAACCCCCTGGGGGTGATTGCCATGACGTTTTCGGGACCGACTTCAGCGGAAGTCTTCCCTCCAATCCTCATCACAGGCAAGACCACTGAATTGTACTCTTAAACTATTTTGGTTAATTTTTTGTTGAGTTTTTTCTCGTATTTTGCTTCGCTCAAAAACCCCTATACCTCTAACGTATGCGTATACATTAAATGGACCATGGTCCTAGTTTTTTTTTTCTTTTCGGTTGTTATTTCTTATGTTACTGAAACTAATCCTAACTCACGGTAGACCTTTGCCGTCTCCTGCACGCAATTTTTGTTGAAAGTAATAAAATAACTGCAACAACATCATCATCAACAACAACAACAACAACAACAACATTGCAACTAAATCTATCTTTTCGAGAAAAAAAAAGAGCTTTTGTTCTCTTGACCCTAACTCTCATTCAAAGTTTACTTTTACTATTTGTTTGGAGCGGATGAGAATTAGGGTATGTAGACATATCGTCCCTGAAGAGACAAAATGGTCTACGTGCACACATGCTTTTGTACAACAATTAGAACATTTTGCCTCTTCAGCGCGATGATATGTTCAGATGGTTGTTTGGAACTATAATTAAATTTAGTTCAAATAACTTAATGCTGCATTAATCCAATTAAAGGGGACAGGAAATAGTATGGGGAGTCTCAGCCAGAATAAGAACTGAGGTGTAACTAAAACTTGACATTGTTGTGAGGGATTGCCAAGTCCAATAATTTTTACTGTAAATCAACTCTCAATAACATTTTAATCAAATGGGACTACATACACATCACTTACTATTTACTTTGCTCTGGAATCCTATATAACTACATGGCCATGCAGTGCGAAAGGAAAGCGTGGCATTGGCACTCTCAACTCTATTATTCTCTCTGCATATGATAACAATAATAAATGGAATAAATGGTTCGCTGACTGCCTCACAATTTAATATTGTATTTACATGGCCTCACAATTACACACACACACACACACACACATACAATGATGATAATTACTGGACGTGGTCGTGGACTAAGTCCGAGTGCGACGTTGAGTCCCTCCTGCCATATCCGCCGATTCTCTCCTCAGTTTTTCGCACCACAAAGCATACAAGTTCTCATTGCTTGCTCTCTCTCTCTCTCTCTTTCTCTCTCGCTATACATATCTATAGCATTCATACCCACACACTCCGTCCTCAAGAAGAGTTGAATACAATGGAGAGTCAGGGAATGCAAACAAAGTCACTCGGAATTGCTGGTGATTGTACGGGAAAAATATATAATGAAGATGCATTATAAAGGTTGCTCTGCATATGGTCGTCCTGTCTATAATATATTATTTATGTTATGTTTCGGTGCGGTTACCATGAGCCAAGCTCATCATCCTCGTCACATCTCTTCTCTTCTGGTTGGTGAGAATTGTAGAGGGACTCGGCATGAGTTTTCATTCATCCAGCCATGCTTATACAGTGAGACTGAGTGAGAGTACGACTCACTCGAGGAAACTTCTCATGAGGGATGTTATTGTTGAGGCAGTGCAAATCAACATGCATATCAAAGGGTGGGATTCAAGTGGTGAGTAGAATTCTAATGACTCGCTCTCACACCGAATGTAGATATTTCCAAGGAACAGCTCACAGAGTGTATGCCTTCTGTATGTATGTCCATGGGCCGTATATACAGAGGGTACACTTATCAGGACGGACAAATATACAAAATAAGGATAAGAGCAACCCCATCACATCAAATAACTGTAGGGTGATTAATGTCTACTCAAGCAGGAATCTAATTTGCTCCTAGACTGTAGTTACTAAAGTACACACACATGGACAGTCATCCTCACAAAGGCTGGCTCTAGGGATATACAAACTCAGCTCGGAGGAGAGTAAAAAGGAGACAAAACGCCATTGTCAACTCTGAAACTGCGACGACCATGTTCATTGATAAAATGTTGAGGAGTGTTAAAATACTCATACCACAACAAGACAAATATGTATGTAGTCCAATGTAAACATTTACAACACTCCTTGATTTGGGGATAGTGGGATTTTTAATGTTGCTCTTGTATACTGTACTACAGATAGATACGTGTACAATGTATATTTGTACTACATATGTTAAGAAATGTAGGGACACCACCAGGAACATGAAAGGTGGACGAAATGACGAAAGAAGAAAGGTGATTCGGCCTGGATAAAAAATTAAAATGAATGATGAACCATTCTTTTTCAATCAACTGTCGGTCTACTTGTCCGCCTCCGTGTTGGTGTAAAAAAATCCTATAGATTTTTCTCCAATGTCTTAAATAGGAGAGCATGTTTTGAAATTCATAAGCTGTTACATGCGTGGTGAAGTGTGTGGGGAAAAAGTGTATCAGTCTGCCCTGACAATGCACAATAACTCCCTGTAGCACATGAGGTTTACCATTACATTTGAGTATATATTTGAACTTGCAAGGGGATACGTTTACATTGTACACAATGGGTATTAAATTAAACCTAGGTCTATAAGTGCACTGCCCATGCTGTATTTCTTTGCTCATGGATTATAATGCTGTGAGAAAATGATCACACATGATAAGTATTTATTGAAAATCTCCGTAGGAAAGTAGACCTCTGTGTAAAGTTGGAGTCGTTAGAGTAATTATTACCCTGACCTCTAATGTATTGTAGGATCGCTTAGTAAATTACTCACTAATTCCATGTTGTTGCATGTCTGCATGGCGTATGCAATGCAATGCCAGGCGCTAATCATTCTCTTCCCATAATATAATCAAACTTTGAGTAATTACTAATAGCATTAACCCTGGTAATGATGAGTTGAAATAATAATATGTTTTTAATCTCTCCACTGAACTATGCGGTAAGGTTGAACGAAATAATTACTGGGAATTTTTATCTTCCTCTGTATCCTCTTTAGAATCACGAAACCGCCCGGTGGAGAAACCAATGAAATTTTCACCACCCCAAACAGCACTCCACCCTCGACTCCAAGGAAAGTCAAGAATTACATGGCGTCCAACATCTTCACTCCTGATGGACAAGCTGCTGTGGGAGCTGAGCAGAGAGCCGTGCGCCATCGCCCAGATGATGACTCTTTCAAAAGACTTTTTGGAGCCAACGGAGCCGCCGGTGGGGACATCACTGACTCTCCCCGCAAGAATCACCAGAAGAGCAACATTATCTTTGCGGATGCTGGAGCTGCCAATGGCAAGGTAAACGGAACCAATGGACATGGACCAACCAACGGACACGGAGCAACCAACGGAACCAATGGAACCAATGGAACCAACGGTCACAGCAATGGACACGAGAATGGAACTTCAAACGGAAACTCCAATGGCATGGTAAACGGTGGATCTAATGGACACACTAATGGGACCAACGGACATGTCAATGGAGGCTCTAATGGAATCGCTAATGGGACCAATGGGCATGCAAATGGTGACTCTCCAAAAATCAGTAAGTCTTACATTTTTCGTTTTGAAAAAAAGTTTTTCAAAAGTATTGGAAAAGTTTTATCTTTTTTAAGCGACTTGTATAGGTACACACTCAGTTTGAACAAGCGCTCTTGAGTCATTTCGGAAAAAGATTATTTGCGACAATATGAGACATTGCTGAAATTTTGTGTAATCTGTAAACGTTTTTGAAACATCTGGGAAATAATAGGGGATTTGAATTTGATTGAGCGTTTACGTACGAAACCTCTTTGCAAATATTTTGGAAGCATGTACATATGGGAAATTCTGGGGAAATATGAGAATTAAGTCAATAACTTTTGTCTATGATTTTAGACGGAGGACTTGCAGAAGCCAATGGAAAACGCATTCCGCCTGGAGGATATTCTTCCAAATTGTGGTAAAAATCTCGGAAGGAAAAATCAGCAAGAGAACAACGACCACATTGAAAAACTAATACCAAAATGTCTGAAGATGGAGATTGAGATCGCAGAATGAAATTTCATCTAAAAATACATTAATATACATAATAATAGCACTTTTGGGCCTTTGAAAATGTATTTATTTCAAGGAGGATATACTATAACAACCATATTTACAAAAAAAAAGATTGAGCAAGCTGAGGCGACCGAAAGCTTGAAGAAACCAACTGATAGTTTTTTACATGGAATGTTCATGTGTAATGAGTAATTTTTTAATAACGTAATCAAAATTATTGTAATAGCGAGTACATAATAATATTATACAAAATGATAAGCCAACCATTGTAAATACATGCGGTAGACACGAACTATAGGCACAATGTAATTAAAAACCACATCATTTCGGGCGACGTTTTTTTTGCAGAAAAGTAACTAATATGCTAGGAATTTCTATTTGAGTGAATTTGAATTGTAATGGCTATTAGCTACTCTATAGTTAACGTACTTACTGCATTAGAATCAAGCATGTTGTGGAGTATAAACTTCTATTACGTTGTAGTGGATGAGTTTTTTTTAGTAATATTTAAAAATCGTTAAGTGAGTTTTTAACTTTTAATTGTTGGTGTGTTAAAGGAGAATTTCAAGTACTTTGTGAAATGCACACGCCTATTTTAACCCAACACCACCACAAAGCTATAACTAATATATACTATTTACTTTTTCTATGTACACATACCATTGTCATAATCGGAAAGTAATGTTCTATGAAATGTCCACTACTGTAATTAGTCGATGTTTGAGAAATGTGAAAAATTGTATCGTGGCGAACAAATATTAGTTTCGAGTGCCTTTTTGATATTTGAACGCTTACGAAAAAATTTTATTCTCCAAAATTAAAGGAAGTCAATATTCTGAAAAATGACCAACTTAAGATCCATGAAGGGCTCAATTCATTCAAGACTGGACTTTGCTATAATCGTTTTTAATATTTTTTACGATCATTTTCTTTTTGTTCATTTTCTACTTCTCTTCTTGTGCATTTTACGGATAAGGCTATACAAGAATAATGTGCATTTGCCTTTTGTAGTGTATTAGATATACAGCTGAAACTGTAAAACGGTAGATTACACCAATTCTCTCAAATGTCTTGTCTTGTATTCTTCTAATAAATTGGTGCTTGAATGAATAATTTGTTTGCTTTATTCTGCAACGCATTAGCTCGCCATAACTATTAAAGACGAACTCATCCGGAAATATTTAAAAATTATTTATTCACGAAAAAACATTACAGCATTAAGAATGAAATTCATAAGAACTTCAAAGCTTTCATTATACTTTAGAAACATTTTAATTTTTTATTCTAGATCAATGTACCTTCATAATTCTTACGGTTTACAAATTATCAACTTGAAGATGCTACCAGCCCAGATTTCTCCAGCAGGACTGTGGCCATAGATAATAAAATTTTGCACTGTACACCATCTCGAGGTAGAGCATCGAGATGAACTGATCAACACAATATCAGACCTCCTTGAACTACTTGCAGTATCTGTCAGCTTTCATTTTTGCTCTTCGATCAAGGAGTGATTCGTGGAGTTTGCCCTCTTCTTTAGCTTTGAGTACTTTGTCAAAACTATCCTGATTAATCCTCATTCGCTTGTCTTGAAACTTTTGAAATTTCTTGCTAAAATAAGATAAAACTGAATTAGAATGAAGTCAATGAATCTTACTAATATTAGACTAAAAGTAATTAGTGACATACACATAATTAACTTCAATTTCGTTTAAATTTCCCTTGTCCTCAGCCGGAGTTTCATCCTTGTCGTTATCATTTTGCTCCTGACATCGAAGCTTAATATACTGTTCAGGGCCAGCTTTTTTACTAGTTGCAACAATGCAATCATCTTCTGTTCTTGCGGACAAGAAACACCCATTGCTCCCAAGAAGTGCCATTTTTCCGTCCTGAAAAAAAAATGTTTTTTAATCCAAGGGATTGTTAATTGTTACCGCACTACACCAAGACAATTCATAATTAATGTTTCCGATATTATAATCTAGAAAATTAAACACTAATGATCAAAGTAGCAACTAGCAACTCATAACCGATAACTAACCTCAAAAATCGGTTCCCACTGCTCGGGGGCACCGACAGCATCAGACCTTCCTACAACTTCTCCATCTTTGTCCACCTTTAAGTACTTCCCATACCCAGACTTCACAGCAATTTTATCATCATTTATTCGAATTGCTGTGAAGATTTCTTCCGGTGCCGGGGGTTCATTTTCACTATGAGGTGCTCCGAGGGTGAAAGTTCCGTCATCAAGCGATTTAACATACGTGTGACTGCCAAATTCTAAGGCTATGCACCCACAAATTTCCGAGCAACAACTGACAGCCCACCAACCACCTATTAAATTATTTCAACAGTCATACAAATTATTTACGAATCATTATGACTAACTTCTAACCATACATTATAAAACTATGGCACAAAGAGGACAAACGCAGTCTGAATACGCTACAATTCAAAGCAATCATTATGAATTATTGATCTTGCTTACATTCAGGGTTGCAAAAATGAAAGTACCAAGACATCATGCTTGCCCAGACATTCTGGGCATTTTCACACCTGGGCACAACTGGAAATTTTCGGAATTTTCAAAATAATGTCACCATACCGCTACTGCCTAAAGTATTATTCAAGTGAATGTAACACGCGTGACCTAACAAAAAAAGATTTTCGGCCACTTTAAATGTAAACTTAAACTGTTTCCATGTGACCTTAGAAACAAAGTATCTAGTGCCAATTAATAAACCATAAATTTGCTGTTTAACGCGTTACGATGATAATTTTTTAGATTTTTCAAACGAACAAAGTTGACCTATGTCAACAAACGAGCTCACAGAGCGGCGGATTGACGAAACAAAGTCGGTTTTTATCCCGTAAACTGTTATTTCAATTTTTAGTTTAAAAAAGATTAAAACTGACACTACAGTTAGGTCGTCTTGTAATCTGGGTACGAAGGAGACTTCAATTCCAGTCTAGGCTTTCTGGCACGCCAGTCCGATTCACTCCGTACAGACTTCAGTCAGAGGAGTTCACAAAATTTGCTACACATTAGCGAAAATAATATTTGTTTAAAATTTCTTTGTCATACTATCTCAAGTGTCCACTATCTTCAACCTTAATTGCTTCTTGTATCTCCTTCACGAATTAATGGTATTAGGGTTACCATTTATTTAAGGACAAAAATGAATTGAGAATTTGTTGTTTCGAAAATAAAATTAAAAACGTGTTTTCCAAAATAAAAATCCGATTTTGATCTTTCATTCAATCATCGTGAACGCTTTGCTGACATACGACAATTTATGTTTTTTCAAAAAATCTGCAAAACCTTCCGTACAAAAGGGATTTCAAAAATTTTCAACCTGGTTCCTGAGACATATGTAAATAAAATCGCAGACAAAAAATGTCGCCATGACCGATTGATTTTATGAAAATGCCAAAAATAACTTCCCAATATACAAGGAATTCTTAAAACAAGACATCCATTGGGCATATTGGGAATTCCCTTGGGCAGGCTCCTAACGTAGGACATTTTCATTTTTACAACCCTGCTGTAGATTAGATCATCTAATTTAGACAACTAATTTAGTTGTCATACCGTGCTTTGAAGCATCTTCCTTCTTTAATTTCTTCGCAATATTGCTAGGGTCCTCTGACACAACAGTTTCATGCTTCCTTTTCTTCTTTTTATGTGTCCTTCAAAAAAAAAGATGCATATTATTATTTCATCCACCTGTCAATACCAATAAAAAAAACTAAACCCTGCACATCCTACAGATATAAAAAATTAATTAAAACTAATTAATCCGGAAAACAACGAATCCAGCTGAAAAAGCTATAAAGCCAAATTGTATCTAAGAATCCAAAAATTATTATGAGTAAAAAAAATACTATTTGTAATGACAACAAATTATTCACAAATAATACATAATTAAGAATAAATACTTACTGTGGTTTCTCTCCTTTCAATCGCAATTTATTCCCTTTAGCCTTTGAATAATCAGCCATTTCAAATTCAATTCAAATTTGAGCAATAATTATTGTTATAATTGCGTAAAAGGCAATCGTCCAAAATTCTTAAGAATAACAATATTAGTTTTAATTAAATGCTTATAATTTTTAAAAATTCAGTTTCTTCTTAATCTAAACTCTTGAATCTATTATTTCACACAAAATCAATTCAGTTTAATTCTTAAATGTAAATACAAATGTGTGACACAAGCTATTATGTACACAAATTGTAAATTCTAAAGCTAACTTAGAAAATACTGAAAGTTAAATGGAAATTACAGGGAAATGAGGAATGATTCAATATGAATTTATAATTCGTAACAAATATACAATTAATTAAATGTACGATAATCACACAGTTGTTTTTCAAATAAAGTGCATGCCTAAACAGTTCAACTTTGAATTTTAAAATGCACAAATTCCAGTCAAGCACTCAGGGACACTGAAATTCACTGAATGAAATGAATGAATGAATACAGAACAGCAGCAATAGGAATATAGGAAATAGCGTAGCCGTTCCGTTAGCCTTTAAATATGCCATGGACAAAATTTAAGAACAATTAAATCTCGCGCCATTTCAAGGGCGTCGTATTCATTCACAAATATTCACTAGTGTAGTCCTACAAGGGCTCGAGGGACATCGCTAGTTTTAAAAAATCCCAAAAATGTAAGTACAAGATCGTTCTATACACAAGGACAAAAATCATCTTTAATCAGCCCTACGTGCTACAAATGATGATATCCACAATTCTCAACGTAGGAACCTGTTGGATAGCTCCCTGGAAAGCCCATAAAATTTCCTACGGATGAGCATCAAAAGAAATTTACGAAAAAGATTTTCCTTGTGATAAAACAAATTGTAATGCTGAGAATTCTAAAATCTTCTTCTAAATTCTTAAAATCTCGACTTTGCTTCACGTTCCTGAGTATTCCAACCTCAAGTTTTGATTCAGGTCAACAAAACAAATTTTGAAAAATCTAGAAAAGAATACGCTTCAAAACAGGGGAATCATTTATTTTGCTTTGTTGTTTGGAAATTTCTGAATCAGAAGTTTCAGAAATGGCTAGTACTCTTATTTCAAGGCAGAAATAAAGGAATAACGAAAGAGGACCCATTTATTCGTCCAAACGGAATGCTGACCCTGCTTAATTCGACTTCGTGTGGTCATATCCGCGAAGATTGGACGAATTTTGGAACGCTGAAGTGGGATGAACGACTTATAGAATTGATTTGTTTTTTTTTGTTTCGTAGCCATAACTTCTGTAATAATTGTTGATCGATTCTTCTGTTTGGTTCGAAATTTTGGGGCATCTATTCTGTATAAATTTGGTTCAGACTGTTCCAAAAGCATGTAAATAAATTCAAACTCGTTATAACGGGTGAGAAGGGTTGTCTATCTGTGTCGGACTGCCGTAGTATGGCCCATGAATTGTTAATCCAATATTTCCCCTTTCCCGAAAATGTTGATCTGCTCTTGACTTCCGAATACAGGAACCCATATGTATATTCTTATCAAATTTTTGTGTTCTTCTATTGTCAGACGAACTGAATACTTGCATGTGTGTGTAGGCCAAAGTTGGATTAATTTAGCCCGTGGATGTCACCCATGAAAATTTCGATAGTTATGAGATATGACGAGAACAATATTTTGGAACACAGTATGTAGATATTTGTTTACTAGTAGATGCCTTAGTAATAAAGGCCTAATTTATGTGCCCCAATATTAAAATTCAAGGCAAAAATAAATCAAATTTTAAGAGCCACAGATTAATGGTTAGAGCTTGGAGACCCTAGGTGGGAAAGGTTTTTAATCACCCTGGACATAAAATGTCATTGTGTGCGTACAGGTTACAAAGTTTCTATCTAGATTTTATATGACTACGACCAGGGTTGGCCAAATGATGCCCTCGGTTTTATGCCTGCCCGGTTGAAAATGCCCTGAAATTGCCAAAAATGCCCTGAAAATGCCGAAAATGCCCAACTTTCAAAATGTCGGGCATTTTGGGCTTTTTCGGCAGGAATTTTCGATTATTTAGTAAATAATCATTATTTACCACTCTTGTTTAAAGATTTTTTTAAATGTCAAACTCCATTTAAAAATATACATTTTACAGAATGAATTAATCTAAAGCATAGCAATTTGTAAACTTAGTATTCCTACATCGTTTCTTCCCCTGTGTATTATTAATCTAATTCAACAATATAATCAACATCAACTCACCTTCGGATTCGTGAAAAGTAAAACTATAATTTTCGTCGTCATCTAAAATATTTTTTTTCCAATTCGAGGATTACAGTGATATTTTATACACATGATAATCATGTCTAATTTGTTTTGATGAACTCGGTTCTGGCTTTGTTGAGAATAATTTGACCAACGCTGATTCTTGTGAACTTAAAGCGATTTCTTTGGTCACATCGTTGTCGAGAGCAATACACGTTTTGGTACTACATTTGGATAATTCCCGGTTTACCTCCACTGGTGCTTTTAAACTTTCGTGCGAGCACGCCAGTTTATGGTATAATCCAACCGCTTGTTATGAAAGTAATTACACATTTTATTTTTACCAATGTCTGAACAATGAAGCTGAATATTGACATTGATTCGAGGTATCGGGATTAAATCTCAAGTTAAAATTAAAAAATTTAAAAAAAATTTTTTTAAATGGCTTAACTAATTCATATTTTTAAAAAATAGTTTATTATGATTATTTTAAATAATCGAAAAATCAATAATTTCAATTTTTCAATTTTTATTGATTGTAGTATGCATTATATTGAATGTTACTACTAGTATATCATTTGCCTGACGAAGAGTAAAAGCTCGAAACGTTGCTGCGAATAAAATATAAGCCTTGTGTTAAAAAGTGAACTTCTACCCTTATTTAATATATTATATATATTTCACTTCGCGTCTTTAACTAATTAAAACTATAAAATTAAAAAATGGAATGAGATTTAAAATAATGATAATAAAAATTTTAGTATAGTGAATCAAGACACGCTACAATTAATGAAATATCAGGTATACAATTATAAAGATATTTGCATTGGTTCAAACAAAACATGCATCGAAATTTACCTTGCTAAAAATAATAGATAGCGTCCAGGCAGAAGTATCCCAAGAAATGATTGAATATGCCCAAAACGCCTGCCATACGCGGATTATGCCAAAAATGCCGAAAATGCCATAGATCCCGAAAATGCCATGGCATTTTCAATTGGCCAACCCTGACTACGACTATCACAGCGTTCATACCAAACGGTTAATCCCTGTTTTAAATGTGAAACATGTATTAAGAGATTTAAATTACAAATAATTAAACACAAAGGAACTCAGTTGGGGCTGGTCTAGAGAGTAGCCACACTAGATTTATAGTGGTGATACTGTAACTATAAATAACACCTAAAGCGTACACTAAAATGCCGTTTTAAAGGTGTGGATATAATACTTGAGAGCACAGCTGATTATTTAATCATGGAGATTCCCTGCTAGATTTCCCATAAAATATGTGAAAATATTGTTTTGTATTTAGTAATCTATTACCGTTAAGCCCGTTGCATACGTTATTTTGAAGTATTTGAGTAATTGGATTTGATGAATTATTTAAGGTTTCTTCCACAAAAATAGAATTCTGTTCAAATGGATAAGAAATTTAAAAAAATAATATTTTACAACAGATATACACAAGAGTACTAAATGTTTTGCATTTGTACTAAATTTCTATACCTGTGGCCTCCTGAGTTCAAATTGAATTAGCACAGATATATCAGATAGCACTACTTTTGTGGCTACATGTTTACATATTTGATCTCTGGAGGTCAAATATCTAATATTTTCCACAAATTGCAAAAACAAAATCTGGAAAGTCATGTACAGGGTACTTCAAAACATCTTATATTTTCTCCCCCTAGCTCATATAAGGGATCACGGTAAACAATATTCGATTCCCCAATTTGTAGATAGTTCACTTTATATCTACTAGATATGCATACATCATTATGCACTACATATGCATTGAATATTTTAGACATTGGGTGCAAAAGATTGAAGCAAGACTGGCCTTAAAGGGGTAAATCAATTTCATAATACTATCGGAAATTAAATAAATAAATTTGAATAGAACCGGTGCTTCAATGTTTAATTCAATTTAAGATAATTCACCGAACCGATTGGAAGTACAGTGCACTCTCGCTATAAGAGCACCCCTAAAAGCACTCCAAAAGCGCTCTTATAACGGTATGCTCTTATAAGGTATATGTATCTAAATACGTAACAATACTTGTTATGCATTATAAGAAGTGCACTAAATAAGGTAGCTAAACAATCCGTAAGATTCCAGGGTAAACCAATTTTTATTTATAAAAAATCATTTACTTTATAATTAATTTTGGGTAGGAATGAGAATTACTTGTTTCACATCAAGTAATTCGTGCACTTCGGTGTAACGGAGTATAGAGCTTGTTCGAGGCAGATGTCAAGGTTATAGATGGTCCACCAATTCCACAACACTGAAGTGTGGACATTGTTGCTCTGGGTGTTTTTGTGCAAACGTTTCAAAATCGTTTGTCTGCTCGTATGCTCTTATAAAAGACACTTTTAACGTGAGGAAGTAAAATGCCAGCTCTTACATCTAAAATGCTCTTATAAACGATGCTCTTATTATAAGGAACAATTATAGTACTACAAACCCATTGGGAGGACCTGGGAGTGCTCTTATACAGAACATGCTCTTATAGGGAGGCCCCTTATAGCGAGAGTACACTGTAATGTGCTTCTCCCCTGTCTTCTCATAACTGGTCAAAACGTTCCATTGCCAGCTCTTCAACTCTTCTTCATTAATAACAACTCATTTTGCTGATTTGGAATTGGTCCCAAAGTTCACAATACGCTAAACTGGAATTGGTAACAAAATTAGCATTGTGCTTAATAGGAAATGGTCACAAAGTTAACAATGTGCTAAATAGGAATTGGTAACCAAATTAACAAGGGGAGAAGAATGGTGAGGTCATGCCATTGACACTTAACGAGGTCAAGAGGTCACCAATTATCGTAAATAGAAACAAACATTGAAGGAATCCAAAAGGTACGATTTAAATTCATTTGTTTAGATTTTTAATTTCCAATTTTATTATGAAGTTGTTTCCTTTTTTGTGGCTAATCTTGGTTCAGCCTCTTGCGGCTTGTGTTTAAACTATCAACGCACTCGTATGAAAGGCCTTTAAATTTACTACAAACAGGTCAATTTGTGCTTTTATTGAAAAATGTTAAAATTTGAGAAAAAATTCAAAAATCTTTAAAATTTCACTTCGACTTTGCTCAACTTCCCTGCATGCTGTATCCCGAGTTTTTGAGCTACGGTGATGGAACAAATTTTGAAGAATCTGGAAGAAAATTTTCTACAAACTAGGAAAATCGAATATTTTTTTACCTTTTCACCTTGTAAGGACTAGAAGGGAAAACAATGTTTTAAGACAACCTCTACATATGTATACAACACAATTAAGCTAAATTTAAAAAAAAATCCGTCTGTAGAGTACCCCGTGTTAAATCCACGAATTTAGAGTAATTGGGAGCCAACTTCGGGCAAAATTATCTTTAATTTAAATGTAATTAAAATTATATTATTAAAATTATCTTCTGCCATTTGTTTAGGGAAGAAAATTCAAAGCTTTCTACATTCGTTTGTATTTGTTTTTTGTTTGTGTTGATAATAATGTTTGTGTTGGGAAAAGTCGTTTTAGAGGGAAAGTCGTTTTTCAACCTTCAGTGTTTCAAATTTTGAAAAAGTAAATAATACCAACACAGGAGAACTGGTAGAAATTTGACAAATTTTAAATTCACGTTTATTCTATATCTCCACCTGACAACAATCAATAATTCCGGTATGTAATTGCGGAGATTTTTATTTAGAATAGATTATATGCCAGACTGTCCCGCTGATTCTGACTGAGCTAAAATTAGTTAAAGGTACAGAATATAAAAAATATATTTACTCTTTTGAAGTATGTATGTTAGATCTAATATGAAGAATATTTCCTAACGTTGTTGGTACCGTGTCCCATGTTTTTGTTTTGATCTTCACTCGAGATAACCCTGGCTATACGTATTTGTATACAGGGTATGACATGACCCACATCCTCATAATTCAATACGTATTTAGATTTTGCTTTGATTCGGATTTGAATGCGTTTGAATTTGTTTTTTTTAATTTTTAGTCAAAGTGATCATAAACTGTGTCGGTAATTTGAGAACGAATTTGTTTGACGAATCAATTCGAATTTTCTGAAACCTCCATTACACCTCCATTATGCCTCTGAATACTCAAACGCCAGGTAGTTGTCCTTAAGTAGAGTATTAATTAAAGAGAATGGTAAATGAAACAGATAAAGTATAGGAACTTTGAATTATTGCTTGAAACTTGAACTAATTTTATTGTTATACTGTAGTGGCAAGGTCCTTGTAAAACGAAAAATTATAGTTATTGTGAAGTGGGACTGCGTCCAAATATTTTTGCTTTATATCTACAGAAAGTCCCTTTAAGCGGCTCTCTTATGGCTCTTGTACAAATCACCGTATAAATAAATCAACCCTGAATTTTTTTAGAGTCAGATTCCGGGTCATCCCTTTGATTTTTAAAATATCCATAGTTTTTAGCAACGAGCAGTATATGGCCAACCTAACGACATAGATCTTCAAAAGTTCAAACTATGCTATAGTATTTCCTTCCGTATGTTGACACTTGTAAGCATATCACAGTCTATACATTGTTTTGACCATAAACAAAAACAATATTGTATTTTATCAAGAAATAAATACTCAAGCGAGGATGGATGACACGCCCATAATTAATTTTGTCATTGTTATCATGTCATTGTCATGACTGTATTCAAATGTCAATTATGAATGATGATGGTCTCACTCTCACGTGTACTTACCCCTGTGTCCATTCATCCACCAGAGCTGGTTGCGAGCTAGCGATCAGTAATAATTACACTACATTTTAAAAAATATCCCTTACACATCCATTACTCAAGTATATTTTAATAGTTATCATTTCTATGTTTTATCCGGCAAAGGCGAACTAATGGAACTTTTCTCTTTCGCAATCATGTGAACTTGCTCGACCTGTGAACTTTCCCACGTTTACAGTTGCAATCTATTCCATATAACCTACATACATCTACTTCATATCCCCCTACATACATACCCCTGCTGTACTTTTCTCCAACCTCTGTTTTTGTAGCTTAAGTACTAAAAACTGCTAAACTAGCGTACAGAAAAATGACTCTAAGTGCAAAGGTCCTGCTTTTGGGGCCATAAGACACAAAATACGGACTAGCATCAAAAATACTGTTGCTCACTAACAGACAAAAATGTGCACAAATATTTGATACATAATTATTATTTCTTCTTAGTCCATATAGCAAAAAATACTTAAAAAACTACCGCTCCAAGCTTCCACAACCAAAAATTTTCAAATTTTTCATATTAATAGAAATTTAATCAGCAATTTAAGCTTCCACGCCCAAATTCCGACCCAAGCTTACAATTACCGCTTCAAGCTTCCAGAACAAAACACAAAGAATAGAAAACTAATACATGGAAGAAAACATGAGCCAAAAACAAAATCCCAGTACAAATCACATAGTAACAAATTATATATTAAGTAACAATAATGAAGATCCGTACAAAATGGCCCACTAGATATTTGTTCATGAAGTCGTCCTAGCACGGAACTAGGAATTAATTACAGCAATATAAAGCAGGCGCTACAAATATACTCTGCAAACATAAATGTTCATACAAAAACTTCATATATTTTGAAATGGAAGGAATTGTCGAAGACTGTATTCTCTTTCTCAATCATTCCCTTGAAACCCAGAAGAATACAAAACCCACATTATAACAACTAATTGATTAAAGTAATTATTTTTAATTAATCAGGAGCCGATTTGTATGTAATAGTTAATCCAGGCATGAAATCAGTATCAGTCATTCTATAATAATTATATACAGTATACTCTCGCGATAAGAACCCCCTTCATACGAACATTTTTCTAACGGATATTTTTAAAATTATATTCACAATTAATCACGCTAAATGTTCAAAAACCCCAAAGTTATTTTTCCCTCTTATATAGCATAGAATGTCATTGTAAGCCTCTTTGGCTTGAGAGTTTCAGAATTCTTTTATAATTAGAGTGTACTGTGGAAGTACTCACTCTTGAAAAGTTGAAGACTGATGATAAATGGAGTTACATAATGTTATCAAGTACGAAATCCTCAGGAAAAAATATACATGAAGGTTACGGGTTATTACGGTATGTACTTACACTTATGTACATAATAAGGCCGAAGCTAGCCGCAGCTTGTATTTACTCCGTCTATATTCGCGACTATTTATTTGAGTTGAACTGTGAACAGCGTATGTAGCTGCAGAGTTGAGTGCAGAGGAAAGGAGAGGAGCACTTATTGTTAATATTACTTGTTTTTCTAAAGTAACTGTAACCACAACTACATATGAGAGCTTGAGTTAAAGCTTACTCTGACTTGAAATGGCTCAGTCCAACCAGTCCAATAGGATTTCTGTTAGTGATAGTAGTGTCAGTAGGTGAGTTTGGACTTCAATTTAATAATATTACTATTTATTATTTTTATTTACTAAAATTCGTCATGGTATTTACTTATGTATAATAATTATTACTTAATAATAGCGTCCATTTGATTGACTGTATAGGAAATGTAATCCAGACATTTGTGTCTTGTCAAAAATATTAATCGATTGGGATTTTATTAGTAGTTTTTGTGCAACTTTCAATTTATGATACTATTGTACTGTACTGGCTAAAGAATCCGACCCCATGTAAATAATGCTTTGAGGAAGGTGGATATAACGAATAGTTTTGTTTTTACAGGGGATAAAAACCCTGTTTCTAGACAGATTAGTACTTTATAAGGAGATTTTAATGTGGTAAGTCATTATAAATATGGATAGGAGATCGTTATCCGCGGGCGGAGGTCATTTGAATGTTGACAGGAATGAATTATATAAAAGTCATTATGTTAACTTTTATTACTTTTGAGGGACAGTTTCGGAGTTGTTGGTCTGGAGACAGTAGGCCGTGAAGGGAAATAATAGGTGTTTTTGAGTTGGTTAGTTTTGTTGGGTTTTAATTTGAGTTAGTTGGATTTCTTTTGTGTTAATGTATTTTGCATTTGAGCGCATATATAGATACTTAAGCCCCATTGTTAATTGTCACGAGTTTTCAATTTTGAGGAACTTGCTTGAGTCACTGTGGGAAGTGAGTGGAGGGTGGAAGTTGTGTCAGAGTTGGGGAGAATTGTCTGGAAAGTTCCGGAAATTATTGAGCTTAAAGGATAGTGCTTTAGAAATTATACATCGGGTATTGAATTACAAATCTCTTTTCAGAGCTGTGACGGACAACATGAATCGTTTATTGCGCTTCGATGGTCGGGTAGTTGTGGTCACGGGGGCTGGGGGAGGACTGGGGAAAGCTTATGCCCTTCTTTTTGCCGGCCGTGGAGCATCTGTGGTTGTAAATGATCTTGGAGGAAATCCCCATGGGGATGGAAAGGATGCCAGGGCAGCTGATAAGGTGGTTGAAGAAATTCGGAACCAAGGTAGGTTTTTGCAGTCAATGTTTGACGCCGTATGCTTATGTTAAAATCTAGTCAGAATTCAGTAGGGGAAACTTCTAGAATAATTTGTATGCATGTACGTGTTGTTTTAATGTTTCCATAAATTGTGGATCATTGTAGGTGGGAAAGCTGTGGCTAACTACGATTCAGTAACCAACGGAGAGAATATAATTAAGACAGCGTTAGATAATTTTGGAAGAGTCGACGTTCTGGTCAACAACGCCGGCATATTAAGAGATCGCAGCTTTGCAAAAATGACGGACAGTGACTGGGATTTGATCCAGCAAGTTCACTTACAAGGTGCTTTTAAAACAACTAGAGCAGCGTGGGAACATTTCCGTAATCAGAAGTATGGACGCATTATCAACACTGCATCAACTGCTGGTGTCTTGGGAAACTTTGGACAAGCTAATTACGCTGCTGCGAAAGCAGGTCTAATTGGATTTTCCAATACGCTGTCGAAAGAAGGAGCAAAGTTTAATATTCATACAAATACTATCGTTCCTGTCGCTGGATCAAGATTGACCGAAGGAATTATCCCACCAGGTTTACATTTTAACCATTGATTTAAATTTCATTCTTGGACGTATGGAAAATGTTTTTATTGTTATATGTATATCTTTGTCTGAATGTTTGACTTTTGTGTATGTATCCACTAGATTTACATGCTGGATTTCGACCAGACTTAATTGCCCCTGTTGTTGCTTGGCTTTGCCATGAAAATTGTGATGAAAATGGTGTTATTATTGAAACTGCAGCTGGCTACGCGATGAAATGTAAGAAGTTAATAGAACTGATTTATAAATCTATGTCAGTCATGTAATTTAAAGTTTTGTTGTGACTGAATTATTTATGAATATTCAGATGTTTGGGAGCGATCGAAAGGTGCTTTCCTCCGAACCAAATTGACAGAAGATGTTGAGATTGAGACTGTTCGCGATAAGTGGGGCGAGATAGCCGACATGACAGAAAGTGAACGACCCACCAACATTAACGAAGCTATTGGGAAATTCGCTGAAGCCCTTGAAAAGTTAGAGAGTGGAAATGTACCGCCTCTCGTCTTAGACCATGTTACGAAGGAAAATATCGTTGACATAGTTTTACCATCAGCAACATACGAATATAATATAAATCAAGCGATTCTTTATGCTTTAGGAGGTATGGAATTTGTTCAGAATTGAATTCAATGTGAAGGTGGTTACCAAATGTAAAATTTTTTTCTCGTGATATTTAGTTGGGACCAGCGTTGAAGATAAGAAAGGATTGAGATTTTTGTACGAGAATGCTGAAGATTTTCAAGTTCTACCAACATTCCCCGTGTTGGCTGGAAATGATCCTTTATTTAAAGCCATGCAAGTTCCCGGTCTAAACATTGATCCAACTAAGATCCTTCACGGGGAACAGTATCTAGAACTGCATCGACCACTTCCTCCTGCTGCCAAAGTGCAGCTCGGATGTCAAGTTATCGACGTATTGGATAAGGGCTCTGGATCCGTGTATATTCTCCAAGGTATAAAAGATAATTAGTAAATTTAAATCATAATTCAATTCAATTCAATTCAATTCAAAGTTGTAAGTACAATTTTTTATACAATCTGATTAGTCAAAGGAGAAGACGATGAAGGACCACTTTTCACTTTGGAGTACTCAATTTTCGTTGTTGGAGATGGTAATTTCGGTGGCAAACGTGACACTGAAAAACCGATAACGCGACCTGTCCCCCCACCCAAAAGGGCTCCGGATCAAGTTTTTGAGTACCAAACCGGCAAAGATCAAGCTGCTCTGTACAGATTGAGTGGCGATGCAAATCCTCTACATATCGACCCTCTTTTTGCTCAACTAGGTGGATTTTCACGCCCAATTATCCATGGTCTTTGTTCTTTCGGAATTGCTGCACGATTGATTCTTAATCATTACGCTGATTCCGACGCCCGGCTATTTAAAGCTATTAAGGCAATTATACATTTCTTTCAGTTTTATTTCCAAAGTTTTCGGTGCATTGAGTCTAGTTGCTAATTATGACGTTGTCCACAGACTCGCTTCGCTAAGCCTATTATTCCTGGTGAGACTATTGTGGTTCAGACTTGGAAAGAAGGTAGTCGTATCCATTTTGAGGTTAAAGTAAAGGAAACTGGAGCTACCTGCCTTACAGGTAAATCTAGTCATCATTACATTGTATTTTTCCTCGAACTTCTAGCTGATTTTGTCGATAGGTGTTGTTTAGTCAGCTTTCGAGATGATGTATTTACAATTCTGATTCTTGTGATTTTGCAGGAGGTTATTTGGACCTAAACAGCGTCAATTCCAAGCTCTAATGATTCGTCGTTAACATTCCCATATTTTTTGACGATGCTCTCAAACAAGAGTTATTAAGGCAAGCAACCTTAAAAATTTTCAATGTCAACTGTTCATAGGATGTGAAATTCTTTTCCGGGCACCACAAAATATTATCGGAATTGTCTTTGTTACGCTTTTTACCTCAATGATAAAAGAGGAATTTTGTTGATTGTCAATCACGTATTGATTCGGAAATTAAAGCAATATTAATTCAGATCGACTCAACTTCATTCTTCCCTGTCCGTCTCTGTACTTCTGGGGAGGTATATTGTTACTATGAAAGTACTGACGTAGAAATAGAGTATCGCAATGTAGTGCATAACTTCATACCATCATTCTGAATTCATATATTTTAAGATGAAACAGCTTGTCAACTCAAGGTATCTTTGGTACAATTGTAAAATCACCTAAGCTTCATCTTAGACAAAACAACTGAAGTGGTTTTTAAAGAACCATCCCGGCGTTTGCAATGCAAGAGACGCAAGTCGGTTTTTCCAAACCAGCAAGACACTGAATGCTTACTTACACTTCTTACCATGCATTCTTGTTTGCAAATATGTAATCTCATTTCTTGTAATTCGAATTACTTCTCATTACACATAATTGTCTGGGCCAAGTTAATAAAATAATCAATTAAAAATCAAACATCAAGAATAATACTTTTAAGAAGATGCTTGACTGTATAGTAACTTTTTCAAACCACTAACTAACTGAAAGCTTCGATAAACTAATCCAACCACAGCTTGCATGGTTAGAAATTACGGTACGGACTTCGTGCAACATAATTTCGTCTGAACATTTATTACGAATTTAAGGAATGAACTTTTAATAAATTAAGTATAAATGCCAATATTGATAACGTTACATTTCATCACGTTTTCACTCTTATTTCGCTCTCAAAACTTTCATAACTCATTCAACAAAAACAATAATGTTAAATGCACAGATGTTCGTTACAGAATATGAGTACAAATCTCCTGTAAAAATCTTTTGATTTTTATTGAGGTCACATCAGGTGGTAACAAAAGCGTCTTATTTTGATTTCTTTGAGAGAAGAACCGCTTCATACTTGGCTTTGCTGGAGTGCCACAACAAAAATGGAATGAGGAGTGGGGGAACTGACATGATAGCGAATGCAGCCCAATCAAGCTGAAAATAAACAAATACATTCGCAAATTATTAACACCCATCACATTAAGTCCATCACCTTGAGTACTAACGATTTTCAACAGACTTCCCCACTTCATAACCCCCATATTAAAACAAAGAAGCCTCTTTAAGGCAATACAGCAGCATTTAGAATTTAATACACTCAATCGATCTCCTCCCGACCAAACATTTCGCCCTTCCTGACAAAATCCCAACACGTACACCGCCAAAAATCTATCCCAATTAACAATCCCCCAAAAACTTTCACACTTAGTAAAGCCCCCCTCCCCCACCAACTAATCCCCAAGTAGTTGTTTATCAATCTCCAACTACCTCCTTATAATAACACCACTCTACCCTAAAAATCTAAGAATCTCCCTACCGGCTTTCCCATTAAAACTGTAGAATCCCTGCTCATAAATTAACCCCATACTACTCAATGAATACAATTTCTTAGCTTGAACCCTAAAGTAGATCAATCTTAAAAACATACCAAATGAGGAGAGAAGCGTTTGTCGAATTCCCTGAATGGAGCAATGTATCCCTCACCAGGTTCACTGGACCATCCTTGTTGGATCTATAAAACGAAATGAATCATATGTTATTAAATAATTCATGAATTCATTAAATTATACTTCGATACCGACACATTTCATCCACACGCCATGTGATAGTCACCTTGGGAGTAGAAACTACACCACATGGTTCATTTCAACCCCATTTAACTAAGACTTACACTTCAACACTATTCTACCTTCTTTCTCCCCACTTAACTTTCTAATTAAAACGAGTAAGGGAAATCTGAAATAGTACCTCTTTGGTATCTTCACCAGATGTGTAAGTGACCTGAGCGGCGGTGAAATTATAGTAACCGAATTTCAGAGGACGGACGACGACCGTATGAGTGACATTCCCTTGCGGGGGGATACGTCCCAGAGACACTTCTGTTTGTCCACCCACAACATCAAAGTCCGGACCGAAACTAGCATCCTTCAATTGTACATTGTTGGCCGCCACATTCCCCACGTTGAATACACTGTACTTAATTACAACGTCCATGGACTCTACCACAAACTTATTTAGAAGTTGCTTTGACACCAGGAGCCGGGACTTTTCATCGGGGCTATTTAACTCCGCCGCACTGGCCAAAAGGACTAGGCCAACAAGGCCCAAAAATGCAAGAGATTTCTGCATTATTTACTCAAATATTGTCAAATTCCTAGAAATAGTAGTAATTTCTTTGACAATATGGAATTACAACTTTGGAGTATACACAAGAGTCAACTATTCTTCCCACTTGCCGAGTTCGATGTGCACTCTCAACCTCAACTTGTTGGAAGGTATTCTCCTCACACACACACACACGTACACACATACATAGACAGCTTGGAGATAAAAGCCTCTACAAAAGAGGAACAGACAGGACGAGAAAGCTTGTATTACGGTTTCACTCTAAAGAAGTGAACGCATGTTACTGTACATCAGTGTTCCGCAGTCTTTCACTGAAGCCGTCGCTCCTTTTAACCTCACTTTATAAACGCATGTCCTAAACCTAGCTCCAAGCCCTGGGGCTGGCCAAGTCTGCTCGCAAAATCCGAATCTAAATCCATGAAATCACTACAGAGTAATGAAGACTTATCAGCAAGGGAGACTGATCTCTCGCTGTAAGACCCATTGTGATATTTTGATTTTTTTTCTGATCGAAGCAGAAGTCAAGTAAACTCTGACTTGAACAATTTCTCCACTCTTATAGGCCGCATAAATAATATGGAAAAAATCCCATATTACCTACAAAGTTCATTTTCTTAGACGGTAGCTGAAAGACAAGATTAATGTCAATTTTTTAAATAAAAGTTCATGACTGTACGAGTAAACGTTTTATCGAAGGCTAGTCTTTTCATGAAAGGAACTGAGCTACATTAATTTTTTTGTGTGCCGCTTTTGCCCTGATCTGACATCTGCAATGGAATAATTCAACACTGGCCAGCACTGCACCCTTGTGTTCTATCCGGCTCGACTATTGCAATGAAAGAGTCGGCATTAAGGCATGAGAAGTTACAAACTGGTTTGCCACCGTCGTGCTACGTGGAATCTTCGCTTAGTGACGACATCACCGACACCTTTCTAACTTTTCCTCCACGGACTTGCTGTCATCTTCCGTCCTTGGACATAACTACGCTGGCCCTTGTGGATACGTGAGTGAATCCCGCCGGACCAACGGCTTTCAAACCCGAGGAGCGAGTATGTGGATTTTTAAACAAAAGTGTTCTGGAATTTGAAATAGCTGGATCATTTACATATTATAACGTCGTACAACAAAGCCTTGATGTGTGGACGTTGACCTTCATCTGTGAAAGTAATAAGTAATTTATTTTCTTGAAGGGACTTAAATGCAAAGTAGAAATTAAATAGTTTATTAATTTCAGAGACTTACGTAAATTGCCGGTTCGCCTTTCCTTTCTTTAGCAGGTTACGTTAAGTCACTGGGGGAAGAAGAAGACTAAGATTCGGAGCGTGGATTTGAAAGCGGAGCAATGTTTTTAGCTAAGGTACTTAACAATAAATTAATTTGTTATTTTTGATGATTTTAGAATTTTTTATTTTGTTTATTTATATTTAAATGGGAATATAATGTTTTTGAAATGTAGTATTAGGGGATAATCCAGGTTCAGGTAGGGAAACGTTTGTGGAGTGTTCCTTGTGAGATTGACTTATGCTGGTGACGACGTTGGGTAGTTTTGTTAGTGTTCTAGTGTTCATTTGGAGTAGGAAAGGAAAGAATTTGGAGGATAGTTGTAATTTGAAGGTTGAATTTTGGAGGAGGAATTAAAAATTGTAATTCATATTATTTTTGCAGGTGTGTAGAGCGCTGCCCTCGGGACGCCTGAATATAGTGGGGGGATGTCAACAGCGTCTTCGAAGCTCGACCGTGACGAACACTACCCCGGAGCCGGCAGAGAAGCGTGTTGAGAAAAGTAAGGAAGAGCTTTAGTCCGTGTGTGATTGGTCCGGGTCACTAAATGGTTTTTTTTTGTGGGTGGAATCTGTTGGAAGAATATATCGTGGGCTAAATTTTAAAAAGTGCCAGTTGGATTTGGTAACGTATAATTTTTAACTGGGACCTTTGTAAAATTTAGCCAAAGAAATGTTCAATTTATAGATGTACCTATAGTTTCAAGTTTGGGAAGGAAGTTTTAAGGGAATTCGATGGAAGAAGTTTTTTTGGGTACATTTTCAGTGATGATGGTGAGAATTATTTTTAATAAAGGGGATGTGATTTTTAGCAATGAATCAAGTAACCTTACTCGGACGAGTTGGACAGGACCCACAGAAACGAGGGAGTGAGGAGCATCCTGTGGTGGTCTTTTCATTGGCTACCCATAATAATTACCAGCAAGCAGGTACCTTTTGCTATGAGTTGTGAGTAGGAATAAATAATGATAATTATTATTATTCTTTTTGTAAAGGTAATTTTATAAAATTTTGTAAAGCGGTTTTGGGACTTTTTCAAAATAACGTGGAAAAGTTCTTTATAGTAGTGTATTAATGTGCGATGCGTGGGATGTTTGCATTGGTGTATGTGAAACGTAGTAACGTCAAGGGTAGTTACAATAATTAGGGAATAAGGTTTTTCGGAAAGCTATCTGTTTTGAGAAAGGTGCTCTTTTTACTGGCTAGTTATGAACTTTCCCAACGATCCACTTTGCTTACTTTAATAGTAAGTTGGGCTGACAAAACATTTCAAAATTATGATTTATGACCTCTAAACGAGGTTTGCGGAGAATAACTCATTTTGGTTGACGAATTGCGATTCTAAGTCTGTTTGACTTCCCGAACGTATAAATTTTGACATATTTGTATTTTACTTCCAGAATCAACGTTTCCCTTGTATCCGTTGTTTGGTGTAGCCTCAAGTATTAAATAAGTTACTATTACATTTAGTTTCTGGATGAGCTGACAAGTAAAATTTGCAATAAGGCATGGAAATACCATACAAATACGATTCCTTCCTTTAAAACTTCCTGACCTGATGAACATTTTTATATAGCATCAATTATACTCAATAACATCCCTAATTGTTGTCCAGCTATATCAGAATTTGTAATTATTCTCATTTTATAAGAATCTACTTTTAGGTTTTTAATTTATGGGGTTTGCTATTTATTGAAACATATGATGAACTAGAATTTTGTTTAAACTAGCATCACATACTTGTGTAAATAACACTTGATCATTTGGATTTTCTTTAATGTAAATGCCGGTTATTTGAAAGCATTTTAAGAAGATCTGTGCTAAATCAAGTATAAGGAATAGTAACTGAAATTTGCAGGTGATATATGATGACTGCAAAGCAACATTGCTTTTATTTGTAAATACATTTTTAAATGAAGAAGAATCGTTACGCTATAATTCTATAACATGCATTTCCGTAAACGGAAACCCATTTCAGCCTAAGTATCTCAGCATGTTATCTATGTGGTGTAGCACAGATTACGTCGTATTCTTCTCAATCTGAAGTAACAAAAATGAATTACGTATAAATAACGACTTCTTATTTTTAAAAGTTAAAGGTGGTCTCAAACGTATTCCGTAACGTTCAACAGCTCAGCTTCATCTTCAGCTAATTGTTTACAGGATTAGTCAGAGTCTATTTTATAATATAATTTTAAGGTTTTGGTAATGTCTATATACTTACGTATCAAAAAATCCTACACGTTTTGGGGACGCAAAGCAGAAATTGAGTATTTCTACTTTGGAATTTTATTTCGAAACTCATTACAGTATTACTCGAACATGTACATGACATAGATGTGGATTTAATTTTTCGTAGAATTCGGGTGTAACTATTTACAGTTTGTTCTGTCGATTTATAATGCATGTGGAGGCAATGTAGCAAACAAACCAATGTTGAGTAAATGGTTAGCAGCCATATATATTATTGCTGCTTATATTTCCTTGGTTACTGAGATCGTTATTTTGCCTGGAGTTATTCAAATTTAATTACATATACTTATTCGTTTCAGGGGCACTTCTCCAAAAGACTGATTGGCATAGGATATGTGTCTTCAAGCCTTACTTGAGAGAGTCAGTGTATCGATATATGTCCAAGGGCCAACGGGTGTTAGTGCAAGGTCGAATTACGTATGGAGATGTTCAGGATGAACACGGAGTGTCGCGCACCACCACAAGTATTATTGCAGATGACGTAACATTTTTCTCGAAGCCCACGGAAAATTATGATTAGACACTAGTGCCATTAGAAATGTATAAATGGATGAGTACGACGTGTTAAAGTTACCTCAGCTAGAACTTGCATTTTTACCAAAATGGCTTCATTTTGGTATTTTATTCTGTATTTTTATTTTTCTTCCAAGTTCTAATTTTGGGTAAATCCAACTTTTTTGAGATTCGAGATTGATATATTTGCAATTGCTGGAATAAAACATAATCGTAAATCTTTTTTCACTAGTCCTTTGAAAACGTTTTTTACGTGTTTTCTTTTGGCTTGTGCATCAGATAAGAGTTCATCCTATTGTCTTCCATGCAGAATTTAGTCACTCTGACAGATATTTAAGAGCAGCATCATTAATGCTGTGAACTGAGTCTAGTAACTACTAAGTCTATTAGATGCAAGAATGATATAAAATTGTAATTAAAAGTAAAGAATTAGATCCAAAATAGCGCTCAATAGTTCTTTATATTTTATTACATAATATGATTTCTCGTTAGTTTTCTTCTGTCTATTATACTTGTTTAAATTCTACGCAACTATGGTTCTAACCTACTCATCATACTCTACAGTGTATGTATGTTATGTAGTACAGAGATAAAAGTACGTGAGTGTATCAATATTTCTTTACAGTTTATTATGTAGTAAATAGGTTTTTATCACGTTGTCAACCATAATCAATCAATCATTAATAATTTGCTATAACTAAGTGTTCTTAAATTAAAATCAACCATTCATCAATCATTACACGCTCACGTCATTCGTTCTCTTATAATTACATTATACACTCGTCGAATAATCTACAAAAATGCTCAATTAAATACACATTTATTGTAACAAGCACTCGGCATACGTGTCGATACTTTAAGTTTCTCACAATTGCATATATATTTAGGTTGTAGTTTGTAATAATTTTTGCGTTTGAATTATAATATTTCTCGTCCTGAACTATAGATATATATTTATAAGTGACATTCTATATAGTAAACACTTTATAATTTATACACTGTCTGTATTTCGAATATTTTCTTAAAATGTATTTACTTGATTCTACACAGATTAGTAAAAGACGACTTTCGAGCGTATAGTCTCGAATAAAATCGGAAAATTCACAATCATTTAGTTCCTTGTCAATGAAAATAATTAATATTATATTGGAACCATTGGAATGCAGTATAATTATTACACTCGTGACATCGAATTCCTGCTAGAGATGAATCGAAGTCTCGGTTGAGATGCCAAAAGTTCGTTTCATTTTGAGAATTTCAGCCCCGGTGTCTCTATTTATATACCTATTACATTCATCTACCTTCCGCTATTCCGTCACAATTTTTAGTATGGAGCAAAGTTTAACATTAGTTACTAAATCCTCATTAAGGTTAATATTATTTTTTTCCGTCGTGAGCCTCCCTTTGATTGAATTATTTGAAATTAACCAGAAATATAATGGAAGCGGACTGTTTAACTAATACTTTATAAGTACATTGTTAGTCGATGCTTTGATGTCGATTGTAATCTTGTAAGCAGTAAATGCTTGCTTACTCGTATTCATAACTGAAATACTCTAAAACGGTCATTTATCAAACATAAACTCTGAGTGATTCATAACTACAACTAACGATAAATAAATCTTGAGAATGTGAGTACTATACGAACTTGGATTGATATACACAATCATATTCTTAATATAATGATTGAAAGGGACGAGGGAAATCTTTGATAGTCAAATATTCTAAGATTAAAAAGACTGATTTTTGATGTGTCCAAACAAAAAAATCTGTACGTACTTTCGTATTCAGCGGTATAACATAAAGAAATTTCATTACCAAAAATAATTATTAATAATTAGCCCGGTCATTTAGTACACAGCAACTCGTACGCGTACCATATTCCACTATTTTCAGACCTGAAACACATCACCACAGAAAAGATTCATAAAATCCAAGTTTTTCAGAAAGCCTGGTGATACAAGGTACTACATTCATGACAATACAAATGTAAGGATTTATATGTATAGACACAATCTCTAATGCTAATGAAAAGCTTCTCCAAACCATGGTCACATGTAATGTCTACTGATTACAGTGAGTGAAAGTCCACTCACCAAATTTGTCACTGCAAAAAACAAAAACAAATCACAAACTAAAAGTTGAAAAAGGTGATTGAATATTGATTGATACTTTAAATAAAAAATTGTCACGATATACATTCTCTCTGAACGCACTCAATTCCGACGAGCCATGTAACTTAATATATAATAATAATTATTGTTGTTTTACACAGTTACAAAAAATCAGTTAGCTTCATTTACAAAGACCGTAACACAAAAAGTTGAAACTACAGGTAAAACGGTCTTCTTGAAAAATACAGACTATCTTCTTTCTCATTCTATAAAGTGCATATACAGCAGTTATATATACAACTCAAAAAATTTCATGAATTTCTACATGTTTCTTTTCTCATTTACACACACTTAAAATCAACATACTTTAAAATTAAAATTCGATTCAAAAAAAAAAAAATTTGTCTGTGTTCAGGATTGAACTCGATGTGAAAGTTACATGCATAGCATTTCATTGCAATAATAATTATATATGTAGTAGGTAATTAATAATGTAGTTGAATACGACTTAATAACAGGTGATAAGGTACGAATTTTACAATTTATAGAATGTTTTTCTACAGATGATCTTCACACCATTTTTGTGGTTGTTGTATAAAGTGAGTGTGTGTGTCTGTGTGTGTAAACACGGCAGAAAACATCATGCAATGCACTGTACTGAGAAAAATGAGTACAAGAGAGATCACAAAACTTGATTGTTATACTTTGTCACACTTCTGCTACATGTACATGAGCGGTCCTTAATTAATTACATAATTTTATAAACAATTGTATTTCTGCTTGTAAGGTACATACGAGTTGTTCATATATATTCATGTGATTACATTTTGGAAAACATCTCAGAGATACCTTTCCGCTTCTGGTATATGTTTACAATATTTACATTGCAGCCTTGAAAGTGGCGTCCTTTTAAGAGTGTCATTTTAGTAACGTCGATATTTTTACAGTTCCTTTCAATCTGAATTGAATTGGATTTGATGACGGAGGGGGGTTGGGGGGGGGGGGTGGGGAGAGTTGTCATTTCCTTCCAACAATTATTATAGTAGCTGAACATATTGTTGTATATTTGACAGGACTCAGGTCAAAAAGTACACGGGAAAGCTTCACGGATTGTATACATTATGGCACTCGTATTAACTTGAGTTCATTCTCACTCGGTTCAACCGCGAATGAGTCGTATAAGATCTCACTCGGTCAACTTGTATTATTAACCGGTTTCACTCGTACATCTTACTATTTACAGTTTTTACTTTAACCAACTAGATTTGTCTGTAAGTTTTTTTTTTACAATAAAAGAATCTTGCATAGGGCGGAGGGTCTGACAGAACCAGTTGTTCATGACCTGAAGCGGAGCGGGCTCAAAAAGTGACGTAATGTTAACATGTGCAGTGTACTTGAATATTACAGTCATATTTTTCCCTGCATTATTCCATCTCTTCTTTCAGTTCTTTGATTCTCTCCGAGTCCATACTCAAATCTGTAGGCATGTCGTCATACTCGGGCTCCACAAAAGACGGCTCACATTTCACAGTCAGTGATATAGGCGAGTTCTGCTGATGACGCAACATAGAGATATTCTTGATACTTTTTAATTCCCCAGGATTTCTCAGGAATCTAGAAAAAGGTACAATTCCACAAATTAATTTTAAGTTCATTACAGCTAAACACTCCAATGACTACATTTCAGGAAAAAACTTTTAGAATTTCCCTCAGAAAAGCTCGTCTTATGTACGTTTGATACTAGTGTAATAAGTGTCATTTCTCGACATAGGAAAAAAGAATTGAGTTGGTTGAGAAGAGAGGAAACCAAGACGGTACTTACTGGTAGCAATGTCTCTCGCCTTGCACTTTTCGAAGGATATTTACACGGTAGTAATATCGGAGAGCTCTGGACATTTTATCGTAATTCATGGATAAATGGTTTTTCTGAATGCCCCACAGGCGAGCTAGACCCGGAGGGTCGACAATTTTGAAAATACCCGTCTCTACATTTTTCCAGGCAATAAAACTACTATAGCGTTGAGCTGGATCATTCAGAAGTTGCTGCAGGAAGTCCCATAGAAGGCGACCATCTGGAATTCCAAAATCATATTAATTCCCAATCCAAAAATTCTTCCACATACTTCCCAGACTTTGAAAAAAAAATGGATGGAGGAAATCCAAACAATTATTATTATTATTACGGGAGAAAGTCACTTACTATTATTATATTCCCCGCCTTCATTATTACTGCTGATTTTGGATCCATGTGAAAATGACTTGGGGGTTGCACTTTGTGGGCTGCTGTAGTTATTGCAATTATTACCATTATTGGAGCTACTACTGCTGCTACTCATTGGAACTTGGGGCGGTGGGGGCGTCGGTGGACTGAGAGACTGAGTAACAGGCGACCTTTCGGGACTTTCACCCACACTGTCATATTCGGAGTCATCTGAATGATTCCCTCCTGAGCCGGTCGATGATGATGAGGAGGACAAATGATTATTTCCATTTGAGCTTGAGTGCTCGGGTGGGCTTCCGGCTTGACCATCCAATGATGGTGCTGGGCTCAGTGTCACTGAGGTCGTTCCATTTTGTTGTGATGCTGCATAATGCAAGTCTGCGATGGACCACGCACCTTTTTTATTAGTAGGGAGTTTACAAAAAAAAATAAATCAAAGCAAAAGCATGATACACAGAAATACATACGAAGGGGGAACAAAAGTAAAAGGTGCAAATAGTGTACTAATTGGTTCTCTATTCGTGAGTCTCAAGTTCTCACATTTACCCATAAAGTCTTCTTTGGCTAGTCAAAGCAGAAGCAGACTACTCTTCGTATACTTATAACAGGCTCAAACCATATACAGCCACAAATAATTTTAAAATAATATCAGCATGCTACAAAAAAAAATAATTTGCAAATCTCAAAGAAAGAAAGAAATCCAATTAGACGGCTTGAGATCGTGCCCAGCGAAAACCAGTGCTAGCTTGCCTCTTTCGTACATTTGTTTGCTCTTTCAAATAGGTGGGGTAATAAATCAAAAGGAACTGAAAAAAAAACTTACCTTTAGAATTATATGGAAGCATACGAAGTGATGAGGGAGTATGTGGTGTCAGAGGCGATTCTGATGAAGACAACGAGCTCATGAGGAGCTGAAGCGCATTATGTATGACATCACCAGAGCATGGTGCTCGTAACTCCAAGTCGGCTTTGGTCAGCAGGCACAAAGCTTTTCCTATTGACACATAAAATTATCATCATCATGTAGATTTAGACTCCGCTGTGTTTTTACACTTTAATCAAGACTCCAACGAGGGGCAAAAAATCAATGGTCTCGCACACAAATGTTCATCATCAGCAGCATTGTCATCATCACACAATTTGCTTTTAATTTGCATTCAATTAGAAGACACGGACAGAGAGCCTCACAATAAGGAAATAAGTAGTGAGTATGTAGCCTTCCCACCTCATCTATTTCTGTCTCATCTCCATCTCATTTTTTCCCCATCTTATGCAACTGTAACTATCCGTATATAATTATGCCCACAGTCTATCCTAGTTAGCCAGTCCTCGCCATCACTACATGAAAAGTAGTGCATTCAATCTATGTTACTATTATACTGTTTTATCATGAGCTCATTATGTACACACACACATACACACACATACACAAACACACATTATATTTCGTCAAGCCATAAGAACACTCGAGGATTTTCAACATCAACTTCACATCTTTCCCAAGCTATATAGTGCCCCACAATATTATATTTACTATATATAGGTAACGTCTGTTCAAAAAAAACTGCAAACACATCCATGCTTCACCTACCACTTCTACTATTACTATTACTACTACTACTACTATTACTATTACTACAACAACTACTACTACAGTACTACTACCTGCACACAAATATCTTCATACAATCTCTTCACACCATTTATTTGAGTTTGTGGGTTAGTGAATACTATGGAATTAGGTTTAGCTACCTTTATTTATTTAAGATGACAAGTAACCGCTATAGATGCATTACTGAAACCATCAAAGACGCCTGGCGCTCGTTACAAAAATGCAATGTAATGCAACACATAGGTACAGAGAATTTGCAAATCAGTCGATTTATTTAGAAAAACAAACATGCTTAAACTACGGATAACGTCTGCATACACACATAGATATCTACATACATGCACATACACCCTTTAATTGGAATTTGTGCATCCCACGGTAAGATAATATCCACACACATGCCAAAACTCTCTGTGTTGGTAAATTCAGGCAAGATTCGTACGGAGGATGTTGGAGCTAACGTGTGAGTGAGTATGAGTGTGAGTGTGAGTGTGTGTGTGTGTGTGTGTGTGTGAGTATGCCTTTACGAAAGTACTCTCAGAATATATCTATCTCCTTATCAATGCAAAGCGATCGTTTCAGCTCTTCTCTCTGAAACACATGTTTCGATGTCGACATAATATCACAGAGAAGTAGGAACAAAAACATTTCAGCTCTATAAAATGCTTTGACGACTATCCCGGAAAAGGAATGAAAAATAGCGCATGAGGAGTGACTGTAAAATCTGTCGTCCTTGTGCAAACGCAACAAGGCATGAGGAAAGAAATGCCGTCACTTCCTTGAAGATTACGAGCAAAGGGAGAGAGAGAGAGAGAGAGAGGGAGAGAGAACGCCAGTATGTACATCAATATGAAGGCTCACAAAGAAGCATTATCTGTTTTTTCTCTTGTGCAAATCATACCATTTACTCTGTATAATATAATTGTAAAACTCTTTAACGGCGCTCACTCGTCCACCACCATATAGTCAAATCCAATTCCCTGTACATGACTCGCCATGGATGTGTGTCCCTATACAATTCTACCTTACATACCAGCAGTAGATACTCCTTCAGCTCAGGTGGTTCTCTCACTGGTGAGGTATATAAATATTATTACCTACCTTTGACTAAGTTGTTCTTATGTAGGGAAAAAAGGCTCTTATGGTGCAAAAGTGCATATATTGTACAAGGAAGACAGATAATGGGCTCGCATATACGGAGTAGGTCGTATCAGCTGAACCCTATTGCACACACTCTATAACCAGAAAAACTTCACGTTCCCATGTAGTTATATGACCAGACCCCTATCATTACGGAGTCTCTATGTATGTATTAAATTGAATACGCAATTACTTTAAATTGCTTGCAAATTATTGCAGCTCATTATTGATTATGTGGCAATGGAACACTGAAATACCCAACAACACGAACGAATTCATGAATTGCTTGATTAGTTACTCCTTCCATTCAATTTAATTACATCATTTTTAATGTCATGCCTTACATAGAACTTCCCTCCGTGTGAGGCACATAGAGAGTAAAGAGCACCTATTTTTTCCCTACTGTACAGGAACAAGTCGTGTATGAGCAATACATTTTTTCCCCCTAATTTCAGTCAGCCTTTGATACGCTCTGACCTATACCATATGCTCCATCACAGCACAGATTCGAATGGATTCTCAAAAAACCTGTGTAACAAATTATGACTCCTTTGTAGACTTTTTAACTGTTCCCGTACACACATTGGCAGGTCGACCAAGTACACACACACATACACACACACACACATACACACACACATACACATACACATACACATACACATACACACACATACATAAAAAGTAGTAAAAACATTGAGCAACGCAGGCACTACTGTAGCTTTTACATCGCTTCCCCAATCGTAAACAAAGTAGCTTGACTTTAGCCCATTCATATATTCGCCAGTGCGTCAGGTAGCCTTTACAGGTAGCTTTGATACTGCATGACAGATTTTTTTTTTATTCTTTGGCAAATATAGATATGAAATGGGTTGCGACACCCTCACTGGGAGAAAGGAAATAGAATGAAATATGTATTTTGATAGGTTTTGTGTACTTTCTCAAAACATAAATATGTCCCGGGCTACGACCACTGTCAATGTAGTTCAAATCAATTTAGTCCAGACACGACGAGATTTTAGCAAGTTTGAAATATTCCCTGATTCCATGCAATCCTTCAATTATGTCGTAAATTGTGAACTTATACTCTGTTTTTGTTTACACAAAGTTCAGTCCTTAAAATAGTAAGGGAATGATGATGTATGTATGTATGTGTGTGTGAGTGTGTGAGTGTGTGTGAGTCGGGAGCTTGTCAACAAATGACTTATACTTTACAGGACTCTGCTCCTTTAATCCACTTTGTACTTCAAGCATTTCCTCATCATGTCACCAGTGAGACTATCAGGAGAGTTGTGTTCCTGCTAATGAAATGACCTCTGACACGACAGCACAAGGAAAAAGTGTACCAATTCGTCCCCAGAAAATCCTTCTTGAAGCTCTACACAATCTCAGGATTAGCCAACTGCCGAGCTGTTATAATCCACCAGCGTATTATTTAGTTTCCAGGAAGTCTCAATGGCTTATTATTACAAAACCAAGACAAGGATGTACATATATAGTAGCTTCATACTAAAAGTAGGATCAACTTCAACTTTTATCTGGGGGAGCCATGGAGGATAATAATTATTGTAGCTACAACAAACACATTGAAAGTCTTACTCATTGGGGAGGAAAAAAAATTAAAACCCAGGGCAAAGTATTTCAACTCTCTTGCCCAAATAAAAAAGGAAGTAACATTAGGGGGACTGAGTTTAATGCAAAGTACGAGGGAAATAAATATATCCCTATATAGTAATGTATGGAAGTAGTCCTTTAAATTCTCTCTGAGCTATATTTAAAGTAGGAGAGCAGCTATGTATGTACATATATTGTTGTGTGTACTGCAATAAAAAAATAACCAGACTATGATTATTGTTTCAATTCTTAGACATACTTTTTTTCCCCCAACAATTACATTTGAATTGCTATGACCTTAAGACAAAGAGAATTGGTGTAGTAGTAGCTCCTAGCATTTCCTATTTACTCCCATTCAAAAAGCAACCTCAATTTCTTGAGCCTTTTTCTTCCACAAGATTTAATGACCAATTGTGTGTGTGTGTGGATGTCGTATATGCTCCTGAACAAATGGAGGGACCATTCCAACTCCCCACCCCACCCCTCCCCCCCACCAAAAAAAAAATTGTTTGTACTTGAAGGAAATGAAAATCAATAGCCATTAAAGAAAATGACATATTTTTTAGTTCCGAGGAGAGTAAAGGAAAAGGGGAATAAAGGAGAGAGAGACTTTAGGAATGAGGAGAAAGGTGGAGAAAGACTGGTCACAACGGGTGGGTTAGAGGTAGAGGACGTTATGACTCAAAATGTGAAGAGTGATAGTGGCAATGACAACTTCCTGGACTTACCATTCATTTGGAATCGTTCCGTGTCAAATGCAGGGAGGTCGAATTCTCGTTCACACCAATGAAGAAATGTCAAGACATCCTCTCGGCTCCAGAGCCTGGGATCACTTGCTATATAGGGAAAAAAGAATAGAATGAAAAAAAAAATCCATCAGAAAATAGCAATGGTATCATAAACTCCTTTCATAGCCATTGTCGGCCTAAAACACAGAGAGACAGTCGTCGGGGAGGCTTCGATGCCGGGAAACACTGATTTACTCCATAGTTCGCCCGAATCTCCGAGGAGAGAGGGAAAATCATAATACTATATAACTAGATATACTATCTACATATATATATTTAAGTATATCTACAGAGTCAAGAATTGAGTTCCATACCTAAGGAGATGGGTATTGTGTGTTTGATATCGTAGGCAAAAGGCAGTTGAGAGGCGAGAGGCGAGGGTAATGCAGCAGCTGAAGCTCTGGATATAGCGGCAGCTGCAGCCGCCGCGGCGGATGGAGACGGTGGAGCAGGGCCCGCATGAGGAGGGCCCAGGGGGTTATATCGCCACAGAAGCTCTGGGCTAAATGGGAGCGGAAGCGGAAGACGCTCCATCCCAACAAGGCTCAAAGGAGGAACTTTCATCATCCGAACTGCCTTTCTCCGGATCTCCACTACCCGGATTTTCCGTTTCGACTCTCTCTCTCTCTCTCTCTCTCTCTCTCTCTCTCTCCTATACACCAGCGAAAAGCCCGCTCGTCGACTACCGAATTCACTTCCTCTGCTGATCACCTAGGGACAAACCATTACACATTATCATCACAATCACTCCATCAATGCACACGCACATGTCCATACATACTAGATATATATACATACATACAAACATACACATAAATATAGTACACTCTCTCTACAAGAGCATCCCTTGAATCTCAGGGAAATAATCTCTTATAAGGTTCAAAATTAACATCGTGGTAAATAGCAATATTTTCTGATATTTTTCCTCCCCCAGAAGATACTCTTGTAAGGGAGTCCCTCTCAGGGAGAGTGGACTGTATGCTTATGAAGGCAGACACTCCATCGAAGTGACTCGTTCTATACACACAGATTTTCTGTATAAGCTTCATTTCAACCCACATCCGCGCACTTTTCTTCTCTCCCTCTCTCTCTCTCTCTCTCTCACTCTCTGTCTCTCTCTCTCTCACTCTCTGTCTCTCTCTCTCTCTCTCGCTCGCAACTACACACTCCTGTCTTTATATAAAAGTTCCATTCTTAAAATAATACTGACAGTCGCCCTTTCTCTTCTTCATCACCTTATTATTGTATCCCTCCTCTAGAGCAAAAGATTGCACCATTTACAGAGAGCCTTCAGTGAACCGATATAACACATGCTCGATTCGCTGGGTTTTTGGGGTAACGCCTGTGAGGATAAGTACCTCCAATGTGGAAGTCGGAATAGGATGGAAAGGCAGCATATAAAGCAGAGACCACACAACCTCAAACAGTCTCCAAATGATAAAATGTACTACTTTCATGCATGGTTATGTTTTGTGCTATTACGAAATTTGAATGTTCGCCTTCGCATGTTTGCTCTCATCCTATAAACTATAGAATATGTATTGATCACCTATTTTTTTTTCCTTCCGGGTTGTTCCCATATCTCTCAACGTCCTATACAAACATTCACACTTACGCCAACAACTTCCCCTCTATTCTACTACTACTACTACTACTACTACTAGTTCTAGTACTAGATATTTTTATATGGTAGACGTCCGTGTGTGCATAAAAAAAAATCAAAATCAAACACTGATGTGCCGAATCCCTATAGACAGCTTGAGCACGCATAAAAATTGCAATTTCCTCAAAAACCTAAACATAGAAAGCAAAAGGCAGAGCCTGTCAGTCTGTGTGAAAAAAAAGTGAGCCAGTGGGTTCTCTCTCCTGCATTTTATCTGTACGATTATATTGACATGGATTTGATAAGGATTCCAGACCTGTGTACACATTTTGTAATAGTACACACACACACACACACACACACACACACACACACAGAGTTACACTACAGAGTTACACTACAGTCACTCTCTCGTGCTTCCTAGAGTCTCGAATAGAGACAGGGGAAAAATCAAGAGCAGGAGAAGTGAGCTCGGGTTGGAATTAGTACATAATCTCGGGCAGTCTAATTCCCCTTTATGATATCCTCAGTGCTCACTTTTCCTCACCTTACTGACCTCAATCGAGAGATTCCTTGTGCGTTGGCGTGTGTAAATAATATTGTAAGCACGTATGTACTCCCATGGAACTTCTTCATAAGAAAAACAAGCATGCATGATGTGCACAAGTTTTGTTTCTCTCTCTCTCTCTCTCTTCCCTCTCTCTCTCTCTCTCTCTCTCTTTTCTCTCTCTCTCGGTCTCTCCTTATTGAATTCAATTCCAAGTTGATACTACCACTTCTACCAAGTACGACATTCAATGGGAGAATACTCTGGTGAAGTAACCTTTCTCTCTCCTATCAAGTCACCAGGATAGAGAGCCAGAGGCAATCAGAGTATAAACAAATATCTCCTCCATGTCTCTCCACCTAGTCTGAATGCACACATCTCCGCACCTCCGGCTCACACTGTAACCAAGTGTGGCAAGTACGATGGAGATAGGATCTTGCAAATTAAAAATAGATGGTGAAAAACCCTAATGTATGCATAATGTATGTCACACCAGGGAAGTCTAGTCTTTCTCATCTCCCGTCGTCCTAGCCCTACATAAGACCGGTGGGAAATGTAAAACGCAAAACGGGATTTCCGCTCAAGTTTTTATCAAATTTATGTCGATCGATTTCCAGGACTACAACTACTTCCACTACACTCTCCTATCACTTTCCACTTTTCCGTTTATTCCAAAACCTCTCTCTCCCAGTATATACTAATCTGTAGTCCTATAACTTGAGCAGAACTCAGCTTGTGCGGCAGTAATGGAAGTAGTAGTAGCATTACATTTGGAAATCTCAAACCAGCACAGACACACACACACACACACATTCACATACACACATTACACACACACACACACACACAGAGACACACACTACAGATACATATAATAGATAGATATAGGTAGACACAACTGTCTTCCCTGATATAAACTAACTTCCGGCAAAGGACTGCCGGAAGCCAGAAAAAGTTTTGTAGAAAAACCAAGACTTCCATGGGCTTTCCAAATCTATTTATGAGCACGTTTTCGTATAAACTTCTCAAATTAAATTTCTGTGCGGCACAACACTCGGGCATAATTTCCAGAGAGACCGTCCATACATGCCTAGGTATCTATCTATGGACATCCCCTGCTACATACATACATACATCGCTCCACTGTAGATACTATGTAATGTAGAAGTAGCAGAGTTGCTTCCTCCGAAAAGAAAAATATTACTTGGTTGAAAATCCCTGCCAAATTCAGGAAGACTATTCACAATGTGTATGGATTCTAATCGAAGGCTTGTCCTTCAACTCTTCCTCGTTTCGTTTCCCCGTTTCCAATTCTCACATTTTCTGTGCTTCAACTTATCTACTGTACAGTGCATGTACATACATGTGATTCAACAACAGGGTATACTGTCCTGTAGGGAATGCATGCATGTTCCATGTTGGACAGGCCCCGCTCGTAGTTTCCTTCTTAAGCTCGTATAATTCCACTCTAATACCTTTAAACACTTCCCATAAGAGTGTACTGTCCTACATACATGTAGGAACAAAACTTCCTTCAACATATGTATACGCATGTAATAATAATCACTTTCCGAGCTTTTCCTGTAACTACAAACAACTAATACTCACTTTGTCGTATTATTCCGTCTCTCTTTCTTTTCCCGAATACATATATGTACATACATATATATATATATATAGGGAGAGAGAGAGAGAGATATCTACATACATACTGATACAATTACATGGGCCTACATGGAGATACATATGCATACAGGAAACACTCACATTGTCATCGCATGGAAATAACTTGTAATCCTCATGTATTCATAGTGGTAAGATACACATGGAGGGTACATGGATAGTTCTCGAGAACTCTATGACTTCGGGTAGTTTTCCTCTGTAATACCAGAAGAGGTGTAAAGAGCTACTAGACGGGAATGGAATCAGGAATTCATTCCTATTTGGTTTCAGCAATTTCATAATCAAACCATAATCTCCTATGTAGGAGAAACTTGACTACGGAATCAGCGCCAAGTCTCTCTCTCTCTCTCTCTCTCTCTACAGGAAAAACTTTTATATCTTTCAATTCAACTGATATTGTTGGCTTGTTCCTTACACAATGGTCTATCATTCTTTCCTTCCACTTACAACATGATCTTGGATGGAGCCCCAGCATTGTGCTCAATGGCTAATCCTACATACAGAGCATTTCCTCATGACAGAGCATACTCCGACCACATGTACTACTATATGCACTATTATTATCGCCTCAGATAGATACTTCAATTCAACATATTTTTGTAAATAAATTTCCTCGAGATATCCCACGTCCATGTACCTACCAATCCATCCACTAAGTTTCCCCTTATAAAATCCATCCCACTACTTGACTTGGCAAAAAAAATAAAATTAGTAATTTAAGATGGACGAGAGTCAAGTTGAAAAGAGCATAATATTTCCACAGCGGATCTATCTCGTAGGATAAACTCTTAGGTTATTTAATTACAGGGCAACAAAACAAACCTCCTACAGCTCCTTGTTTCCTGGTCGTGTGTGTGTATATATATACATACGAGATGGGAAACCCATATGCTGAGGAATCTCTGGGAAGAGGATTATACTAAATTCCCTCGGCTAATTTTCCCTTCCGCTTTTATATAATAATATATTTTTAATTCAACTCGGGTTCAAGCAAGCTGAGCACTCTAAAGGAAGTAACTATATGTACAATATGCTCAGGAAAAACCAACATCACATTCATTCATCAAAGGAGGAGAGAAGAGGGGAAGACAACACAAAGATATACCCACATAAAAGGATTATTTATAGCACAACAGTTAATAACGCATACGAAATCCAAAGTTTCATCCACTAAAATTCCAGTAATAATAATAATAATTATTATTATTACTATTATTATTTCTGAGGGAATTTCTCTTGGAAATAACTCTTGGTCCTTTACTCAATCAATGATCCCTCAAAATTTCACTCACACACAACACACATTCATGTTAAGTAAACATCCGCTCATGATTACGCATTGCACTTGATACAAAAATAATACACACTTGATAATATTTCTGTTGTCCGTGGACTGGAGAGTGTTTATTTGCAGATGGTGAGTTTTCAGTATTTTTCCTTTGGAATTTATATTCTCACAACAGCTCGGAAATATATGGGAACTTCACACAAAATGCACAATTGAATAAATGTATTCAATATTTATTATCCTTAAGAAGGTTCCCCCTTTCTTAGTCAGAATAATATAATTCGATAAATGTTTGGACGAAATCCGAACAAATGGCATGCTTTTTTAAAACATACACTGACGCACTCAAAGTGGACGTCGGGAGGAGGACTGTGTAACGCTTAAATATTCCACACCTTTTTATAAATTATCACACTAGAGGAAATCGGAGGATGAGAAAACTATATGTCGATATAGTACAATGTATCAATTCATCCTCGCAAAAAATATTCCTGAATAAAATCCGGTCACAAGTGGAAAGTATACACACTCCGCACTTGAGAATAATAATTAGAATGGTAATGGAGTAAAATGTTGAAGAAATAAATTTTTGTAACTAAAGTCGTATATTTATTTGTCTATGTTTAAATTATATGAATAAAAAAAATCTTTATTCTTGAAAATAATCCCAAGATTCTCCAAGAAAGGTTCACGTGTTGTCACTTGAAACTTTTGTTTGTACTGTAGAGATGAGAAAAACTATTGATGTTCAACAGCAATGAAATAATCCCATCAAGTCCAAGAGCTCTGGTCAAGATGAAGATGAGTATCAAACTTTAGTAACACAAATGTAAGGAACCACATAGACTGAGGAGTAGAACCCAAGCAATCCCACAGAACAACCGACATGGAGGAAGAGAGAAAACTCAACAGGACACATACGGAAGGACTACTTGAGAACAACTGGCAGCATTTTTCCGCGTTGCAAAAAATTGCATCAAAGCAGGATGATGATTGGCGATAGTAACCACGCTCGAAAGCTCCAGCAAAGGGGTCTATCTTATAACATTATCCTTACTTGACGCTCGCTTCCTATTACTTCTCAAGCTTCTAGTCAAACGAGCAAAAACCAACGCACCAACACTTGTTCTCATACTGTAGGTATCTCCATCAATTCCTCTATACTTTTATGTATCTCCCATGGAGTCACCCTTCCTACAATTTATACACACACACACCTCTCCTTTTGCACAACCACTTGCTATATTACATTTCCTTCGACGATGTATGTATTTCCCACCCGTCAAAATATACCTCAACAATCCTCACTTCCATGCACAAAACTTACAGGACAATACCTATACAATCAAGTCCAAGCTACCCATATTACGTTCCTCTTCCTACTATCTCCCATACACATGATTCCTAAATCCCCCCTTAATAAACTTTTATTTAGAGTTAAACACCAGCAATTTTTTTTTTTCCCGACGTCTTCATCCTCATCCTTATAATTTCATTACCAGACTCTCGGAATCTTTTCTGAGGCAAGGTAACTTCCCCACCAATTGACTCCTTCAGAAATGCTACATCTTGGACAAAAACAAAAGGAAGGGGAGCTCCATGTTTGTAAATTTCTTGAGCGTCACTCAAGTGAAACAATCCTGACATGAAGTCCATCCTGTCATATTTTCTTATGACTCTTCCTATAACTACTAGTACAGCAGACACCAGCATACAAATGACCTATCCCATGCATATGTGTACCTATATTTGCACAGCTATGGCAAAACAGAGCCCAACGCATATTTACATATCTACTACTCGACTGAAGATGCTAAATGTGATGCTTCAGCCCAAACATAATTATTAGCGTCCGTCTCGGACGTGAGGGAATAAGGAATTAAGACTATCAATAAGGAATAAAAAAAACCTCAAGTAAATCAGGATGAAATGACCAGGAAACCAAGACTGTCATAAAATCTTCCTCGTCTGATACAGATACTCTCTGATACCTGAGATAAGGACTAGACACTTTGTATGTAATTATATACAGGCTCCTGGCTCTGTAATATCTGCCTGTGTGCTAACGGTGGTGTAGCTCACGACAATGAGCAGACATATTTATAGGAAATACAGGACGTCGTCAATTAATCACAAAGTACTTGGTGGCTCCGAACCAAGTACTGTACATACATACTACGTACATGCGGGGGAAGACAACAATAGGGAAATGCTATTCTCACTACTGTACTCTGAATAGAAGAGTAAGTGGTTTTGGAATGGAGTGGATACTGGTAGCGATCCTACTTGCGTCTCTACGATGCCGTAATCAATGCAAAGGAAAAACATCGAGATTTAAAAACAATAACCAAGGAATAAGATGATTGTGGAGGTGCAAGGGGCAAAAGTTAACAGGGCGTACACTCCACACAGGCTTAAAAAAACGAGCAATGAAGAAGACCAAGAAGTAGAAGGAGACGAAGAAGAAGAAGAAGAAGAAGAAGCAGAAACAGCAGTCCTCGTAAGCACACACAGGTCTTAGCAAAGTCTATAGCTACAGTGTTCAGGTTACTTCCGGCAACCAACGGGTCTTCCCGTTATCTCACCTCTGTGCCGTTCATACATCCATAAATGCTAAGAGCAAGCCTCACTCTATGCCCCTTGAATTGACACCATATAAATGAGCAGATACTCAACTACAATCATGATCGATATGCACACAGTCCTTGTACCGCATCCTATCCACCGTATTGCCTCTTGGCCTGACCTCTTCGTCATACACTCTCAAACCTGAGATATAGCTCTCCTTTGAGTAATATTACACCAGTGGTTACGCTACGTTCTGCCCGAGCCGAGCTCCTCTGAATTAGTGCGTTTATTTATGTATGTATACACTCATGGTATGTTTTTTTTTTCTGCAAAATCCTCATTTATTTCAGTGTGTCCCAACTGTATTTATATTATGAGTCGCTGGGGAGGAGGAGAGGAAAAAAATTGTATCCTGATTATTGTAAATGTAATTATCATATCGGTTGAGTGTGTCTGGCCCGACTACAACAACTCCTGTTCAAATATCTGGCCTTGTCAACGGCAGGAGTGTAAACTAGAGCAGTGTATATTTACATTCATTCCTGAAATGTGGAATCGCTCATTCCTAAGATTGCTTGGGTTCATTTAGTTAATTAAAATTTACATAGTCATCCAAATTGATGGAAATGGTCCCTGTCTCTCTCTCTCTCTCTGTCTCATTCTGCCTCTCTCTCTCTCTTTCCTCAAAATGTGCCTGCGAAAACACTATAGTTGGCACACATGAGTTATGTACTTACTTGTATCTCTACTGACGGTGTATCAATTATTCCCAACGAATCCCTGGCTTCCTCCCTGTTCTCCTACGTTTATACACAAGAACTGACAATGAAGTGAGTCGACCCGGAAGTATCCATTGATTTTACCTTTCGCTTCCCATATGGCTGACTCTATATCTGTGGAGCTCGACATTACTCTAGCATTACCACATTACTTCATAAAACTCACCTCTCTCTCTCTCTCTCTCTCTCTGTGCCTGCGTCGCTTCCACATTCATTAGTGTATCAGGTATAAATTTAGCTATGCACATACAATCTCACTCTCGGGCTGGTTAGGCTTGTTGTGACGCATATGCTCATGAGTATACGGAGTCACAAGGAACTATTCCTTACGATAGGACACATGCACATGCATAAGTCCATATGCTCACAGTGTAAATTAAATGTGTATAATTTCCCAACTTTTTTCATACCAGAGTAAAAAAAATGATATTTTTCTTCTTCATGGAAACACTACTACTATTTACATATGGGACAAAGTCCCTAATTGATTCATAATTTCCATGTTGGCGTCATAGAGACTTAGTATTATTATTTTGATTTTATCTTTCACTCTAGGAATAATTCTTCTTCCTCATTATTGTCTCCTCATCAGATTTAAGAGCTACATATGTGAGTATGTATTTCCTCACGGGATTTCCAGCCTCCCTCCCTATTCGCTCACATGCAATTCCTCCAGCTCCAGCTATAGTAGTGCACTAGGGTTTTTTATTAACTAGTTGAGCTTCTCAATATGAGCTCCTCTCTCTCAGTCTCTCAGTCACTCAGGGGCTAGACACTAATGATACATATACTAGTAGCAATAATAGTATAATATGAATGCAAGGAAAATAATCACTCAAACCATTTCCGCGATGGGCTTCACGCAACTTTAGTGCAAACCTGAGCAAATGCATATGTACATATATGAGAGGTAGAGCAGACATATATCCTCTCCTGCGGTACTACAAGCCTTCCTGTATAGGCACTCTGTGTGTGTGTGTGTATAAAATGTTTATATAATAATCATCATCTAATCTTTATAGTTATAATTACTCCTGCCTATACATCCACTGAGGCACACGTTAGCCGAAGGTGTACTCTCTGAAAAGCCCAATCCAAGTCACTCCGTACAACTGGAATAAATCTGCATGTAACATTACTTGTAGGAACCAGATTTATCAACCATTACTACCACACATGGTGATTTCCATATAATCCAACTATTGTATGCAGACCGTCAAGACACTTTGAAAGTAATTACTGTACATCTCAAGGTTTCCAGACTCCCCCAAGCTAATATTACTTATTGCTTGGGTCTCCTTAGTCTCTCTCCTCAAACACAATGCCCCATACTAGTACATGCATGGGTAGAGAGAAGACTGCCCCATGTATGTATGTATGTATGTATGTGTTAAAAAACAAAGCACACACGCATTTATGCAACAGCCCCAACAAATGAACTAAACTTCAACTACAAGAATATTGATGTAGGTGTGTGAACAAGAAAACCATACAGAACCTCGCTGAACAGGATGAAGCTACTACTTCCATAGGTCCATTACCGTAACAATTAACTCCACACAACTCTCATATATATATATAGATATACCTACATGGATGTAATGTACCTGTTTTACAATAATTACTTGATTATTACTACAAGAAGCCTAGACTCCCTCCTGTATCTTCTCATAGTTCTATTTCCTGAGCACAATTGAAATTTTAAAGGCGTATTCATTTTCCCCCCTCATTATATTCTCTCTGTACATAAGAACTCGTAAGAAAACAAATTAACGCATATCCCATTAGAAATTACGTATGTATGAGTTCCCTCCCTATACTTGGATCCTATAATTAGATATACTTATACATAGGACAAAAATATGTACATATGCATTTTAAATGCTAAAATCCCCAACCAAAATATTCTCCTTCAAGGAGTTGACTACAAAGAATCTGCTCAACTGTGAAACCCACACTGTTTCCTCCATCCATTATAAAATATAGGGAAGACTTACTTATTGTTAGTCTATGCTTATGGAATAAAATCCTTTGGCAAAATGCATCATGTTTAAAAATATGACTGTAAAGAGTTAATCTCGTGGGGGGGGGGAAATGATCCAGTGTCCTGCGTCCAAGGAAAATCAAGAGTACTTACAATTAGCTGGATTTGCACATCTGCCAACAATTATCCCTTTTATCTCTGACACTCACGGGAAGCATCAAAGGGAAGCTTACTGGCACATTATTACCTTTGCTTTGCTTTAGGAAAAGGGCTAGACCAGCGGGCGGACAGTTCAAAATGACTTGTGAAATAATGATGGAATCTTATGGAATCACGCCTTTCCGCTCAATCCACAAAGCAGAGTCAGAGGGATGAGGAGATAGGATTTTAGGAGATATAAACACTCGCAAAATATCCCAACCCTGTGTGACTCTTGAGTCAATCTTGAATTTTTAAAAGGAACAACATTCCTGGCTCATTTCTTCATTCTTTCTTTCTTTACATACACACACTCAAGACTCACTGGGCGAAGTAAGGAAGAAAATATCGGATGGGACTCTCCGCATAATTACTTATTTGTTTATGTGTTTCAGGTACTCGCTTTAATGGTCCCATGGACGGATGACCTCCAACTACCCAGCCGTGTGTGTGCGTATAGGATTAATCAATCCTCCATGTATATTACATGTAGAGTAGAGTATTTATTTTCTAGGGGCTTCTTCTTCTGCATTATAAAAAAAAGTACATTTGGCTAGTTGGGGAGAATGGTTGAAACCAGTAATAACCGAAGACGGATGGAGACAACAAAATAATTTACTACTCTCTCAATCTTTAAGCAACATTGACAATGGACATAGGAGGAAGTATGCACGGGACGAGAGAGGCCAGGCCATAGAGCTTGAAGATGTAAAGCAGTTCCCTCGTTACAAGCCCTCGTCTATTGGTAATAACAATAACAACCCACACGCACTCCTCACAGTAGTAAATACTGCATAGAAACTTCCTACTACATAAATATATGCATTGACAACTTCAACTCCTCAAACACACACTGTAGATATATACACATACATATGGTCTCCCATGTAAGTATAAGTATCTATATACAAGAGCCGATGAGCTATTCCTATCCTAAGCCTTGGATGAGACTGCACGGTCTGTCAACAATTTCGGACTCCCCATAATATTTTATTGCCATTATTATTTTTACTGCTGGCCCAGGCTTAGACGAAGCCCTGGAATATATATTATTATTATTATTATTATTAGACATCCATATATCCTCCTTTTTGCTCAAGATATTTCCCAAAGTAGTCCTCGCAACTAGTCGTTTCCTAACTACTAAACTTGGAAATAAAACTCTGATTGCATTTGAAGATTGTGCCAATGAAGCAACCACTACATCATTTCCGGGTCTCTCTCTCTCTCTCTCTCTCTCTCTCTCTCACTCTGTTTCTACAGTCCCAGTGAAAGATGGCTTATGAAGAAGATAATCGTCCTAGCCCAACACAAGGTACATACTACCCATCACACCAGTTGCAGTTCTAGGCCAATTGATTTACTACTATAAACGTCGCTCATCATCATCATCATCATCATCGTTATAAACAAGATAAAAAGAGGCGCATCAACTTCAAGTGCATCAGACTACTAAGGCGTTGCATGCCTCTATGTATCTATCTATGTATGTACATACGTAGAGTGTACAGTCGCTAAGCCCTATAGCAGAGCAAAAGAAACGATCCCATGAGGCTGATTGTCATAGAGGAATCCCAATGCAATTCAGAGTGGAGATTATATGCTCAAACCATTGTTAGATATATCAAATAACCCTTGCATTGTTAATGAAGGTGGAAGACAAATTGGTGCAGGAATAACTAAAAATCCATCTTTTTTTCTTCTTAGATGTAATTATTGTAGGATGTGTCACATCTCTCGAGATTTGTATTACATTCCTTCCCTCCTCCTTCTCAGAGCGGAAGAGGTTTTGTTGTGTGTATATTTTTTGTTGTGCTCTAGGTTTTCTCGTTGGAATGATTACATCTAACTTTTTGAAATTTTTCCTGGTATAGATATAGTAATGCCTCTGAGTGTAGCTACAATTAATCCATCAGGTTTAGGTATGTATTCGGAAATGCTCAGATAATTCCATACGACCATATCCCTGTTCTTCTCACAGAAAAAAAAATACTTGTGGGTACTTAATGGATTATAAATGGTTAGTTAACAAGTTAGAGTGAAAAATTTTCTTTGTAGCGTCCAATGTGCAGTGTGTATATACTAAGCCTTCTTCCGTGTATACATAGGATATATTATGCGAGTGCAAATTTTAAATGACAGCCTCTTCATTTTCAGGGTCATGAGAATTGAGGAAGTACGTGCTTGCGTATAGATAAAAGAACCTTTGGCCTATTCATACATTCTATATCCCTCTTAACTTTGTTTACTCGTTTATTCGCTCCTTTTATGATTGCCCCGTTTTTCTTAAAATTGCAACTCGAGCTCCACACTGGAGTAAAAATTTTTTTTTTGTATCCTTTTTCCCATTCGTCATTTTAAAAAATCATTGATAAAAAACTGTCAAGTCTAAATATTTATTCATTTCAACTTCCAAGGAATTAACCCCACGTGGGAGTACATCCCGAGATTTCGCAATTAGGAGGAAAAATGATGGTAAAAATCCCACCACTTGATTTTTTTTTCTCCCTCGACAGCACCATTTTTATCCTTACTCAATGAATAAGATTACTATTAAATACTACCACTGCACATTTTATTTCAATTTTTTTTTCTATCATTAGTTGAATCTACAAGAAGGAAATTTGTGGTGCTCTTGTGCATTATTTTTGAGTCACAATTATCCTCTTAAGTATGAGCCAATCTATGTAGGTTTTGGATAGGTTCCTCTATAGACAAAACCAGTTTAATGACATACACCCCTCTCTTGAGAACGAGCTCATATGTACGGAACCTTTTTTTTTATTTTTTAAATTCAATTGGATGGAAAGGTTTCCACGTTTTGAATGCAAATACGATTGAAATTCAATCCTTATTTAGGTGGAGGCAGTAACTGGGACTTCTCGGAAATATTGGGGGAAAATACAAACATCGTCAGCGGCATCTGCTTAGTCACTTGGGAGGGAAGGAAAACTTCCGGCAAGTTTTTCCCAATACTGGGACACACCAACACACACGCATACATACATGGATGTGCAAGGAATTTATAGAGGCAGGTAGTGAGATTAACATGAGCCGTACGAATGGGAGAAGGTTGCCAAAGTCAATATGCGTTCCATATAATAATACTGTAGGTACTACTTCTTTGATATGCCTCTTTGAGTTCTCAACCGAGTTCTCCTCTTCCTCCAGAATTTTTACACGCTTCACTTTGCACAAATATACGGGGAAGATGTACAGAGTGCGTTTTTGTGGAAGGTAGATACATACATATATATGTACATACAGTTCAAGAAAAAAAAACTAGGATGTTGTTGTCAGAAGAGGGAGAGAATGTGTACAAAGATTTATATAGGAAATTACCATAGTCCGTGTGATATATGGAACAAGATCCTATGCCTATGAGAGTAGCAGTTGTGACTCTATGAGTCTATATTTGTACATATTTATTTACATACATGGAGAATATGGCACATGAGAGCTGCATACTCTAAATTGAGTAGCAAGCTTCGCGGAAATCGCAATTGGCAAACAATGTCTTTCTCAACGACTGCCTATTCTAAACAAATCTCTACCACACCACGCCAAGATTCTACATGATACTTGAAAATACCATCAGACGGAGCAATATTTTCTTTGGGATCCTATCTTTTTTTGGCCTGCATAGATACATACGATATTATTATTTACAGAGAGACATTCCACCATCCTCACGTAACCTATGCCATAGGGAACTTTATTTCCCCTCTCTGTAGACCAGTGTAGCCACAAGATAAGCAAAACAAAGTATGTCTAATCAGCATAAAAATATTTAAACTTGAGCATTACTCATTTTTACTATCCCAACGAACAACAAATTAAATCTTATGTTATTTATCTAAACATAGATACTCACTCAAGGAAATTAAAATAAAGGGAGTCCTCCTTCAATTCCCAAAACCTGTACCAATCATTTCCCATCGGTTCAATTTATCTGGTTGAGGAAGAGGGACGGAGAGATAGAGATAACGAAGAGACGGAGAGAGACACACACACAGAGAGAGAGAGAGAGAGAGAGAGAGAGAGATGCAGAAAAGAAGAGGGAAATAAAGAGTCTGTGCAAAAACATTTTAAACTTTTGCAAAATGACCGTAACTGTTTTCCTTCGCTTCAAAGCTCGCTCCTCTCATTTCCTTCCCCAACATCATATGACCACCAAAGTCACTTAGGATTGAGGTAGGGAGGGGGAAAAAAAGTGATAATAAAGGCCACAATGGCTCATTTACATTCCTCAATATCCCGAAATGTATCGGTCAACGTGAGAATCCAACGGTGGGTCATAGGTGAGAGAGGGAGGGCATACAGCACGTCCACACGTCTAAAAAGTGCAAAACTATATCCTTGTGGAAAATATCATTGCTCTCTATCGTCTCTTTGCACGTGGGCATAAATCTTGTCCGAGGGAATGGATACCCCATCAGAAATTTTTACACTCGCAACAACTTTGAGGCCCTAGAAAATGTCAAGCCAGCCCACGTTTGCGAAAAAGATGGAGTGGTTGAACAGGAAATACTGAGAGAGAGGACTGTCGAGACGTTCAGGAGGCTAGGCTAATCATGATAAGATGTGAGGCTGACTATGTGCAAGGGTATCCCATCTTTCTGTATATCTACATATAAATTGCTAATGTTTGAGCTTACACACACACACACACACACACACACACTCACACACACAAAATATGTACACCATGGATGGGAAAGACACACACACACATACACACATACACATATCATATGTATATGCCTTGTGGCGAGCTCCCACCGTCCAAGTTATTTGGACAGTATGCTGTAAAAGTTACATCAGGAAGGGGACGGAAAAAACTACGTAATATGTATTACGATCAGAAATATGAAGATGAAGTTTCAAAAACTGGTCTCACAACTTTTCCAAAAAGTCGCAAGTTAACTTACACTCAACGCAATACATTACATCTCGCATGTCTCTCGTCTCTTATTCATCCTCTCTCTCTCTCTCTCTCTCTCTCTCTCTCCCAGTAATAAGTCCTATACATACTTATAAGGTGGATGTGCAAAAACGAATTGACTGAATAAATTTGAAACAACCAACTGCAGACCAAGTTGGGCTTAATCGAAGCTGCTTATGTGTACCTCAACAACATTCTCGCTAGACAAAAACTGACATTTTTTTTTCTATTCCCCACATCTCCAACCTACCCTTACACTCCATAGGTATTCTTACACGCTTCATACTTACTTATTATTATGCACTTGAAAACGTCCTACGTGCCTTTGAGACTCACTCGCTTACAAAATACTTGTCCACATTTATTATTTTTCATTTCAAGATTCCACCTGATCCTTCCACAAGATTTTTTCTCTTGTAAGCGAGTAAACAAGCGAGTTGAAGACAAACCCTTGATCATCCGCAGCTTAAAAGTAACTTTTTTTTTTGCTATAAACTCCCTCTCTCTCTCTCTCTTTCTCTCTCTCCCTCTCTCTGAAGATCATCCTTCGGATGACTCTTGACCATATACAAAGGCAAAGGAACGTAGCATGAATGTATTTATTACGCGTTATTTCCTAACTCAGTTCTTCCTTTAAAACTATTTTTTAACAACCTGAGCTCATTACCAATCTGGGCGTTTCTACCTAATGTAATAACTTAATACCTTTTACGTTAGGCTCGTTTTGTGCACAAGACTGATCTCCTCAGTGATAGACATATGAACTCACACCGAACACAAACAATGACTAACTGTAAGACAAAAGCACTCAAAAATATCCATTCTACATGGGATTACACATATATGCAATCATCCTCTTTTTTTTTCTCCTCTCTTCTTTATCCAATCAAAAAGCCAACCTTTTCAAATCTTGGAAAAATCCTCACAAAGAACAACAGGTTTTAGTGTAGAAGTGGGATAGGTTGGAGTTCCATAAGATTTTTCAAAAGTTGTTTTTTAAACAATTCATTGAAGTTCCTCCTGAAGAAGAGGACTATGAAGAAAAAGAAAAAGCAAAAGAAAAAGAAAAAGAAGAAGGGAATCGGGAAAAAAACTGTTGAAGCAAATCATACCAGCAAGGGTTTCCTATATACATAGGGAGGAACAGTAGCTTGTAGACACAAGCCCATGCATAATAGTCTCCTCTCTGAGGGAAGATGTTGAGATGGGAAAACCGTTATCACATGGATAGCCACACGGTATATGTTAAAACCTCTCATTAAATGTGCCACTGAGTAAAGTTTGAATTCTAGTCGAAGGCGGAAGCGATAAGGAAGTAGGTGATTTATTTTAAATGACGATTCAATGCACAGCTTCACAAGTCTGCAACATTTCTGTGTGTAGACATGTATAATGTATATTACGCGAGAAGAGAGAGAGAGAGGAAAGGAAGGGGCTGTCGTGGGTGCTTTTTACTTTAGTAACCAGCATCCCAAGCATATTACTACTACAAGAGAGTGGTGCTTTACCACCACTACACACTTCTCTCTGCTCAATGTATCTACACTATAAAGCACTGACTCAGACAGTACATATTTAGCTTGAGATATGTACCTACCTAGTCTGAGAGATGCATATGTAATTGTAGGCCAAATGACGACGACGGTTACTACTTTATTCTCGTAGCTCTAAAAAGTAGTACCTACCAAGGGGCGTCTCATATGCGAAGGTATTATTACTATAGCACCAGAAGTGACATCAACTATAAAGGCACTTTCCGACTTAACTCCTCGTCTATGCTAACCGATGATGGCCCGAGCGAAGTAGTAATATCGTATGCATCATTCCGTCCTCTCTCTCTCTCTCTCTCTCTCTCCTCACTTGGACGTTTTATTAATATGATAAAAGTGGGATGTCGGAGCCAGAAATAGAATAGAGGAAAGTGTGCTAAAATATCTCTTCATTCTCAATAGTTTCTCTTCCTATCAATTCAGACACATAGACTTTAATCATCGCTACCGGCATTCCTTGACTCTGCATTGAAACCTTACCATAATCTACACGTCCTCTCCTGCATCTCTTGACTCAGTAAACTATGTACAGTGTACACCTCAACCCATCCTCATTTCAACTCTGTTTACCTGCTCCTTTAGCCATCATCATTATCGCTCCCATACGCACTCTCCCAATGCCTTCCCTACCACACTGAAAACTTTGCTTCAATCCAATCTAAAAATATACGCAATGGCACTTTATAAGTGTGTACATTTCGGCACTCACTCCGACTCACTTCCATGGAGATACATACATACATAGGTGTACATACAGAGAACATAAATACATTAGCATGACTGGGAAGTACAAGTATGTATGTAGCCCTGGAAATGTCATGTGCATAAACGTAGTGACTATCTGGGACTGTGAGTGTGTGTGTACATAATTTAAATTGAGCGTGCAGGGGAAACGGCTTCTCGGGCACCTTCTAAACCAATTCCAACTCCTTCCTCATAATCTCTCCCATCCTTCCTTTTTAAAATAGTTTTCTATATTGTCTTCAATATTTACTCACTAACATACATTTCTGGGAGGAGAAATAATCAGGCTCACAGTGTGAACCACAATTTCGTTCTAGCTCCGTTGCGTTCGTGTAAGCATTAGTTCAACTGATTCCGATGGCCATGATGTGATCTTCTCTTCTTAACCACGCGTTAACTTTTTAACCCTAAACTTGCCTCTCTCTCTCTCTCTCTCTCTCTCTCTCTCCCTCTCTCTCTCTCTTTCTTTCTGTGAGAAAAATGCATGTGCAGTCAATCCGTTAATTTTGGTCTTGTGTACACACATACAGACAGACCATTCTCTGTAATGCATGTAAATTGTAGGTAATACGCGACCTTGAATTAGTTTTTGCAACATCACGTCCTTAAATTATTTCCGACTTTAATTTCCGACTCTTTTTTTCATTAGAATTTCAATGGAATTTGGGATTTTAGCAAGTAATTCCCATTGGACCTTAAAGGGTCTGGAGGTCTTTGAAAAACCTTGCCGAGGCTCAATTTTTTCTCTTGACAGTAAAACTTTAACTGGGATTCAAAAACCTAGAAGCTGGGCATTGGAAGGTTAGTTTTGCGTTTAAAAATATGTAGATACATATGTGCCCAAAAAAATATTTATTTGAAGGTACCAATCAGTGGGGGGAAGGAAATAGAAGAAAGGAAAGTTTTCCTCCGGCTCTGACTCCCGCATTGTAAAATAACAGCATAGGACAAGAAGCTTGACCGGAAGGGGAAAAAAATGAAAAATTGCGTATATTCCAGGACTGTACGGACGGATACAATTGTAAATAATAGTGGTTTCGGAGTTTTTAGGGTAACCCAACTCCAGGAGTAAATATAGGTCTTGTCATGGTTATTTCCAGGTCCAGGACGGGAAACATGAACAGAACTTGGTAAGGTAAGATTGTACGTACATACAGAAAAAGTCTTGGATCCAGGAAGCTAGGATATACATAGATATGTGAACTGACTCCCATACTGTATTGTAACGGAGTACACTATGTAGTTAAGTGTGTGTGTGTGTGTGAGGTTGTAGGAGGTGTAATACACTTATGTATACAAGGGAGTAAATGATATATTGAACTTTCAGCGAGGATAATTTCATACGTGGGTGGAAGCGGAATTGGATGTTGGTGCACAGTGCTCATACATATGTACCTACTCAGGAGAGAATTGGCTCTACTATTATCGCATAAAATGAGTACTTTGAATGGCAAATATCAGGTTTTTATTTACTCTCGGACTGCAGACAATATATACATATATATATATATATATATAAGAGAGAGAGAGAGAGAGAAAGACAGAGCTGTATCTTCTTGGGAGCATTTCTCTATACTCGCATGGCTAAATATATAGGACTCGGGAACAATCAATACTAGAGTAACATTTGGAGCAGACTCAGCCAGGAATGAAATAGTTAGCGAAGTCCGCTCCTCCAGAAGAGTAAAAACTGGAGTATGTGTGGCAAGAATAAAAATATTTTTCGACCACTAATCGGAGTCCGGATCAAGAATGAAGTCGGCCTAAAATTAGAATTTCATACAGAGTACCACTTTACATGCAACCGGAAATATCGTGACTGCTACCTCTTTATACGTAAGAGCCGATGCTATGTGACCGAGTGGGTCCTATTTTTTCCCCCCCTCATGCTACTCCTTCCTATACATAGAAGCTGTTAATCGATCCATTCTGAATGGAGTGATCGATGCAAAAACACCAAGGAAAATAGGCAGTCCAGGTAGTAGTCTAATTCTCGACACGCTACCACACCACACCGGCTTCCTCCTTCCACACAAATGTTACCACCGTCTCAGACTTATGAGACTTTTACACAAACACAAATACCCCGTCTCTCCGTTACTATTTCATTTGTGCGACATTTATCCCAGTCCCAGGGAGTGCATGGGCCGTACATATCTACATATACATACATAATCATCTACCTATTTCTTCTTGGGCTTATCAAGGCAGGAACGGAATCATACCCCATCCGAGTGAGTTACCTTAACTGCACACGGAGACGGATTATTATTATTGTTATACACTTTTATGGTTCACAGGAGCCTGGTCTATAGGGGTATAGCGAGCTTCAGTTGTCGTGCGGGGACTCACATACATAAAATAACATGTATAGGTATATATATTACATATACCCAAACCGTAAACGTGCTCACAGTTGTAAGGTTTTTTTTTGTCGACTGGTTCCTTTCCCTGTGTACTATCCAATTCACTTGTTCAAGAGAAGACCAAGTACATAAGGAAGACGTTGTGGAGTATGGTGCATATTTGTATGTATGAAGTGGGGTCCGCTCAAAGCTTCAAGATGGAATAGTTACATAGGGAGCGTTCTCAAAAAATGTTTTTGGCCTAAATAACCACGGAAGCGTACACCAACTGTTCCGGTTTGCATGCTATTTTTTCTTTTGCCTCATACGCGTTGCTCTTATTTCAAGAAAATACACACATAAATATACCACCTTTAACATTTTTATCCACACACTTGAGAAGGAGGAGAGTATATACGGAGGAAGGCTTGGGATGTACACATTCCCAAGTCTTATAGTCAATACTCTCCATGCACACATAAAAAACCCAACTTATGCATGGAAACACAGAGAGGAGAGAGGATGGGACATTACATGCAAAAACATCTGTAGCGAGGAACATCGGAAGGATTGATATCACTTGTCTTTTACTACACTAGTACATGGACTACTCCACAGAATATTGTGGATGTGCTTGGGCTCCTTGTGTGTGTGTGTGTGTGTATGTGTATGTGTGTGTGTCTGGTTGCCTGTATAAAAAACAACGACATACCTATATCTATTTTTATCGTAGTTTACACCTACAGACAATATAACATATGACAGGGAAATTCATACAAATCGCGGCAGACAACAGAAACAGTTTGAGAATTCTCTTCTTCTAGTACACACAACAAAGGAACTGAAGGGAGGGAGGGAAAAAAAAAGAAGAAAAGATGGGAAACTATGTTCATGCTCCCAGTAGCCTAATATTTGTAAGATTTTTTCCCCCTCTCTGTGTGTGTTTGTTGTCTCCTCCGTCTTTCCCTGCCTTCATCTCCTTGCAAAATGTAAATGCATACGTAATAACAGAGGATCTACAATGCACATTTTGCTTTTGGTGCAGGGACAGAAGACTTCCATAGAGATGCGTATCTGGGAATTGTATATAGCCATATGAAGTATTGACATATCAAAAGCAGACACTACTACATACAGTATATGGACAACCGACTCGCCATCCCCAAATAGCCCATGTTAATGTACATAGAGGACATTTAAAATTACTGTCTTCTTCCTTCCCTCGTCGTGTAGTATTTACTCTGTCGTTTTCTCAGAGTGTCTCTTTGTATGTTAATGTGAAATAGCAGCATAGAGAATCGTGTGCGAAAATAGGCACGATTCATGAAACATAAAACCTCTGACTATATACGTCACGCTGAGATAATTTTTGAAGGAAGAGGATTTGGGGTCGCATCTTAGTGCCACCGTTTCTATCCTTGAGTTGTCTTCCGTATCCGAACAATAATAACATGAGGGGGGAGAAAAAAAATCTCTTCTGTGTATATTTATGCACTGCTGTAGGCACAACAGGGAGATATCTTTTGCACAGGACACAGGCCTATTATATTGGATGGATCCAACATCATACTCCCGTGCGTCCATAAGTATAGATACGTAAGAATGAATGGTATGCACCAAAAATCAAGCCTTTTCGCCTCTCCTCCACTACTCATTATTAACACGCGTATTTTAGTTGTTGCGTTAATGTGTGTCCAATTTAAATCCTTTCATTTTGTACTCATCCCACCATCCTTGTATGTAGGGAGAGTCCTCCTGTGTGTCTCAGGATACGTGGATTATCTCAACCACCCCTCAATCTCCCTCCCCCCGAAAATAGCATTAGTAAATCAATTACTGTTCATCATTCGCACTCAAAAATCAATTAATTTCAAATAGAAAGTTTAAGCTTCCTGATACATTATTCATAAACCCGTCAAGATGAACTCAAGTTTTTATTTAACCTCTTCACAGATTTTCTGGAATAATTATTTTTAAAGCTCAAGTAACATCTTAACGTGATATTTCACTTGAATTTATCCAAAAAAAAACGACTTGGTCAAACATCATTCTCAACTTTGAATTCTACAGAGTCTTCAACAAATAGGAGATTCTAGACGAAATTGTATTTTCTTTCATACAAATATCTATAGATATCTACATATGTGAATATATGCACTCAAACATTTCCTGAATATTCCATAGAATTACTAGCTTTGTGTGGAGCTGCAACCTTGCCAGAGTTTTTGCCACCACTCAAATAAATAATTACATACACGTACAGGTTATATTCATAGGGCGTGACGTAGTCATTAAGAATTTGTTCTTCACGTGGGTTAGGCTTAGATTAAATAATTAATTGGAATGTTGTAAAAACTGGCTGATTCTCAACTTGAAGTTGTACTCGTCCAGGAGTTTAAAATTACTAGAACGAGACCATTTTGCAAAAAAAAAAAAAAAAAAAGAAAGAAATTATGACAGCCTCCAACTCTTCCTATTATATTTACAGTTGGTATGTTTCAATACAAGAATTTTATTTGAGTCAACCCAGAATCCACTGGCTGTAGAAACAAGTGTGGTGTCATTTTGTTTTCATAAGTTCATTGGAATTAATAATTTACAACTTTCTACCAGAAGGAGATTCCTCTATATATTTAGTACCTCCAATTATTTCAACATTGAAAAATGTCAGAATTTTATTCAATTAATCATTTCATAAAGACAACAAGTGGCACTTCTGTAAAAAAAAAGAGTCAACTTTGTCAGTTCAACATATTTTAGCTCACGTTGATAAAAGTTAGCTGAACCAGCCCCAGGTATATATTGTAAATAAATATGGGGATAGGAGCAAAACAACATGAGTGTTACATTTAAAAATGTAATTGTACAACACAAGGATGAGTGTATACACACGGAAAACTAAGTTGTACTAATAAGCTCAAAGTTATGGCATAAATATATGTAAAAAAAGAATGTACAGGCATTCTTTTTTTTTCCTCTCTCTCTCTCTCTCTCCCTCTCCCTCCGCAGTGCTTGTTGTGAGAGAATATAAAAAATACGAGAATGAGAATGTATTTAGCAACCATAAGTTGAGCGTCTCTTTCATCCTCTCTACCTTTTAGCACAATGCAAGCGCTTGAACGGAACAGAATGAACGTAATACGAAACAATTATTTCGAATTATTATTGTGGTTGCATTAATTATATTCCGACACCTGGTGCTGTAGAATAACAAAAGATACGCGTATCACGTCGAGAGACGTAACAAAGGCGAAGGCATACAAAAAGGACTGCAAAAAGATGTAACTACAGAATGTGTGCCTCACATATGTGAATATACATACACACGACATATATATTACAAGTGCATCTCGCAATTTCAAACCTTCTTCTTCCTCGACACTCTACTTCAACTTTAAATATGTAGTGTTGGTTCCACAGAGTGCTACGTAATAGCGACTAACATCTCGTAGGCAAGCAAAAGCCAATGAAATAAAATAAAACTTGAAATTGCAAAAATACTATATGTATGCATCTCCCTCTCTCTCTCTCTCTCTCTCTCTCTCTCTCTCTCACTCTACAATGACTGTCTGCTAAAAACAGTGCCTATGTCTCGTAACACAGGGATCCAGTATTATGCCTATATGTAGGTATTTCTCTTCATTTAGTAAATCATTCGCACACATATCACTTTATGATCGTTAACGAGTGTTATTCCTTAATATGTACCCGTTGAACAGGCTGCCTCTAGAATCATAAAGTCAAACAACTTAACAATAAACTACTGCTATATGCCCTTTCCGAGTGTGTAGGGAACCCAACTTTGTCGATGTTCACTTTTGTACTTACACCTTCCTCTCCCAGCTCCGCAACGTAATATGTCAGTAACCATACCCACCCTGACACTTGCTGCTAAGGATTTTGGCCTGCGTTCGTACAGGCTCTAGAACATAAACTGTAGTCCATAGCTTTGGCAAATAATTCTTGAGAAGAAAACAGAATCTCCTTATTTGCCAAAACCATAATGGTATGTGCAAATTATGTTATCCCCCTCCCAAGTATACGCCTGTAGTTACTCAACAATAAAAATTCATGTGTGTAGTTATTAACTACCCACGCCTTGATTGGATCTGCATATTGTCGGTGGAGAGGCAGAAGTAGAGCCGAGGAATCTCCTCATATTACGTACAAGGTGAACCACTTGGGGGGAAGTTTCCTCAAAAAATCAAAATTAAAAGGGTTCATTAGATTTTGGGAAGTAATGTAATTAAGTCCATGTTGTTTCTCGGGACAGGGATAACTGCCGAGAGTTCATTTGGCTCTGAGGTTCAGAGATATGTGTCCAGATAGCTCCCTTTGCCTCTCCACCCTTCATTTCCTATGACTCTCCTGGTTCGTGTATATTTTGTTGTTACCTGCACAATCCCACCAACACAGTGCATTACGGAGACGTCATTATGTTTAGATTATATATTTTTATATAGATACATATGCAACCCGATCAAACTCCATCATCCATCCATGTTGGCCAAAGGATGAAATCAACAATAAATAAGATCTTGGAGCGGAATATAATTATATACATTTAATATGAGCAGCATTATATGCGTATTTTATGAATACTTACTATTGCATGAACACTTTATCAATTTATCAGTATCTGCAGATAGGGCATATAGGGGTATACATATCTATCTATGCACAGCACCCCACCAATCGACATGTAAGGAATATCTTGAGAAACCCCATAAGGCACCTTCACCATAAAAGAGTAATAGTGCACCAATGTCCAATCCATTACATACTCTTGAACAATATACTTCCCTGTAGTGATTACTAGGGAGTTTGCTCACAATCAGTCATGGATAGTCATATAGGCTGAGTATATTGTATAGATACTTATTACATTATGTAAGACCAGAGCCTCCCCCGTATACAATCACTGTACTAGATATTATGGCAAACAAGTATGGTCAAGAAAGCATAGTCAAGTCTGACTGTCTGTAAAAAGAGAATGGAGGTGCACAGTGCAGACAGTAGTTGTAGTTGTATTGTAGTAGCCTATAGTCTGTAGTAGTAGCAGTAGTATAGGAGCTATATCTATTACAAAACCAATTGCTGAATTCCCGTCATTATATTTCTAGACAGCAAGACATGTATGGTTGAGGAGGAAGAGGAAGAGACATTACTGCAGTTTACAACATGTATTTTTTTTTACATGAGCATATAGATATTATATTTATATATATATTGGATTGGACTCAGTTAGCCAACGCACATACACACAACTGCAACTTGCAACACTCATGGAACCCTGTGAACTCTGTCCCTTTTGTACACATCACACTGTACTAATGAGGGGAAATATGTCTCAAGAATTACAACAATACAAGGACCTTATTAGCCCCATCATGTGTAGTAAGTAATTCCTCAACTCCTATCTCTCCTCCCGCACAACACTGTACTGTAGTACACCATCAAGTGTAACAAATCCATCCGAAACAATTGTAATTTGCAAATTACACTTTGGACATTTCCACAGCGGCAGTAGTGTGGTTCCCCCTTATACATACCTACATATGTGGAGATATATCCTATCCATATACGATTACAGACACTTACTCTAACGAATGACTCGCAACATTTCTTAAAGGTACATGTGACGCAATGAGTCTCGTGCGGAAGTATTTCCTTATTTCACACCCCATCATCCGTACTGCTGTTAAGTAAGCCAGTCCACACAGGAAATTAAATGGGTAGCTCCTCATGGTGCATACAGTTTAACTGCTAATAACTTATTAACTCAAGTCAAAAACTTCCCATCCAGCCCCACCACCATGCATACTTACATGATCAGACATACATATAGATACATCAGGGACTACCTCTTCCTCCACAAACTATTAACTATATAACAGACTCATTGTTAGTTAAACACTCAAATTATAAAGGATGACGAGCCAGATTTGACGGATAATGTCTCAAGCGGAGATACAATTTTTTACTCTATTTCACATGCATCAAATTTTGCAAGGACTTTATGTTACATAATCTTTCGTCGCCATACGGCAAGGAGAGAGAGAGAGAGACACATGCAGACATAGGGAGAAAGAGATAGAGAGAGAGAGAGAGAGAGAGAGAGAGAGAGAGAGAGAGAGAGAGAGAGAGACTTGAGAAGCCTCAGAGACAGTGACTATAAAACATCTTTACACATATCCTCATCAAGTTTCCCCACACAGACACCAACCACTCGCAATGGGATTACAGACATAAAAGTATTTCAGCACAATGGTCAGTGTGTTTGATTGATGATTAGAGAACCACCACCCTCCAGCCCTTGGCCATATATTGCAAAGGATTTGTGGTTAATAATAATGATAAGAGCAATGTTGATCGAAGTGATGAAATCCAATCAAATGGTAACATAAAATCACGGGATTCAGGAAGGAAGAGAATTCTTCTATTAGGGTCATGAAAGTCCTATGAACAAATTCTCAGCCCACGACAGTTGTAACAACCTGCATTCAGATTGTCACTTGTCACATGGTGAGTAATTGACGAAACCAATTGAAGCAACGAGAGTGCGCACATAATGAGCTTTTTAATTCCAGAAAATTAGAAACAGGTTACACTGTCAATTCTCCAACTATTCCAAGTTACAGGCTTATTGTTCAGGGAGACAAAAAAGAGAAAATAGAGAGACGATGAGAGAGAGAGAGAGAGAGAGAGAGAGAGAGAGAGAGAGAGAGAGAGAGAGAGAGAGAGAGAGAGAAGGGGGGATAGACATAGGGGTATAGATTGCATTTTATGTAGCTTCAGAAGTTAGAGCGAATACTAATTTTAAATGCTGACACCTCTAATAATAACAGAGTAAAGTGAATGAAAGTCCAGGATTTTTGATATGTGCATATGCATGAGGTGGGGAAATCATGTGGAGGCATCATGCCGTAAACAAAGCTTAGTCTGGTATTTTGAGTGCATGTACTCACACACAAGCTATTATAAATAAATATGTGATGACAAGACAAATGGAGAATCGAACCATCTACAGTAATTAATATGCAAGGCATACGGCTCATTGATTGGGAGTCGCACCGCTTTCAAATCACAAGACTCAGCAACTTGACATCAGGAGAAAAATGATTGGCAATGACAGGGAAATGTGAGCGAGGACATAGCAGCGGAAATTCTCAGAGGCATTCCGGTATCAAATGTATTTAAAGCTTTCAAGAAATATTAATTTGGTGCACATGTCTGATAGGTCCATAATCCCACAGACCTTACTATATGGTACGGACAGGACTGATAGTAGTACTAGTACAAGCCCGTAATTACACATGCAGGCCGAAGACAAACGCGAGAGAACTATCGTACCATCCAAAATTAGTGATAAAAAAAAAGAGCAATAAGAAAAACGTAAGGGGAGATGCATACATGGATTAAATATATGTACACCCCGTTCCAATCAAATGGCCAACACACGCCCAAACCATTCAACAGACTTTATCGATGACTCAGTTCTGGATATCAATTCACAATCATAGCTCTATAATTATTAGTACGCACAATAATAATATATTCAAAGAACAAGTTGATTTCCTCGTTCCTTCACGCAGTCCCTTTATATATATGTATGTATATATAATTATGTAAAGCTTGGGATACGAAAATAAATGAGTATTGTTGAAATCAACTATTTACAATCATTTCCTCAGTAATCGGCATCCGACATAGAGAGGGCCACAGGCTTGCTAAAAAGCCAGTCTTTCATTACACCTCTCAGTTGATTCTTCTCTGTCACAGGATGCAATTCCCATGCATGTCAAATATAGACCCGTCCTAAAACAAGTCAGATGGAAACACACCCTAGATGTAAGATTCTCGTCTTTCGTTATTAGGAGATCCTCCTAGTAGTAGTAATAGTAGTAGTAGTAGTAGTCAGACGGAATATAGTGAGTCCTTTCCTCCGACTCCTCTCATCTCCCAACTCTAGAGGAGACATTATATGTACCATCAGGATTTATCTAGTAGTAAGGGGCAATATCTAAAGGTTACCGAAACCAACGGGGTAGAAAAAAAAACGGATGACTGCAAGGGAGCAAGTTTGCAACTACAAGAATGATTCAATTCGTGGGAGTAATAATGTACATACTCCCTTTTGAAACAAGTACGAAAAAAAAATCCACGGATGATGATGATGATGACTATTCTAAAACTTTGGTTCCATTCCCTTGTCATACTGTGAGGAAAGTATATATGCCCAGCCCTGATTTTTTTTAGTAGGTGGACGAACATTGTTATACGGAAGTATGCTTTGGTATCTGTGAGCAGCCATAAGAAAGTTTAGCCATTTCAAACAATTATACTCCACAAGCTATTACGTTGGACCTCCATCCTGACGGCAAAGCCATGTATGTACATACGTCCGTACTCTGAGATACATATCCACATAACAAGTTCTCCACAGAAAAAGTTGCCCCGACAGCCTTACAAACAAGTTAGAAAACTTGTGAAAATTTTTATTTCTACCCGACCAAAAATTGCCTCTTATTTACGATGTGGTGACTGGAAACACACACACACACACACACACATACACACATTCACACATACATACACACACACACATACATGTATTCCCACAGGAAAATAAATAGGAAGCTGGATGAGAAATTTGAATTTGTAATAACTTCTGTACGATGGGATGACGTTAAAAATGGAAATCGCATAGAGAAATAAATAACATAAAAGTGAATACACATGGAAAAAAAATTTAGTGGACAAAAAAGGATAATAAAGTCGTTGCATGGAGTTATTAGGCCAGGATCCAAATTGGTACCCCCAACATTTTCTGCAAGCTTGTCCAAATTTTTTCCTCCAAACATAAATGTCGGGGATTTTAGTCCAAGGGGTACCGCCGGGACACTTCCGTATTTTTTTTTTCAAATAAGTTTCCCTCCCCGGTACGCTCTAATTTTTCAAAACGGGTCACCGAATGGCTAAAGACATTTTCGGGGCAGTTCTATTTTGTATAGATATACATACATTCCCTTTTCTCTATACTGTATTGAATGGTAACTTAAATCTCTATGAGTCGTCCAGCTGGGTGTTATAAGTAAGTATGTACATACATGCATGCTAAAAAAAGTATCTACGTCTTTAGATATATCCCTTCCCATAATGTGAGTCTGCATGTAGAGGGAGGAATGCTAAAAATACAAACGTTAGAGCAAGTCCTGGCGTACTTCCGCTCAGAGAAAAAATGATAGCCACAAGAGCGATAAGAAAAGAGAATTATTGCACTACAAAGAGATGGTGAAGGATGTAGGAAAAACTGTTCCATTGCAATTCCACAAGCTGGCTCTCACATAATAGACCTACATATGCGGAGGAGTGTAGTGTGTGTGTGTGTCTGTATGTATATACACAAGTAACATTAAAAAATACGATCAAAAAGAAGCAAAAGAACGATACTCAAGTTATTTCCTCAACCTTTCATAGTTAGAGCTGAGTTACGCTACTCTTTGCGTACAAAAATTGGCTACTACACACACACTTCACTACGACATACCCTAAGGAATATTTACCGCTCTCTAATAGCGTTCCTGTTCTTCTGTTACTCTTTTACAGCATATCTCGCTCCTCTCTCTCTCTCTCCCTACACTTCTTAGCTCAGGATCCGTACAAATTACCAAGCAAGAGCGAAAGAGAGAGAGAGAGACGGCAAAAGGGAACAAGGAAGCAAAATTTTGTTACCGCTACTCACCAAAAAGCCTCTCTCTCAAGGTTTTACGGATGTAGTAATAATTTTCGCATGGCACGTGTATATCATGAAAATAGCTACGTAACAACACCTACAAGCCACACTTTGATTACCATGTTCTGACTCTTGTTCAACTAATGGTGCATATGTACATGTGTTTTTTTTATTTCCCCTCGTACATACTGACTCTTTACGGCTCATAATAACAACAACAGGATAACAGGAAAGTCGTATCCAATAGGTACATTACACCAGGATCTGATGCATTGTTTAGTAGACTACTTAATTCCATTTCAATGCTCAGTCTTTTTTTTTTTATCACTGCCCTCCCGTTTATACACACGATTATGAATTATTAAAAGAAATGCTCCCTTAATTTAAAGCGCGCGGAGGAAATCTTTTATGACTTTTTTTGCAACAATAAATATTACTTTTCCTTTTACATCTCATTAAAAAAAATTGATCTTTTTCCCCAGACAATTGTACTCAAATAAAACCTATCACTCGCCGGCTCTAAATGGATTTCAATCAATTTGTCTACAATGGCAATTATTCCCTCCGTATTTGACAACTCTTGGGAGTAATCGTCAATGAGAGTATAAATATAATTCAAATTAATATTATTGCTCTTGGTTCAAAGAACAAGATTTCAATAATGATATGATGCTGTATGGGAATCTATTTCCTATTTATTTCTCTTCCAGTGAGTTTACTTTCAAGCATATTTTTTCTTCCCCCCCCCCCGCCCGGGGAAGCTCCCTTGGAATTGATTTGCTCGCTAGTTTTACCACAACCAACGGCGGAGCTGTATACTGTGTATGGAATCAATAAATTTTTCTGGCAATCCGGAAAATTCATACCGGGACAGAAACTTATACCCGAAAAGAATTTCCCTTCTTTTGAGGGTTTTCCTATTTCCCCTTGGAAATTCCGGTACATATTTGCATTGAATTTTTTTTTTGTATAGAGAAATACTCAGTCAGTGTATCATCATTTCATATATCTATAATTATGTATATACGTGTCCCAGCAAGCTCTTCCACAGAGTGAGGGTTCTTTGGTTCTTATAGGTTCTGCTGATACTTTGATGTGCAGATATAAGGTTTCCAGCTCACTTGTGTAAATTCCAGACATGTGTCCCTATGAATAGAGGGATGTATGCAGATGCACGGACGAAGGGGGGGATGAAGAAGTTCTCTAATACATATATCTACATACATACACACAAGCTCATAGGAAGTAGCTACTACTTGGTGAATTGTTCCAGTGAAACTAGCCAGGATAGAGTCTTGGGGATATGACAGGCGACAAAAGCAGAAAAACGCTCTTGACACATGAATGACAGTCTCTCCTCTATCCTTGTGTACTTTCCTCCTGAATCCAATTTTAATTTGCTAGTCCCAAGGGGGTATTTATATGGAGAAGGAAAATACTATGAGTTTCCGGGTGGTAGTCAGAAACGGTATGTGATCAATACACATCTCGAACGGATTCCAAGGGGTTTCTATGAACTAGTTTGATAGTCATATTTGCATTTCCGTAATGAAGTAACGTTGACAAATTCATCAAGTCTGGTCCTGAACGGAGGACTTGCCTACAATGTCTTAGGACTTTGGGATAGATAGATATAGGGAAGTTACTGTTGTTGTTGTTGCTGTTGTTGCTGTTGTTGCTGTTCCGAGTTCGATGGATCTATATCATTGAAGATAAATCGAAAAGTTTGAGTTAACCCTATGGCTTCCCCAAATGTTTCAAACTTGAGCCCAACCATATACTATTTACGCATATAAAAGGAGGAGAGGAGAGGAAGGAGGATCAAGTAGAATAGTATTTTAGTTCCGCAAAGTCTTCCAGCTCATCAGAGAGCATTGATGGGAAGCAAGTTAATTTTAAAAGCATCTTTATCCCTCTCCCCCATTCCTTTACTGCTTTCCATGAGGTCCATTGAGATTGAAAAAGCCATTAGGTTTCCAAGTCGAAGAGATTCAGATGGGTATTTTTGCTCCGGACAAAAACATCACTGGGCGTCTTTATCATAACAGGAAAAGGAACAGAAAGAGATAGATTGATCTTGAGGCTAGGTTGCTCTTCTCTGTCCGTCGCCGTCTTCTTCTCCGTCTTCTACTCATCCATTATACTCTCTCTCTCTCTTCTCAACTCCCTCCAAATATCATATGTAGTGTGTGTACTTCCGAGCCGAGTCCCATATAGGAGTACATACGTAATTCCGACATCTAATAATAGATTGTCTAACTCTTTGGCGTACATGTTTTTAGTGATAGTTGGAGGGTACGTCATCAAAGTAGTAGTCCTCTGTATCATACCACAAGCCCACGCTTAATATCCCCATAGATATCAAATAATTTATATATATATCTATACATATGTTTGAATAATAATATCTATATAATAATGTCTAGTATCTACTTATATGAATATCAAGTGGAAGACGATATCCTTCCTTTTTACCCTCCAGAACCTCTCAGGGCCGGGGCTTTTATCCGAGTTTTATTGTGTGGCCCGAAAAAACTCAGAGCCTTGACCAAGTACAAGCCTCAGAGTAGATTTACAAGTAATGCAGAAGGTATTACATATGCGAGGAAGGTTTTTTTTTTTTCAAACGTCCATGACCAGTGGGATGACAGTGCGTGAATTCTTGTATCCGAATAGCGTCATCCACAGCCCCCAGGTCTTTGAGTTCATGTACTGTCTGACCATTGGATTGCACGGAAACAACAACCGAGGTACTATGTAACCTATGTAGGGATCAGTTTTTGGCATCACCCAACACCACTGTACATAATATTGTTTCTAGTTTGTGAGTGAGACTAAAGTTCTTGGTACTGTACTCATAACATCTTACATTACATAAAACTTGCTTCGTTTCCAATTTCCATCCACCGCATCGTCCTCCACTCCACTACACACACACACTCACTCACACACACACACACACACACACACACACACACACACATACACACACATACATACACACAGCACGACAAGATTACATTAGCACCGCAGACACCTTTGATAGGATGCATACCAATCCACATCTCGAACACTGACTTGCCGAGGAAAAATACAAAAAGGATAAAAAAACCTACTACTCTCTGGGAAAATTGTTTTCTATATACGCACAAGAATTATTACCTATCCATATAAAATGAATACAACTATTCAAATTAAATTGAGCAGGAACAAGTCTATAGAATGAATTCTTAAAAATTTACCTTCGCAACATTTTCTAGGTAACTACACTCACTGATGTCCTGACTTGCTCATACTTTCTTGTTACTGGGTAGAGAGGATACAGGAATTCCACAAAGGAGTCTCCATGGAAGTACATACGCCCATGTAACATGTACACACGGACAAGAGTACATTGGTAATCGTTAGCTAAACTGGTAAGGGTCAGCTTCGTAAGCGCTTGTGAGGTAGTAGTACCTGCTTTTACATTTTATTGTACACGTTTCTTAAATCCTGTCTTGAGTCATTATCAAATGGTCGAGGAGACATGGATATGTAGCTTGTATGTACAATTATAACCTGATGTTTCCCCATTTGTGTAACCAACCCAGAATGTATTTAAGGAGAACCTGCACACTCTGCTCTAGTAGTAGTGTAGGATTGGGAAGGGAAAAAATAGACGTGTAGGTGCTTTTGTTGAGAGACTAGCTTCGGCCTAGGTACCTATCACCGAGTGACTATACGGACTAACCACGACACAGAGTCTTCTCTCTCCTTCGGTTATGTATACTCTCCCAAGATCACCAACTATTATTCAGGGGTGATTTGATGGAGGAAAAATGTTTAAGAAGCAACAAGTTTTTTGTGCTCATATCTGTTCCTCCTGGGCTTTTTAGTTTCTTTTATCACAATCCTTCGTGGAAAAGAACCCGACTTCGGGTGAATGTGAGTAAGGCAACAACTCCAGCAATGAGTAAGTGTAAGGGAAGGAGAGGAAGAGAGAGAGAGAGAGAGAGAGACCGAGACTGAGAGGGGAAAAAGCGGCCTTAAAACTTCTAACAATAATCGTCCCTTGAAGGCCTGCAGAGAAACCCAGCAACTGGACGATTTTTCTTCCCTGGCCTAAAGTTATGGTTACATACAACACTTATGTACTCTCTGTAGGACCTGGAGTGTAGGTTAAGAAAATATGGCCACCCAAGCAAAAGCATCTTTCCCATGATTACCATTACACACAAGGCAATCTTTACAGAGTGGACGGGGAGACAGGCAAGAGGAGCTCGGAATTCCGTCTGATATGCATGGCAAAGGAAAAAGATTCAATTGAAATGAAAATTCTAACATTACAGTGCCCCACAAAAAGAAAGGGCAGTACTTGATATTTCATACTTATTTCAGGAGGAACCGAGAGAGAGAGAGAGAGAGAGAGAGAGAGAGACAGAGACAGAGACAGAGAGGGAGGGAGACAAGAGAGAAAGAAATAAGTCGAAGAAAAAGGAACGAGGATTGTGCTGACTGGACAAAAATACCCCTTGAATAATATTGTTTATGTGTATTATGTCCCTATGTCTGGATGAAAGCTTGGGAGAGTTTCTATTAAAAAAGTACTTTAGATCCTTTCAAAGGTAGATATACGCTCAGATGAGAATGCAAGTGAAAAAAAAATCCTTCACGTCAAGAAGCAGGTAAATGCTACGAAGGCAGAAAAAAATATCCAAAGGTTCAGCTTTATCAGTCCAACGACTACATATACTTTTATCCAGGGAAAAAAAATACCATGCATCATCTGTATAATGCTTTTATTCCTGTTCCTAGCAACATCCATTCAGTTATACTACTGCACAGTCAACTTCGTTTCCGATCCTCTCCTACACCCCTGTAGCTTCCCATCCTTACTATTTGTATGTATATAACTTGCAGAGCCCAAAATCTCCTCGTCAGAAACATATGCAATTTCCGTTTTCAGCTTTCTTTCTTCGCCTGCCATTTTCTTGATTCCTCCAATGATTTGCGAAAGTACGTATACATACATACATAGGAAGAAGTACAAACCCTACACACAAATATCTACTCCACACAACTACAGTACTAGTAGTAGACTCAAAAATCTCCTTCTTCCCTACAGTTCCACGAAACCTCCTGTACTAGATACATACATTGAGGAGATACTCTCTCATCGTCAATCAAATTCTCTGAGAGAATTACAAACCTTTTTCTTTCCAAAATCGATTGCTGGACTTCCTTCGTTGGGAAAGACGATGTTACATCTAATCACCCATGGGGTTGTGTCATGCCCCAGTTAGTGCATTAGCTCACGCTCAGATTTCCTGACTGTTCGTACGGCCCAAGTCAAGATGTAAGATTTGCCACCCTTAAACACTGCAGGAGTATTTACAGAGCTATTATACACTTCTCGACTGACTCAACAATGACATAAGTTTCTGGGAAGGGACTAACTAACTTACAGCCGTCCGGTATTCACCCCTACATACTGAGAGCTCCCAGAATTAAATCATAGCTTTTTGTTTAGAAGACTTGTCAAAGGGACAGGAATAACGTCGGTATATAGAGCAATCGTTTGATTAAGGAATGCACTTAGGCGAAACCATCTTGGAAATAAGTGTGAGTTGCAGGAGCTGAAAAGTGGGTATTAGAATCATATTCCATTTCCATATGTGTATATTCCCTGGCAGTCCCGATAATTCAATCCAGCCATTTCATCAGTTCCCTGATCCTCGGAAAAGACTCGCTGGAATGATCGTGGGAGAATTATATGCGTCGTCAAAGTGTATATTTACATATATGTAGATACACAGATGATTGTATACTGTAGGATACGCCCTAGTCAGAGAACTATGGGTAATAATATTTCGCAAAGCGAATTCGTTATCGGCAAAAAAAAAATAGCCAAATAAATCATGGGAATCTAATTTCGTTCTACTCTCGGAAGCATTTCTTCAAGTGATTGAAACAAGTGTATCTCCTCCTTTCTAATAATGAAGTAAGACTTTTTCTCTTCCTTTCATTCATCTCAAAGGACTCCCTTCACTTCGAGACTATATACAGAGGCTATGAATTATAGTGACAGTGACAGTATGAATTCCGTCAACCACCATGCGGAACAATTTCTGCTTCCTTTAATAATAATTCTAAATGCAATGGGAAATTTTAAATGACTGTGTATTCTTCTGTACGGAGTCTAGTAAGTAGGCCCTCAGTCTCTACTAAATTCAAATGTAGACAGATTGTAATTGTTTCAAAAAATAAATTACGGTGCCCGCCTTCCCAAGAACAAATGATTGGAAGGGCTCATGACCGGCAGTACACATCCCCACATTTTATCCTCTGATGTTTGTTGTAGACAAATCTTTACTGTTTACTTTGAAACAGCGTTTGGAATGCAATCCGTACTACGTAACAATTTAAAGGCTAATTATTTGTCATGCAGGGAGTAAGGATACAGTAAAATCCAAATAATGTCAAAAATGGGTGGAACAAACTAAGATTCCTTGAGGTAACCTTCCTAATTTCACCTACATACAGAGATGCGTCTGTCAATAAGACAAGCTGAGAAATAATCTGGGAGAGTGTGAGAGTAAATGAGTACGTCACAGTAATAGTACGGGTGTACTGGAGGAGTATGAAGACTTAACACAGAGAGAGAGAGAGAGAGAGAGAGAGGGAAGAACGTTATAAAAGTTAAGTTTGCACTTAAACTTGGTTCGTGTCATCAAGGAGAGTTGTTGAGGACTCTGAGAGAACGCACTCCTTCGCATGTATAAATCCTTCCTTGTAAATGGTTAGCGTTGACAAAATCAATTATGAATGAAAGATACGGGCATGCAAACATACAAATACAAACTTATTTTTAATACTTGGTGAACACTAAGCCTCTCAGCACATTACTCATCATTGCTCCTTTTGTCATGGGACATATGTATTTAGTTTAAGAAATTATTGTCCGATATTTTTCTAAGCTGGAAACAGCACTAAATTATCTTCTGACTAAAAAGGAGCGATTAGTCAGTTTTTCACTGGTACACCACCGTGAGTAAACACTACTTATGTCTTAAGTAGATATATGTCTAATATGTAGATACTTGTGAAGTTTGCTAACGTCATCGGGTTTTCTCCCTCTGACAAGTAGTGCGTATCATTGTCATTACGACTACTGTACCAGTCCACAAAGCAGATTTATATGAAGCGAATTTCCAACATACAAGCGACAAGGCTCAGGATGACTGCTGTGTACGTACGTGTCAATCGCCAGATATGCACATCCACATTTTCGTTCCGCTACACTATTACTATAGGTTTTAAAATTGACGTTAATAATTAATGTTAAAATTAACGTTAATGTAATGATAATTATTATCATTACATTACTAAATATCGTTTGAAAAATTCAGCGTTACCGTTCCGTTAATACAAAACAACCCTAATACTCCAGCGTTAGTATTCGTTACCATTCAAAACTATAACATTCCCATACTTTCCGTTGTTGTTATTATTATTGTTGTCCGCTCGTTACAAGCTAAAATATCAAACATCCAGTGACACCAGACGTTCCTGGTAAGCCAGAATTGTGGCGAAAAGGCAATTATTACAGTTTCTCTGCAGTTCTTGGTTCACCTGAAATGTCATCCCCTTCCCGACTACCAAATGTGGCAATCTGGTCATTTGACCTATTTTGAAATTCATTTTTCTAATTTTACTAGCGACAGTATATTCTCCACGATTAGTTCTTATCTACTAAAACCTTTGGTAGAACCAACACTTAATTCGTAAGCCGATCACACCTCCTTTTTTGTGATCAAAATCATGTGTATTATGCAAAGGAACGGGTCAACAATTTCCTATTGAAATTTGCCATGTTTTCAATAATGTAATTGCATAAATGATGATCAGGGTGTTCGCATCCAACTGAAGTCATTAACATATTCCCCGTTTATTTACATGCGCAGTTACTCCAAATAAATCCAACAATAGCTGCCAATGCGTAATGCAAAAATATATATGTACATACGTTAGCGTTACGTTACAATATCGTTTCTTTTACACACGCTTAAACGTTATAGTTATTCCGATAAATGTTTAGCACTGCCGGTACGTTATTATCTGCTACAAATATAGGCCGTTACGTTAAAAGACGGCGTTATTGTTGGGTAAAAGTAACGTAATAGGAGCATCACTGCTCAATCCTGATGTGGTTGTCATTTGCTCTGAATCTGTGATCCCACTAAATTTCACACGGACAAGCACGACAATAAATTTAACTGAGCCAACAACAACAGAGATGTCGGAGAGTTGGTTCGTTGTCAATGTCAATGAGTCCCCTGAACAAGTCCATATCTTCATAACTGACGAATTTCCCCCACGCATGAACTAATCAGTAAGACTTGACACTATAACGCACTAACTGATCACTGATTCCCAATGACCCCTGCAAGCTGCACGGTCTCTTCACGGACCAGGAGTACGAGCACCAATTAATGTCCCCATTATAATTTCAACTATACATTTGTGGTGCCGTGTGTCGGGGCTGAAAAACACATCCTGCTGACTTCAGCAATAAAATACATACACTCCAGAGATACCTATCAAATTAGTTCCAAGCTTGTCAAACTACCTCCCTTTATAATAGCTGACGTACTCTCAACGTACTATCATTTCATAATAACAATTTATAGACAAAAAGTGCAGTGGCAGAGGCTCGGGATGATCCAATCTTTATATTTAAATTAAAAACCAAAACCTACACACAGAGACTTATGCCGAGAGCTCCAGCTGAATTTTTTTTTGTCTGCTTTTGAATTCAAGTGTAGGACAAATTCAAGTGCATTGTGTAAACATTAAGCTATACGGACTGATAAAAATATCTATCAAATGAATAGACACTTTGACTATTTCCAAGAGAGAGAGAGAACAGAGGGAACATCCGTATGCATGCTAATTGAGTTGTTGCCGATCGAGATAAGGCAGAGCGGACGCCGAGTGCAAAATCGGATGAGATATCTTATCAGAGCTCACAATTTGTCAAATTGTATACAAGTGGAAATGAATTTTAAAGGAGATAATATAATTACGATTAAAGAAACCAGGATGAGTCCATGGTTCAACAGGAATAATCTACTCAAGTCTCTTTAATTTAGCTCATTTCTGAGTTCCTGTCCTCCCAGTTTTTCCTCGTAGAGTTTGTACACACATATGCAAAAAAAAAAAATGTCTGTATAATTTATGTATTTGTAAAAGTATACAGCATTATCCAGAAATACAAACATTCCTATCCCATCTGCAGTGACACAGGACATGGGGATAAAATGTTCCGGAATCCCACATTCAATCCCCACGACCCATGAGATACATAATTACACACACACTGAGGAAAGTCAAAAAGATAATATGTAACAGGAAACTAAACAAATGAGTTAGTTCCCTCGAAACAGTATCCAATGTATTCATCCCAAGTGAAATATTTGAGAGAGAACATGTTACAATTTTGTAGATAAGGGAATCTACATTATTTTCCCTATTTATTATTTCACGGCCTATCCAATATGACACACAGAGTAGGACACATAGTTCATACTAACCATCCAATAGTCTAAAACCATCTAATGATATTTAAACTGTGAGTGTATATGTATATATAGGTATAGAATATACATAGATAATATATACACACAACATTTATAGTGTACGTAGTCATATTTATTTGAGTCGTTCCTTCCAAATCTGTCCACCAAATAGTTACCATTTAGAGTTGAAATAGCAAGAGTAACTAAATACGTACATAAGTAATTATTACCCCCAAAAGTATTCCTTCATAATAGAAGAAACATGAGTCAGGACTATCAAACACGCGCACACATACGACAATTGATTTACAATAATTGATTCACCACACATCCACACTTCCTGAAAGGTATGCCAGGAAAATCCAAGAAAAAATTTCTACCCACCTTGTCCGGAACTCAACAAGTTCGTAATTGTCCGAAAATGGGTCCTTTCCAAATAATTACTCCCGCTTTGAGCCCTCCTTGAGTAATGGGTCAATTTTATTAAACCCTATCGGAGTAATTATTAGTCCTTAAGTTTGTCGTTGACTCCAATGACATTCCTTGCTCCCAAGTGGGGAACAATTAAAAACTCCCAGTGTTGTTTACCCAACAGAAGGGCCTATCTCCATTCAAATCAATCACCGAACAGTTCAAAATCCTCCGGATTAATTGTCAAAGTCGTCAAAAAATTAATAGGGACTGTATGACAACGGGGAAATTTTAAAAAAAGGTCTTCCGTCAAGGGAAAAATCCATTTAATTCTTAGGAATCCCAATTGGTAGTTAGTAGTAGTATTTCACCCGTCACTGTGTAGAAGTTTAGATTATACTTCTCATCCACGTGTTCCTTTTCCTCTGGGTTGGAAAAAAGTATAATCAAGTGTTTGGTTGACAACTCTTACAAGGGGGAACCTTACGGGTCTCGTCGCACTCACTCACACTCCAGTACTGAAAAATTGACTTGAGGTTGGGTTTGATTTGTACAGATTATTCTGTTGTGTCCTGGGACCGATGCTGTAGGGATAGGGTCTGAATATGTGTAGATACTGATGGTCAAGCGTGCAGAAAATAATTGCACGATTTCAATGCTAATTAAACTTACACCTGTAAAAAATTACTGTGGATTGTCTCAGTTTGACTGACTTCACATGGCTCAGTAACAGCGTTCACTAGGAGCATTCTGCAGTGAGAGAGTTCTGTCTCTCTTATGGCGCTGAGTATGGTATACAGTATATAGATATTGGAGCAGGAGTGAGAAAAAAAAATACACACACACTGCTTGCTGATTGTAAGATGCGATTATGTAGGTGTCTGGACTCTTGCCCGTGTAAAGTAACTTATACAAGCTGAGTGACCAAAGTAGTCCGAGAATGATTATACTGCACCCCGAAAGCGCAAGCAACAATTGACAAGAGAGAGAAGATTGTGTGGAGCCCGGTGGCCGTGCATTGGTTCAAGGGAGACGTGGAATCGACAACGAGCTGCCACCTCTTCCGCTCTTCCGCCCTTCTAGCAGAACCCAGCAATGGTTTTTACAATCCACGCTATGTAAAAGAAGAATGGTTAGTCCCCGACAACTCGGCGCATTCAATTGATCCTTCCTTGACTCTGCAGCCCTATGCGATTGCTCCCTATGCTTCTACTCTCGTCGTTGTTCCTCTCACACAATAACAGAAGCATTGCGAGGGAAATTTTTTTTTTTTCCTAGTTTTTGTAGGTATACTAGGAGACGGAGCAGGAGCTAACCCGAAAATCTATGTTCGCTTCAGAGGAAACATGTTTGTAGTTAGTTACCTTCCGTCCCTTTTAATACAGTTTACCTTGTGAGGTGTCTACCAGGGTAAAGGTATAGGGTCGAGACTACAGTAGGAGTGCATATAGTACAGTAGTGTCCCTTTTGCACTGCATAGCCGTAGCTTTCTGATGGTAGTGTGGCTTGAAGCAGATGATAGTTTCCCTTATGGATGCCAAGGTGCTAATGGGTTCGAGATGGGACTTCTCATCATCAACATCATATTTTAACAGGAGGAAAAGTTTGGGTTATGTGCATCCAATTTTGTATTATGTATATAACTATAATTATATATATATGTATAGTCTGTATGTCTCTCCAGGTAGGGAATATAACGGCCCCAGTGTGTCACCCACACTTGGTAATCTGTTTGTTCAAGGGACTCTTCTGTGGGCTGTTCGGACTGTTGTAAAGGATGGATATATAAATGTTATATTGTTAGAGGAGGTTGCGGGAAGGAGATTTGCAGAGTAGACATATAATTATTATATGGGGTATATGTATATAGATAATTTGTAAGTATTTTTTTGTATGCCTCGTACGTATCTTGTAAATAGTGGGGGGAGATTTAGTATGGGGTGAACTTACCCAGAGAGGATTATGTATTTTGGACATAAATCGTTTTCAGGGCTGCTGTGCTTGTTTAATATTTGGCACCGGATCCGCTCGAGACGACAATAATGGTTAGATCGAGGTTGACCAAAAACCTACGTGGGCCTCCTCCATTCTGACATTTCTAATAAGTTGATCACTTCTGCGGCCATTCTTTTTGTCATTATGGGTGTCCACACCGAGCTGAGCATCACGAAGAGGATGATGATATGATTAGGACATAATGTCATTAAGCAGTTTTACTATCACTTGCGCCTCTCTGGTCGCACGTTGTAGTGTGTCCCTTCGTGTGTGAGCAATAATATGATGGTAACAGGGAGGAGGTTGTAGGGAGAGACCAGGAGCTCCGTTGACTCTGCACAAAGATGCATATGGGATTTCTATGGGAGTTGTAGAAGTAGTAGTAGTAGTAGTAAGTTTTTGCCGAGGGAAGATCATTGCGAAATGGACAGTAGGTCACTTATCTCACACTTTTTTTTTGCTGTCATTAATTTATTGTGACATTGCAATCTTGAATGTGTGTGTACCTGCAGGTATAACTGTGACTTTGGTATAATTCCGATTAAATTTATCATTTAACTGAGCCTTTGCGTCATTCCCTATCATGCGACAACTCGCCAATATTTAGTCATGGTCTTTGCATGCTCACCTCTTCTCTACCCCTCTTTTTTTCTCTCTCTCTCTCTCTTTCTCTCTCTCTCTCTCTCTGCTCTCTCTCTCTCTGCTCTCTCGTCTCTCGTCTCTCGTTCTCTCTCTCTGTCTCTGTTCTATTCTGCTGATTCCCCATTTGTCTGGCATGTTTATTGTTGGTTGAGTTGTGATGACATATTTCTGTAAGTAGTTAGATTTTCCCTGATACTGATGATGGTACGATGCATTTTTGATGAGCTTCATAAATAATTCTTGTTTGGTTTGGAAACTGATGTATTTGCAATTAGGTGGATGCAGCTGTGTTTATTTACGTGGACATATTTGTATTTACGATTGGAGTCAATAGGAGATTTTAATAGTTTCATGTATGACTTCCTTATGGAACTTTGGGTTAATCTGTCCATTTATTTGGGTTTGTAATTTCCGAGTGTTTTCCTCGAATGATACGCACTGCTTTGGTATGTTAGTAGTGTACTTTGGGCTTCCTCATCAATTGTGCCAGGAGTAAAAGTGGGATGATTCATTGGTTTTAACATGGATACTAACACAGTGTAGGTATAGTATGTATAATTAATTCTGGGCCGCTTGCAAGAGCCGTTGAGTGTATGCAGAGTCAAATTTTTGATAAAGTCAACATGGAGAGAAAATCAACTGATTAGGAGGGGACTGGTGTAGCGTGTGTATTTTTAACAGAGGATCCGCACAGTCCTCTGTGATGATGAGTCCTCTTGTACTGTATGTAGGAAGGCCAGTAGGAAGGATTTGCCGGAAGGACGAGAGTATCTAGAAATTTGGTGCGTTTCATATTTACAGTTCCCTGTGTATTACTGGACATACAGGAAGTCTGGGAGTTTTGGGGGATTTGAGCGTTGTCAGCAAGCACCATTACGGCTTATTTATTGTAATGTCGATGATCAAATATAGACAGAAACTAGATTTCCCTAGATTTTCTACTGTCCTTTGGGGAGGATACAGCATGTTTGGGATATATGTTCTACACACACACTCAGGAGTGTCGGAGGGCATGTGAAGAAGGAAGAGAATTGGAGGAATGATTCCCATGGGATTTTATGTATTTATCATCGTGACAGTAACTTAGTAAGTGTACACTTGATAACGAATTGTTACTTAATCCCTAATCTAATGTAGACTACATGTTTCTGATCTAATCTTATAATCAGTGAGAAAACTAGTCAGGTTTTCAGGGCTCCAAGGATGATCCAACTATACAAGTCAAAAAATTTTGTTTCTCAATTATTATTACTATTACTATTATTATTATTATTATTATTATTATTATTCTGCCGGGAGTAGATTATGCATTCATTGGTGGCTCAACAACAGCTCATAACTTATGAGGCAACAAATTGTATAAGCCGCACTTTCTTTATCGGCGCAAATCTTCTTTCACCACTTTGCAAAAATATTATGTCGTGATTATTTTGTACCTGCAAGTGTGTATACAAGTTTGATACGGTGCTTTAGGGGATTCACTTGGTGCGTGCATGGCATGAGGATTTTAATATCTTGCACCATCCCTTCCATTCCTCGAAATTCGCATCCATCCAACCATCTCCACACACAAGGGAAGGGAATAAATAGGCTAATCTTCCAAGATTTTAGGTAAAGGCTGTGTTCTCAATTCATCTCTCAATTTCTTTCCAAAGAGCATATTACCGAGTAAGAGGCTCTCCTCAAGTAAAAGTATTACAAAATGAAAAGGAAAATCGTGAGTTGGCGAATTCATTTGTTAACTAATGATTTCCTTCCACAAATTATTCCATTGGGTCATTTTCGCCTTTTTCAAAAACATACATGTATTGTGAGGTAGCTTCAATCCGAAGGAACTTAGGAAATCCCAAGACAATCCCAGTGGAGCCTCTTGATGTCAGCAATTGATTACATTTAACTTTTGTTCAAATCTATACGTACTTACATATGTAATTACATAATTACATACAAACATACATAGGAATAGTAACTTGCTGTTCACTTTGTTCCTGCATGAACGTATTTAAACGCCCATTTTGTAATGTACACACATACATACGTGCATACATATGCTCAGCAATTTTAAATATTGTTCTAATTGGGATAATTATTTGTCTCAGGATATATGTATCTAATTGATATGTAAATAAAGCTATCGTACATACAAGCTTAATTGACAGTGACATGTCCTATATTCCAGGTAGAACTACCGGTCTAATAACTCATGGAATGAGTTAAATGTAATTTTATATTTTTCAGAATCTCTGTATCTATACATGTCGAGTGCTCATGGTATTAATACTACAGGCTCAGTGTTTAAAATGCCCTCGGAAATTTTTTTTTATGGGAATGTAGTGTGATTAAGGGTAGCCTGGAAATGCTACCCAAGCCTTTGGACCCGTCTATTAGTCATGACCACATTTCTGGGAGCACACCTTGGGCATGGGAAGATGTTTCAGAGAAGAGGAAATAGAGATAAAAAATCAAATTAACAAGTAATAACTGTACTTACACTGGAATGCATATCGGACGACAATGATTACCTACTTCACATCACATATTTACCTCCATTTAGGACTTTGAAAGTGAGAAGGCCAGTGGTTGTTACAGACATGGACGGAGCAAAAGCTGGCAACCAGTCCTAGAATGTGTATGATCCGTGTATCTGTGACCACTGTTTTCCGAGCTGGTAGACTTACAAGTTGTCTGGAACATCCAGTGTGGAAATCAAAACAAGGGAAAAATGTTGTTCAAAAGTGATGGAGTTGCCCCTTCCTCTACCAGAGAAGATGGAATGTTTAAATACCAGTCCCCATATGTACATGGCAAAGAGTCATATTTAAGAAAGGGGATGAAGGAAGGAACAATCGTTGATATTTATGTTTTATTGTTACATACGCTCTGTATTTACATCCAGGGGATACCTCCCCATATGTAAGGAAAGAAGAATAAAAGTTACCAGAAAAACTGGGATGATGAAGAAACGTTGTTGGAAGGACCAAATAAAGGAGAGGAGAAAGAGAGACGCAATATGAAATGAAATGTGTGCTGGTATGTTGGACGATCCGGTAGTCATGTAATTATTATTGTGGGCTACAATATCAGTTCTTTTCTTATCCCTCTTATTTCTTCTTTACTTTTCATATTCACAGTTCAGGTTTAGTAATTTTTTATTGCTGGAAGAAACAGGCCGGACCACCACTCACTTCCTTTCATTTTCCTTTAGCGACCGGAAATTCCTGGGCAGCCGAGCAGAAACTGATTTTTTTGTGGTCGTCTCTTTCATGATTACACTTGTATTTTTTAGGCTGGCTGGGCCCACTTCTTACACAACAAAACATCGTTTCACATCAACTTACTAAGGGTCTCTCTCTCTCTCTCTCTCTCCATCCATCCATCTCCATCCTCACTATAGCCATATGTAAGATACCAGATCCTCACTCCTGAGGTACACTGATTCCAACGTAAGTTGGTAATTTGCTTTTATACATTCACAATATGTGGTTCGATTGCCTGGGGACAAGCCTTCAAGTTCAACTCTGGTATAGCAACGAGAAAGATCCTCTGCTCCTTTTCTGCTCAAAGGTCGATTTTCAGGCTTCCAGTACAAATCCGTGGTTCGAAAAACTTTTCCTCATCTTGCTTTGACTCTACTTCGGACCACTTACTCTCATACTCACACAATCTCTCTCTCTCTCTCTCTCTCTCTCTCTCTCTCTCGTTTTCGGTAATGCGTCTGAGGAAATCTTCAAACAACTTGTAGCACTCTCCTTCTTTTGTATCCTTCTGCATAAATAATGCCACATAATCCAAAGAATCGGTTCATAATAACAAAAGAAACTCTAAGTCTTGGAACTTATGCAGTCTTAGATATTCCCTTGATATATGACTTACATGGACATGACATTACTCATAGACTATTTATATATGTACCTACATACATACATACATACATATGGACAGGATCTACCCGTCTGAAGTACACATTGAATTTCGTCCCTTTTTCATACATTCCTAGTTTCTGCTTTCTGCAGTTCAAGCTCGGAAATCCAATTCAGATAAGCAACTCAGGACAGAATTGATTATCTTAGAAAGGGTTAGTTCAAAACAGTTTTTTAAGAGGTAATTCCACAAGTAAAGGACTAAAACTTAATGGAAGATTTGAAAAAAAAAACTAATTCAATGCTAGTCTTCTTCTTCCACAGCAAAACAAAAGCAAACTCCATCAAATTCTGAGTATTAAAAAATTATACCTTTTCTAATACAAACATGGTCTGAGCATTTACCCCATTATTACATTTACTAAACAACATGTTAGATTTAATAGTACAAACCCGGAGTTGTGTATCTAGGCATGTTTCCTTTGGCTACGTATTCTCGCATTAAGAACTCATTGAAAGTTGGTTTCCATAGTAGTTATGTTTTTGTAACATACTTTTCTGTTTCTTCTGGAGTCTTGAAGGATTAGTGCTTGACAGCCACAATGACTGGCGTGGCAAAAGGAGCTAATGTCGGACTTGAAATTATGAGTACATAGTCAAAGACAATGTATTTTTTTTAAATGGTGTAACTTTGCTGGGAAAGCAATCAGCTACGGAAATTATGATAGATGAATAGTACGCGGAAGGTTACATTTCCCAAAAGAAATCCTAAGAGTTAATTGTGTTCTTAGAAAACGTTCAACTGCAACCCGTCCGCAGACCTTCCAAGATTATTTTCTTGGTTGTCTCCGTGTGCTCGAGAAATTATCACTTGGCTTGGTGGGCTTAGTAATCTTCGACCATGGGCGAGAGGGTCCTCATCTGTGCGGATATAAATATCTACATACATACTTGTGGCTATACTAGGTGAGGTGTTACATACAGATGCAGAATCCACTCTGGTCTTGGCCTTCCATCCGATTCCTGTGTTTAACCACAACGAGATATGTAGGCTTCATTTTGGTTAATTGAATTCCTTGCTCCTAACTATAATTACCTCTTTGAATCATGTCACAAGAGTTTGAGTTTCTTTTAATGGTCAACTGCATTAGTGCTGGGCTGCCTGTGAGAGTCTAAAAAAAATGGGTCAAAGAAGTTACCTAATTTCCTGCCGTACATACATATGTGGAGATAGTGTCAATCATGGTAATTTAATTATAGTACATTACAGCATACCTTGAATACTGTATGTATCCATATAGTGTCTCATATATAGGGACTAAAACAGGATGTTTGCATTGAGATTTGATAACGTCCAGCTTCCCCTTGATGCAAAAACTTACACTGAGGTTTTACTATTTCATATATTTTAATTAATGTCCGTAACAAGCATATCAGTTGATTTTATTGCAAGCCCTACGATGATGTACGTCTCTCCACCAACTGTACTATTGTAGTGGGAATTGAACTGAGAAACCATAATCTATCCCATGCACTGCTAATCTAGTAATTTATAATTGATCCCATGAAAATGTTTATTTACGAAATAAAACAATAATTGCACTTCCAAAATTGCTCAATGTATTAGTGAGCTTACACGGTCTGCGGTAGTCTAATTCATTTGACGAGAATAATTATAAATGTTCTCAGCTGCTTTTATTTATCTATATAGACTAGGAGGGTTGTATGGGAATATTACACGATTTATCTGGACTTACGTAACGAAACCCTACAATTGTCGAGTTAATTGTAGAGGAAGAAATAGCTTCATCCCTTCAGTGAGCATGGGGTGAGGGATGCGAAGCTATATCTGTAATAATTATAGCTATCTACAATTCCTAAGATAAAGCTTGTGAGAATCGCAGTAAATATGAACTGAACATAATGAGGGAATGGTACAATTCCCAAGCTCAAATAATGATGATGAGTGTTGACTGGGAAACGATTGGAATGTAGTGCATAAACATTTCATCTGTTTTCTCATGTACTTACACATGTATAATGTGAGGGGTCTACATGGATTTTTCCTCAGCCTCACCAGACTTGTCACATGTGTGATCTTAACTAATTCCTCACTACAAGTGTATTTGTATACCTATATGGAGCTGCATATATGTAGTGTGCTAGGATGATGTGTATGCCTACGAAAGGAGCCCAACCATCAACAAACTCATCCTTTGCCTCACATTGTAACTCATACAGCACGTTAGATACTTATATATGTAAACTACTTATATGTAGTCAAACTCCTTGAGTTGGGCAAACGTAACTGTATAATAATGCCCATAGAAACTGCACGAGAAGAAACCGACTTGTTCTCAGCAACCACTTACTTAAAACATAGTTAATGGTAAATAGAGCATTATTGCTTTTTTTTTGCCTTCCATGCGTATTCATTTCATTCCCGAGAAAGTGTTTTCAACCAAGGCATATGTAAGCATTCATGGTGGCTTTCCATCTCAGTGTACATTTCAGGACTAAAACTTATGGGGCTGGAGTTGCCGGGAGGGAGGCTTAAGATTTAGGACCAGCAAGGGAACCCCTATAGTTGCAATTGTATAATATTATCTGTCCTCCCTATTCCAAGGAATCTTATGTCTGGCAGAAAGGGCTAGGAGTATGCTGGGTTGTCTTAGTACCTATAGATATAATTACATATGCATGATACAAGTGTTGTCAGAAATTGCTGGGTTGGATTAAAAGCACCAATGTGTTCAGTCATAAGCTCGTAATGATGACAGACAGGCGAGTTTTACATCTCAAGTAGCCAATATATGATTGCAGTGTGATGGTAAAAATGTGAGAGGTCTGGAAAATACATTAGCACCACAGATTTTCGTTTCGGCTCCTTTCTCACCCCCCGAAAAACCTTGGATGGTTCAAGTGAAAAAAGATATCGGATATTTGAATGTGAACACGTGTTGAAGAACTGGTGTCGAATTCTCGAATCCAGCAGGCTTTACAGAGACAGAGTCAGGGAGAGGGAACCAAACCCACGAATACATCAACGCCAACGAAGCAGCAAGTGGAAAAGAGAAAGGGAACCCAAGGGATCTGGTTCTAGAGCTGTCCGTACATATACATAGCTCTTTGTATACCTACATTGCTCTGGAATCCTCAAAGTCTCTAGGTATGGATATTTGTTCCCCGAATCTGTTCCTACACATTTGAGCGTCTCGTGCAATGACCAAAAACCCAAATATGTATGTACATCAAAATACATCCAAGTATAATTGTACAACTAGATATATGAATATGTATTGTATTATAATATTCTGACCAGTGTGTAAGTAACACTCAAATATTACATACATACGTATAGAACCTGACATCCCACATGAATTCGGGAACACATTGGTGGCACTGGCCGCCACACTATTACGTATACTTATATATAGGGACAAACCATCATATACATGCATAAGTCTAAGTGGTAAAATGCAGGCAGTTAGGGTCCCCTCTAATGTGTAAATCCCAACGACCCTCCAATTCCAGTAATGCCACAGTAGTCAGTGGTTTGAGTAACCGAGTAATTTGGTATTTAACTGAGGAGCGATGGTGGACTGTGTAAAAGTGTGGTAATTGATGGACAAGAGTTTATTTCTTTCCGACAAAACATACGAGCCACACAGGGTCTTCTTGTTGCCACTTGGAATATCAAATTCGCATGAACTCAGTACTTGAAAAAACGGCCGCAAATCCAAGAGAATGGCAAGAATTACAGTATTGCAATTGTTGAGTGCATGGATAAATATTCCGTGATAACAATTCCATGGAGATATCTTTTCCCGAGATGGTGATATTGATGTTTAAAAAAAAAAATTTCGTACTTTTGTATTTGCGTAGGTACATATGTATATATTTGTTACTGTGTTTACTAATGTGAACGCATATGGATAATAAGTGTATGCTCCCAATTCCATTTATTTACTGCATGTGAGAATATATACGTTGATAATTGTATTTGTATAGAAAATCCTTAGTGTATAGAAGTAAGTATGGATGCTTGGAAAGTATGCAACTACTAGATGCAATGGGATATTTGAGAGAGAGGGTATGATACTTGGAATTGAGCGGGTGATGGAAGGAGGGAGTGATTGTGTAGGGATAGGAGGATGAGGTACCAGAGGATTAGGGCCTCAGCATACTGGGTAAGATGGAAGGAGACACAAGGTGAGGGACAAGGTGCGGTAAACAATAGGTCAACTTTGAAGGGTCCTCGATAGACTAAGGAAATGGAAGGAAGGAGACACAGTTTTCGCTCCACGGAGCACCAGGAGAAAAAAAAAACCCCACCTTTGAAGCAACATGAAAAATTTCGTTCCACAATTTCAATTAAATGTCCATCAGCTCCATGAACCATGTTAAAGCTTTATAGAAAGACTCTATTCAATCCATGAATAGTACAAAAATTGTTTGGGTTTCGCAACCTTGTTTTGTAAATTTAAAGCTGCACAACACACAACAACAACACAATTTCAACGTTCTCTCTCTCTCTCTCTCGCAATACAAAAAAAAAAGAAGACAGTCTGAAGTTTTTCCTCCTTTCCTTCTTCTCCTACTTTTATTCTTCTCATCCGCTCCATCTCAACGATTATTTTTCCGGTAAAAAGTTTTTGCCATACTTTCTTGACAAATCTTGAGTGAATTCCTTCTTCATTGTATCCAAGCACCTGAAATAGTCCCAAATAGAAACAGAACGTGGTTTTAAAAAACTGTATTTTAGCGACTTTCAAGTTTTTTTTTGTTGTTGTTGTCATGAAAGCTTCGCAAATCATGTCATCACTAACCAACTTAAGGAAAGGAGTATAAGCATCTGCATTCATAGCGATTAGTAAAGCTCGCATAATTAGGAGTTAACTTGTGTGAGCCGGAATCACTAAAGCAACTTTACTGCATAGTATGATTCGACCCAAATAATTACCGATGCATAAATACACAATCCCTTCATCCCATTCTTACCTTTTATAAAGCGAATTCGATCGGTATTTGGAAATATCTAGACTCGGTGCATGGGGCATGTGTACCACGAAAGCATTTGGCAATACTAAGAATTGATATCCCTGAGCCTCCAATTCCATCACATGGGAAACTTTATTCCAACCGAAACCAGCAAAGCGTAGGTCGAATTCGGGGATGTCTCGACGCACAACCAAGTAAGGTTCGAAATCAGCCTCCCAAGTAACCTACGATTGTACAAATTGAACAAGACTTTTTTTGTAGATAGATATAGATAAATGTAATCATACCTGAGACTTGGACGGAAATAAAAAAAAAAAAAAAACTAAGCTAAAATTGCAAGGTAAATTTAGCAGCTTATAGTTTCGTATCATTCGGAGATACAGTCAAATCCTAATTGAAGCATACATGCGTGCGAGGGGTATCATCTATTCTACCTATACCTACCTATATAGAGTCGTACAGGTAAAAGTATAGAGCACTCTAGCATGCGAAACTGCACCGAAGAAAATCACAAGTAGGAAAAGCCTCTCATTATTGGATACACATATACATAAGTATTTCCTGTAGGGGAAAATCTTAGGGAGTATGTACATCCATTCTGAAGCCAGCCCACTACTGACTCCTGTGTAAGAAGCGTCTGACTCCGTCCTGTCCCTAGGAGAGCATGTAGAAAATCAAACGAGGATTTCATAGGTACTGGGTACGCAATAAGCTCCTCAGTGTAAGTCAGGATGCTCAATTAGCTCTCAGTTAGACTGGCCCAGATACTAAATTTAGGTTTGTGAAGCGAAGATGCACGGATGACTCGAGAACTTGCTCACTTTAGCATAGTAATGTACTTCCACCCGTAAAAGAACGTGATGTTTCTAGGCTACTCTTTGTTCGAAGATGAGGAAAAAAACAATGAATACAAGTCAGCGGAACGAATTTTTGCCCCGATGCAGATGGAAGAACATCAATCTGTATAGGCAAAGAAGGAGAGATGTGATTTTTCAAATGACGATGTCATATGCTCTTCCCTCTCTTTTACTTGAAATCACTCCCTGCCTTCTTTCTGTACTCAGGATGACGATGATGATGATGATGAAGATGATGAAGTGCGCTCATGCAATGTACACATACAAAGCATTTCAAAACTATTGTACTCCTCTTATTTTACAAACATACACAATTACAATGACGATGACAACAACAGCCCTACAATGCATTGCATCTTCTATCCGCTCCTCCACCGACAATCTACATTTCAACATTATTCATAACTCCGACTCGTCCTTTGTGCCACCAGAAATCTTAATGTATGAGGTGGGGGACTTTCATAGGGATAAGTGCATACATAAGGGAGGATCCAAGATGTGCGAAGAGGATAGTGTGTGCTCATAGGAAGTAGCTTTCCACTTTACCTCATGTATGTACATCCATAGATATGTATATCTACATCTAACTACATACATATATATATATCTACAATACACAAGACACACGCAAAGTAATCGTTCCAATACTCAACACTCCAAGTTATCATTTTTCTCTATTGCTTCACGATTCAGCGGTTTCGTCCTCCATAAACAAAACAAACAGACACAAGCAAGCCTCCTGCAAGTCAGAGCTAAGTCCTCAGGAGTATCTTAATGGTATGGAACACAGGGGAGTGTAGCCCAGCCTTATGTACTCTCTGCTCATTCCGGATCGAGTACCTATTAAGTTGGCGTGGTGGAAACTTTCTTTCGGGTCTTGATTTTACAGTCCTCCAACTCCACAGAAACACCTATTGACTTTTCTCAGTCTTGCTAAAAGATAAACACTAAAGTCGCATGTGGCAATGGACATGATGTTGATGGGTAATTTTCAAGCGAGTGGGTATTGACTCGAGTCAAACGACACTTGATAGTGAACAAGCTTACTGTGCACCACAGTGAGGACACATACATATAATTACATACATTTCTGAGCTGAGGCGGTAGCTTCCTCATCCTCATAAGTACCAAAGGAATCCTCCGTAAAGTACATCGAGCCAAAACTACAGTCAATAATGGGATAAGCCAGGGAAACAAGTGTGAAGATGAATAGACTCACCTTATATGGGGTGGTGGCCGACCTCCATTTGGGGTAGTTAGTTGGTGCATGACCTTTAGCCCACACGTGGTAGCGAAAAGTGAATAGATCTCCGACATCGAGCATCTTGAGTAGTTCCGCCTTACTCTTGGGAAAATTTAGTCGGTATCGGAGAGACTCGAAGGCAGGAACTACCAGGGCCTATGTATGTATGTTTGAGAGAGAAGAAATTAATTAGTAATTTTTCAATGGGACTCCTCATCGTCACTACCATTACCAATGCCCACCCAATCCTACCACTACCACCATAGCCAATGATGGGGTATTTCCAATTAATTGAAACAATAAATTCCCAATTCCTTTGATGGAACGAGGGACGTGAAGGAAGCAGGTCTAATGGGAAATTTGATGAAGGGACATAGAGGCGTTCAGACGGGGGAAGAGAAAATCAGCTGTGCAGAAAAACTCAAGAGAATGGGCGTGTGGACAAGTGAGATTCCCACCGAGTGTAAACATACCGTGAAAAATGCTCAACGCAAACAGAAATACGCTCACATTGTCAAGTGTAAGTAAGTAATGGGACGTGAATAGGAATACAAATATAGGTACTTAATGGTCGGTGCATTTTATTTCAACCTGTACAGGTCAGATGAATTTACGTGACTCCCTACCTTGTTCCCGTCGTCCATATGTAGATTGGATATGACTCGTCGCAAATAAGGATACAGTCCGAGCATGGGTAAAAAATCTATATCAATTAAGAAAACGTAGGGTGTCGTCACTTGTCTGAGAGCCACGTTCCGCAGGAAATTCACAGGATATAAATTCTGGAAATTACACACACACACGAAAAAATTGTAAGAATTGTAAGAATTGTAAGAATTGTAAATATTAGGAAATTCCTCCACCGTGGAAAGGACTTTTCCTTGTTCATGGATGTGTGTTTTTTTATGTACCTTGATGAGTGGAAGGGGAAGTAGGAATGTTATTACCGTACAATTCCTTCCTATCAACTTGTACTACTACTCCGTTACAATGTTTCCAGGTACAAGCTCAGTAGCCTTATTAGCACATATAATACTCTCTTAAATCATCAAAAGTTCCAACCCATTCCGGGATACTTGTTGTGTTTAATAATACTTGTGAATTTTGATAGTACATACTCTCTTACTGATATGTGCACACTTCCTCTGAATTTTTTAAAGGCTAGAGTCCACGAAAAAAAAACGACACAATGAAAAATTTTAAGGAGAAAAATTAAGGAAACATTTTTACATATTGCACATCCATAGTCCCTGCAGGTGCTGACGCTTCAGAATGGTACAAGAGTTGGGAATTTTTTCAAGATCAAATCCTTGCATATTCTAGTCACGACTTGCACTCTGACATATTATTGAAAGTCGAGTTCTCCTAACTACGCACCCCCAGTACGTGAAATGTTTATGGTAACATGTGTACAGGCATGATAGTGTGTACGCCGGCTAATGTGAGCCCTAAATGACAAAATGTATGGATCCAGTAGCTAAACATTTGTGTTCAGCAAGAAAAAGTTACAAGATAATAAGCGGCTCGTCTTGTTGCAATTAAGTAATAATTGCCCAGACCGACCCATCACATATACATACATTTGTGTTGGCACTGTAGTCTCCGCAATGTTTGTTTCGTATGCTCCAATGGAAGCACATGTATATTTATCTCCTACTCCATTCCATACTAAAAACCCATACAAATCTCAGTAGTGAGGATATGCTCAGATTATATAATACACAACCATATCCATACACTGCCTATACATAGTTATGTACATGCACCCTCGTTTGTATTTATATACAATTACTTCTGGTAGTTCCTGAGACTTACCCCTTCCTTGTAGACAATGTGATATCCAATGTTCTTCCTTTGCGCCAATGGCTCACAACTGAGAACAAAACTGAGAAATTGTTGTGCTTCCGTATCCGACATATACAGCGCCAGGCTAATGGGACCTGCTCAACCATGGGAAATCTATTATTGCTTTTCACACATTTTCAACAGCCCACAACAGTAAGTTTAGGTCTTTACGAGTACGCTCCTCAAATGATTCACACTAATGTATAGTAAGTATCTACTTATATGCATATGTATATCTAAGTACTAAATGTGAAACTATCCATACACTTGCTCTGATTATGTGAATCTCAAGTTAGGAACATTTTGAGCATCAGGGAGAGTGCGTGCATGCCAAACATTTTTCTTCCTTTTCATGTGCTATGCATAATACAGGGTTCATATGCTCAGCTCAGGTCCTCTCAGCCCCGGACATGCAGATGATACGATACATAGATAGATAAATGTGTCGTAGACATTATGAATATTTAAACTCCACATTATTACTCCATTGACGCTCTCATGGCATGGCTGCCAAGTGAGTAGGGAAATGTGTAGGAAAGGGCCAAAATTCCCACAGATTTAGTAACAATTGTCGGAGCCTTTGTGATAATAAGCTGAAAAATTGTACCCCTTCTGTTTGTGTAATCTTCCCTAATAAATTATTGCATTACGGAGAGGAGGAGAAAAAAAAATGGTTGTTTGACAGTTCCAAAAGGAAGTGTAAACAATTTCATATCAAATGATTACTAAACGTGCTTTTGTGAGTCCCACAAATTGACTGGTACTTTCCTATCTTTGCACGTACTATTGTATGAGTCTTGAAGGGAAATTCCCTAGCGTGCCTGGAAAGCGTTTCGCACTGTTATTTACTATCAGGGACATACGAGAAAAATAGCTGGAGTAAATATAAAAATAATGATTTCTCTGTAACTCTATCTCGGCTCACATGCACCATACACCCCACTCTCAACTCTCTGTGTACTTACCTTCCCAATGGTTGGCTAATGATTCAATCATTTGTAATCGGTCCATTGATAATTGCGCTACTAATGTTACATCCGACTCATCTACCACTTCCGCTGGCTCATACTCGTAGTCCAAATAAAATAAATGAGTACGGTAGTTGGTGTACTTGATAATGCGGTACTCATAGCACTCGTCCTCTTCTTTTATCTGTATGGAAAATGCTTATTAGTATTTGGTCAAACCAGAGCTGCTGACGCAACTCTATACTTCAGTTGTTCCCTGTAATAGCACCAGCAGCATGGGGAGCCCCACAGACACTATCAAGTATCATTAGTAATTCCTCTAACTAATGTGAGCTCATTGTCAGGAGTGTAAGCTCTTGTTAAAATTAACAAATTGATGTGTGTACATTTCCCTAATCATATTTGGTTCCCTAATCACTCACTATTGGAAACGAGTCAAGTGGGAGGTTGGCTCAATATTTTATTACAATTTAATAGAATAGAGGCTCACCGTTAAAAATTTTTTCATGTTACGTTTCCATTACTTTAAATGAAAACCTTTCTTTTGTGAGATGGGATTAATTACATAATTAGCATTTTTCCAGTGTAAGTTTATCATCAAAAGAACTTGTTAGTAATAATTACAGGAATATTCTAGTGAGTATTAAAAAAAAAGCGATAACTATTAATCATAACTTTCAGGGGGTGGCACCACATACCCTCAGCGCATACAATGAGCAAAGTGAGTACAATATAAATGCTGAATTCAAATTGAAAACTAGGGAACCTGTTCTATTGTTGAGGCAGGCATGGATTGTCCACTGTAGTTACTACAGCCAAATAATTCTCTTCGGAGGAGGTTGCCATCATATTCGAGGAAAGTAAGATGCAAGTTTCGGAAAAACTCGGCGTGCTTGTTCTTCACTCTGAGCTTCTTGGGTGAGTTCCAGTGAATGACCTGATGACAAGAGGAAATTATTTTGTCGAAGCTCTAAACAAGTGATTAACTCCTTTGATCAAAGCTTTCTGCTAGGTGCATGGCTACCAGTGTAACATTTTACCTAGACTATCTGTACATAGGATCTTTACATACATACATACCCTGTAGTTTGCATGCTCAATCAGGAGTCAAGAATTGAACGTGTCAAAAAAAAAATCTGAGAGCTGGTTTTATCTGTTCTGCTAAACTTGTGGAAGTCCCAGTCTGCACTTGATGAACTTGTGCATCCAAACCCATTGTAGACACGCAGGAGAATTGTATGTAGATGTGTGTAATCCGAGGGCTCATTCCACCCCGATGCTTCTATATCTGTTCATGGAACTGATGAGCTCCTCTACAATTTATTATTATGGGTTGTCCGCTGAAAACTTATGAGTTTGGATAGTTTTACTACTCGTATGATTTAAACCTTGTAAAACTGCCATTACTACAAGTAATAACTCTGGTAATATGCTGGTACCTAAAACAATTTTCTATAGGACACCAATCGCTCAGCATGAGAGATAAATTCGTATCGATAAACAAACCTGAGGCTTTAAATTTGAAACTGTGAGACTGAGTCACGTTCCAAGCCTTCTACCCTCCTGATATTCAAAGTAGCCTGGGACATAAAGACCTCTATCAGAAATAATGACGGGGGTTTTAAAAATGCTTCCATTTCATAAAATTAATGCATCAAGTAGAGATATATACTCTATCAGTAAATCATGGAGACTGGCAGTAATAACCATAACCATGGTCTACTGAAAGAATGCTGATGAGAATTATTAGCAATACTGAGAGGAGACTGAGGTTGTACTCACTTTGAGATCAGTAACTTCAGTGTAGCAGAACTCACTACGGGTATTATCGGAGAGTTGAACATTCCACTGACATGGTATCTCGTACAAAATGTGCGGATTCTGCGTAATCACAGCATTAAAAATATCTTGATCAGCTAACGAAGTCGAGAGCATTGTCTGGAGATCCCTCTCTGCAATCATTCTCCATAGATGAGGCCAATTCATTTTACGGAGTTTTGACAAGTCCATTAATATGACACCTAAATGACAACCAGAAGAGACGTCAAAAACGATGAAGATTAGGAAGCCGTTATGACTATAAAATGTGAAGCGGCAATTATTCAAGACTCTTGAACCACGAGACCAGTTTTATTAAAACTGAATTCCCATTCTCGTCAGAAGCAAATACAGGTCATGTCAAAATTCAATTTAATATTTTTCAAGAATATTAATGCAGGTGCAAGATGATTAAAAAACATTTCAAGTTTGTTCTTTTAGACATACACACATTATGTGCATGCCTGTGCATATACGCAAAAAAAGGTGTAAGTTCATACCAGTGTTGTAGCCTCGGCCGAGAGCTGGCCACGGTCTATGATTTTTCCAAAGCTTGCCTAAATACCAGTCGCTCTGATTCTCGACCAAGCCAAGAGCCTGTTAGGAGTACGGTAAAAAGTGTTACATATTTTCAAGTTGATCTTTATGGTGGGTACACAACTTATCACTCTAATCAGTCTTGCTCGAGATAGACATACTAGATGAAGGAGGTGGAAGGTACAGGAAGTGAGGTAAAAAAAAAAATAGAAGACCGTAATCACTTGAGAAAGGCCCATCTTGCTGAAGAGGTTCCATAATTGAGCTATATCAGTGGCAAAGGTGACATCCGTGTCGAGAACGATCACTTTGTCCAGGGTCAAAGGCAAAGCTCGGGGCAGAGTCAATTTGAGAAGACCATAAACGCCTGAGTAGTGCTTGTTCGGGATCCAATTTACTTCAGGCACCACATTATCCGCCAAATAAAAGCTCACATCCACTGGAATATTCCCAATCATATTGAACATTTAGGGAGATTACATACACCGAGCTCATCATTCCCTTCAAACTCACTTCCGGCTATAAATGTCCTACTGTACACACTACATGAGCTGGGATTCACTTAGCCATGTCTCATTTTCCCCTTTCTTCGGATGCATATTTTTTTTATCTTTGGAAAATAGTTTATCCTTCGTTCCTGAAGTCCTTATCTGTATCTTTGTGTACTCTCTTCGAAACCCATAAACCGTCACGGGTTCTCACAAGTAAATAATAACTGCCTCTTTCTCATCTGCTTTTGCTCTATATAAATCTGCTCAACTATATTTCTCCTCTTGACTACCGACTCCTCGTAATCTCTCAGAGTAACTGCTCTTCTGCTTACTAACACCTTGTAGTCCATCAGGTTACGGAACTTGCTCAATTGCTCTCTGAAAATCTCTCAAGTAACTGCTATGAGCGTATGAATGAGCTACAGTATGTACCACTTCGGAGTTTATGGGTTTTGTCATTTATTTTCATCCTCCGCTCACATCAATACTTTCCATGCGGCTAACCGACTGTGTACAAAAAAAAATAATGATGACGCCGATAATCGTAGAGGGGCTATCACAACAAAAACTCCTACATACATATGGGCTGAACAGGGAAAATGTGAGAATGGCTAAATAATTCTAGCCTATATGATTATCTACTTTTACTAGTACAGTTTGAACAGCCGTCATTACTTTGCGGAATGCTCCAAGTAGAAAATAACGTTCGTAGAATTAAATGGGCTTTAGCATCCACTATCAGGTGTAAATGCAACGGATTTTTCCGGTAAAATAACATCGACTTGATCAGCGTCACCACGGATCGACTTGAGTTGTTCCCAGCACATACAATGGCCACTTGCATGACCTCGCATTTACCCACTGCACCGGTTCCCTGCGTTTCCATCAAAATCATACATACCATTTTAGTTGCGAAACATATCACTTTTTATTACACACATTACATTTGCACAGGGCTTTTATTTATACAGGTCTACGGAAATCTGTAAACGCAAAATCATTAGATGGAACTTCAAGTAGCACTTCCCTGTTGACTATCTGTTTCTTCCAAAAACGGTTTTTACTCAGAATAATGAAAACACTTGACTCAGTCTACAAGTGTCAGTCAGGCCATGCTCAACATATAATATATATCGTAATGATTCCCGCAGGAGAAGATAACTCGTTCACATCTCATCCCCCCTCCCCTAACAAATTTGAGATTAGCTCTTTCAGCGAATTAAATATATATGTACAGCCTCAACTTGAAAACTACTCCGAAGGAACCGTACAGGCCGGAGTGTATCTGTGCGATATTGGAGGATAATGATTTCCAAGAAATAAATCTAATGGGCTTGAGTTAAAAATAACGGTAAATAAGCCTCACATAATAATTACTCACTTGACATTTTATGAGATATGCCAAAATGACTTTGTACAACCTCATTTGGATCATTATGACACTAGGAGAACTCCAGGTAGCTCTCTGCATATAATTTGTTTCCAGAGGGACACTATACCAGCTACTTGAAATGCTCAAGTGTCGTTTCGGAATTGCGCAAGTCCCTGGTTTATTACATATATAATTAGAGATGAGATCAAATCTAAAAAAAGCTTTCAAGGGGTTACGGGTCAAGTGGTTCCATATTATTAATTCTTGTAAGAATCAATGAAATCATTTCAAAAATCATTGGGACAGACTGACTCTGTACATATGGACTCCTGACTTCTGAAGTGAAAAATACATAACAAATAACACAATCCCGTGTACCAACCGTATTATTTTTAATCATGTTATCTCAATCCTTGCAAATAAATTCTAACACGTAATTAAATACTGTATCTGTTTAAGATTAGCACTGCATTGCAAAACTGTAGCTCCGACATGAACAAGAGGTAAAGTTGCTTTAGTATTCGGCACTTAACGAGCAGATTCCGTGAATTTTGGTTGTAGTTATCATAAACAGGGGTAATCTCATTATAACGGAATGCTATATACATATAATGGCTTCGATTATTTTCGCTCTGTCGGACACGATACCTTGGCCCTCAGTCCACTTCCAGTAAGATGTTGTAGTTAATGCTATAATGAAACTAATATATTTATGGCAGAATATCCTTTAATTTAAGTCCACATTTCTTGGACAACCGTTTGACAGTCTACTCGTCTACTCTCTCTCTCTCTCTCTCTCTGTATTACAACACCCCTAGATATAGAAAAATGTTATTATAATTAAAGGCAATAAAGTAGACAAATTATTCAACAATACTCTCACCAGAGGTTCTACAATAGGCAGAGTACTCTGTGTCCCAATTCTACTACTGTCACTTTCATCAATGCAGGTTAAGAACTACAATGCAAAGTTGGCAGAAATGAATTTCGATACGGTTCAATGCATGTCCCAGAATGGTTTTAAAAATTAACGGAGATTGGATACAAGGCATGATACAAATTGCCTAGGAAAAAAGGTAAGACAGTGAGTATGGGGGATTGAATGGAAGGAAAGTTCCAGTCCTTACGGAGTCAGTGAGTCCAGATTGTCGTTCTTGTTCCTTTCCACCGATTGAATGTCCTCTTGCATTTTGGAGCTTGAGAATTCCTTCGACTGACTTGACGGATTTAATATCTTGTCCCATCAACACTTCCCTCCAGGAAAGGTCAACAATAACCCCATCATTTGATACTGAAATAATAAAGGAGGAACTTACTCATTACAAGCCTTACAATATCTCATGACTCAATACGTCAGCTCTCTTGATAGCTCATAAAAGTATTGAAATTATAGTAAGTTTAAAACTTTCCCTTGAAATGGGCTTGGACTCAGTTTGAACTATATACACTACACCCCATTCAAAATTAATTCCGGTAAACTGAAAAGAAGCTCAGCTACAAATGTAATAATTCCCATGCTGGTTGTAGTACTATGACAGTATGGAAATGAGAGGAGTGTTTATTTATGAAAGTTTGAGCGGAGGGCCCATTTACACAAGTCGTTACTTTCAGAGGGAGCATGCTTACGTAGGGAATAAAGTTTGGTAGAATTTCCAGGAATTAAAAATAATTTCCCATGAAAACATTTTCCAGAGCTCTCTTCTGTACTACTATGGAAGTATTCCAAGGAACAAAGACTTCCCAGCGGAGTCCTATAATAAGAGTAATTGTAAGTTGTCCGTAAATTCGTGAGATTTTGTTTGATAAACTTACTCTTCAAAGAAAGTACAAAAAGATTAACTTATTTGTATGCTGGAGTAATTACTTCAGTGTTCCAATAAGGAAAAAAATAAAAGGAGTTGGTTTGGATCCTAGTATATAGGGATGGGACCATACTTGCTCTTCCATATACACAGCGTATACATACTACACAGCAAGCACAATACATATATTTCCATGCATATAAGTATAGGCGGATGATAGTAAAAACAATTGGAATATAACTCAACAGAAAATCGTAGATTTTTTTTTTTTGGCGTGTTTATTAACGTTTATTAATTTGGAACTATTGAAGACGTGTACATGGTGTGAGACAAGCGTGTCTAATAATAAAAATGTGGTAGCCAGAAGCAATGAGTCTGAGAGTGTCTATATGTGACTAGTAGACGATCTACCTGAGCAACAATCCATAGAAAACACAATGACACAATGGCAACCATGTGGAACCATCAACATCCCGAAAGTCTTTTCCTCTCGACTTATTTCTTCTCTCGAGATGAGAAAGAGAATTCTCAAACGCGTAATAATATCAAAGTTAAAACACCTTATAGGTACAAGTATAGTCAACGAGAAAAGTGTAACCAGCTATCCACCCTTCCCGTTCAACTATCAAAAAAAAACAACTATCCGGCAAGGCAGAAACTTACCAGTACAGTTCACATGGGCGGACTGCTTCTACAACTTAACCATTTATATAGCACACAAAGATGTGCCTACTTTCCTTACACTACCCTTATATATATGTAGTTGTATGTACAAGAAAACTACCTCAACCAAGTATGAGTAATTAGGATTAGAATAAAAATTTCTGATGCATCCGCTTCAAGAAAAACTTATTCCGCCGTTGCTTTTTAGAAACAGTAGGCTTGTTGGTACTTTGTCATCGTAGTGTAAGTTCCTCTCTGTATGCATACGCTGGTTTTTCACAACTTGCCTTCTTTTTTTTCTCCATTGCATGCCTCTGCACAGTTTAACTTCAAATCCTTTTTTCCCTTTTTTCCTAACTCCCCTCTGTCTGTCTCTCTCTCTCCCTCCCTCTCTCTCTCTCTCTCTCTTTCTATCTCTTTGAGTAACAATAGTAACACTAGAAATAATACTACCACTCCACACTTACAACTAAACAGTTTTTCATTTTTATTAGTACTCTCGTAATTTCGATGGTACAAATGGTATCCTCAGCTTCGTCTACAAAATGTTTACATGAGTATTTGTAGTGTCCAAAAACGTGTGCTCTCGACACGAATGTCCTCCCTGCGTACTGGTTCCAGTCGGCAGGTTGTAAATATGTACATATGTACGGACAAAACCGACTTTCCAGACTATAATCATGTGAATCACGACAGGAGCGTGTAACAATAAAATATGTTTGTCCGGACAGTTTTGACTATTTCGGGTAATACTCCAGCTATTGTAAAAATAATTTAAAATTACTTTGGGAGATCATTCAAGGATTTTGGACACTCAAGTAGTATAATGCAGTGGCGTGGACGATAGCCCTTATTTTTACTTGTCTATATTTATCACAAGTAATTGTTTTGCAACAAGTTTTGACAATACTTGGTACAATCATGAGATAACATGTTCTCAAATAAAAACACACTTGCACATATGTACTTAGGACCTGTCACACTCACACTAGACGGCTAGACCTATTTTGTAAAGTTTCCATAGAATTTTGTGCATCTATGTATGTACTGATATACCTATAATAATTACATAATTTGACTAAATCTGAATTCACAAAATTTAATGGTGGATAGGATAATATTTCCCTAAAATGAGTACGTAACTCAATGACGGGCTGGGCGTTAAAAGTAAATAATATTATAACGTCGGCAATTATTTCTGGACATGTGCTACTTAGACGGAGAAGTCATAGTCCCGTCCAAGGAACGGGGACTGTAGTGTCTGTTCCTAGTCTTATGTGAGGACAGTATTACATATACACGTTCAGTATAGTAATTGCTCATGTACAGAGATTACAAGTTTGGTCAGGGCAGTGGTAAAAGAGCATGTATGAGTATATACATAGAAGCTGTGATAGTACCCCATGAGGGTTTATTTTCTTGTGCACATGTGTGTGTGTGTGTGTGTGTGAGTAGTGTCGCTGTCTCTATAAATTAAACTTATGTATGTACTTCCATGTAAATGTATAGGGTTTTTTAGCTGCATCAAATATCATTCAGTTTCGTGAGGTAGAGCATTCAGACGAGAAGAAAATGATGGAGAAGGAATTACCACCACTGATGTACATACATACATACATAGGATATCTACATATATTTATATTATACCATAACGTGTGAGTAAGTGTGCGTACATGGTGAGCTGACTTGAGCACTAAACGCCAGCAGTAAAAAGGATGGGGTGTGTATGTATCTGTATATAGTGAATTCTCCATTTCATGAGTCTACCTACTTACTACAGATAGTATCATATCTCACATCCGCTTTGCTGGCTTATCTCATCTGTATCTGTGACCTTCGACTTTTTCTTTGGGTGTCATCGTCATTCCTAGTTTAGCCATGCACTTCATTCTTCAACATGGCAGCCGTGTGCTAATGGAACATCCTTACTTCCAACACTTAACCATTCCACTTCCCATTAACTTGGACTATTGATGTCTCAAATAATACTGCTTTGTTACATATTATTATATTTGTAGTCCCTGAGGGAGCTGTGTCTTGGGCAGATTAAGTCAGCAATATTACCGGGGACGATTATGAGCACTGGGATGATTTACACGTGCAGAAAGTCAAATTGCACTACACGCACTTTGTTAAGTCATACATTGGACATGAGGAGGGAAGGCGTTGGATGACGAGGAACGGGAAGGATTCTGAGGGTAGCATCCTAAGTGTAACATTATTGCAAAATTACGTGATCACTGCAACTGACAACATCAGATATGGGAGAAAGATGCAGTAACAACTTTTCTCATTAAAGGATTATAATAATGTCAAACCTACATTTGTATTTACAACCAGACGCGAGTACTGTATGTACCTACATACATATGTACATGTGTAGATCCTTAAATATTGTACTTCCAGACAATTTCCAGTATGTACATTACATTTGCTTGGCTGAACACAAACAATAACCTGGAGCTCAAGGAGTACAAACATTATACTGATTGGAATACCAGAAAGGATATTTTTTTTTGGCTTGTAAATAAAATGTGAATCAAAAAAAAAAAAGAAAAGAAAAGAAGTACACTAGAAACTTGTATAGATATGAAGGAAAAAAATTTCCGCGTCTCTTCCTTTTTATTATTTTCCCTTGAATTATTACATTAGTAGAGGAATGAGTTCTATAGAGCAATCTGACTACACATGCTTCTTCCGTAGTGTTGTGAAATGCTGATTCTGATTTACAACTTGCACAAGGCAAAACATAGTAATCTTCCTACACACTGAATTTCCTACTACATCAATGTCTGATGATAATTGGCATCAACTGGGTCGTTTGTGGAGTAGTTGGTTTGATTTGACTGCTCAGATTGTCTGAGAGTTACATAACCAATTGTAATATGGTAGCAAATCTTTGAATGCACAGGTTTCGATTTTTTCCTATTCATCATACTACTGTAATATATTACCCTGAGGGTTGTAGACGCTGTCGTACACACATATGTACATACACACACACACACGGAGTATTTACAAGACCCGTACATATTTACAGGAGAATTTACACACAGAGTCTCAGCCACCGAATTGCTATATCAAAACTGACTACTGACCAGCCGTACGAAGGGTCACTTACGTGATGAATGCCCATTGCCAAGCACCAGCTTCAAAAATGTTACTCACAACAACCTTTTGTTGTAATCACGGATGAACATTACATACATAAATGACGGGCCTATAAACACCCAGAGTTCAATTTAAAATACCTATGGGATGGGAGAGGTATGTAAGAAAAGCAAGTTTGATAGAGTGCTGACTTACTGCATCTCTAAAAATTGTGCAATAAAAACTCTCAAGTCTAAAACAATCAGCTGGTTTGACAGGATGCGATATACATTTGTAAATTATGCAAAGGAAAAATCACGATTATACTGTTATACATTACACATGAGACTGTGTGCTTTTATATGATTGGATCTAGGTAAACAATGGAGATGGAATAAAAGTAATAAATAATATATAAATTACCCAGCCATGGAAGCCCATACATATAAACACATGTAGACATGCTAGTAATTGCGTGTAGGGGAAAAGATATATTCTGGCTATGGGAAGGAGAGTGCCTCAAGTTTCAGAATATTTTTGTACTTACGGTGGTCAGTTAGAGGTAAGACAAGTTACTTAATATGAATAGTTCACATAAAGTGGAAAGAACGGTTAAGCAGGCTGACTTGTTCCTATCCTTGCCACATTTGTACACCATATTACTTTTATTTCTTCCTACATTTCATTCACAGAGGGAATAGCACTTGGCGATTACCTAGCTAGCAATAGGGTCGTAAATATTGGAAATATCTGTCTTTTTACATACATTCATGAGTCTCTCTCTCTCTCTCCCGACAAGTTACCCATGGCTACATATTCTCTTGTAATTTTTCTTGCACCAATTCCTCCTGTTATTTCACGTTCATGTGTACACACACACAAAAAAGTTTACAGGACTCCCTTCATACCTTATGTACACCCCCCCCATATGTGCATAGCCCTACTATATACCCAAGACATTTTTGTACACCCATGAGGAGAGTAAGGACGTGTAGGATTAATGTTATTTCCTATAATGTACATACACGTACATACATATGTATACACTCACTAATATTTCCCAATTATCGGCATCAATTACCCATTGGGGCAAGCTTACCGTAATGAGGTGTATCTTTTCATACAGAAGACAAGAGCAGTCTTGTTCATTCAAAACTGAGCAGAGCTGAAATTAATGGATCCTTTTGGCGCTCCCACCAACTCACTACATTTGAACAGTCCATTACATAAATAATGGTCGTTGCATTACTTTCTCAAGTCAAACATTTTCTAAATTAAAGCATCCACACTGAGCTGAGCTCCCTTGCATGTACGGACAAATGGATACTTCTATATACATAGTCCCTGGGCCCGTCTCTCCCATGCATGTAGTCAGGTGCGTCACTTATTAGTAAATACTAGAGAGACAGTCGGATGGGAGCCAAGTGCAGGAGTAAATAAAGTCAGAGGAGTCTGCTTGTCTCCCTCTTTTCATACTTTATTTAACTATATATTTAAGAAGGAGGCACAGAGGGTTTGGAAACGTTGACAAAAACAAAATAACTCAACTGACTCACTGTCTTCAAAGTGGCAGTCTCCACTAATAGCGTCTGTGATGTAAACATTTTTTCGGCAATAACTCAGTCATTTTTACTGCCTTTCCTCATGCTTCCTCAAAAAATCCTTTGCCAATAAAATCATCCTGGTTATAAAATGTCCCTGTGTTATTCAAACACTAGTCATAATTATTACTACTGGCCCGCAAGTACTAGATATTATGTAATTTATTTTTATTATGTAAATTTCTCAGTCGCCAAAAGTATTTATGAGGGACTCTGACGACACTTTCTTTCACAATTCAAGGAATAAACCTGTACATTACAGAATATTAAAAGTTTGGGAATTTCCAAGGGAGTCTCTTAACTTACGGTCCGATTTCCCTCAATTTATGCACAACTTTCTTACAGTCCCTGGGAAAACAGATTCAATACAGTAATTCCGTTAATGGTTATTGCTAACACTGAAGGGGATATTCAAAGAGGAGAATTACAAAGGACTAATCTGATTAGTCATAGAGCATGCTCCTGTAAACTAAATTATCCCACTGTTATATATCCCGTGCATATGCATCAAGTTGACTTGTAATAATGTTACTTCCTTTTGCAGATGGGTTCTTCCTATGTGTATGTGTGTGTGTGTGTGTATGTGTGTGCATTCATGCTGACAATGAGAACAAGATGATCAAGGAGACTATGGGGGAGGGAAGTCACATAGAGATGTATATCCCACAACTGGGGATTTTTCGTGGCGAGGAGAAAATTCAGAAACAGACACGGCTGCTGCTGCCTATTTGTCGATTTGCCAACCAACTCTGACGGCATAGTGCTCATAGAGTTACATCCACAGGACAGGACCGACCTATGCTCAGTAGTTTGCAAATTACTTTTCTAATTGTTCTAGTATGTGTTGAAACCCTGTTGGGAAACGCACACTTCCTACAGTCCATTACTCACATTAGTATAGTAACCACAGAAGTAAACAATGAGCTCTGAATGTCATTAGTTTCCTTGTAATGGCGTGCTTTATTTCAAAAATAACGCTCGTAATCCCTGATTGTTCCTCATATGTTAAATTTGTAAAAAATTATTCCGGATGACTATATTTATCGAAACAATAATAATTATTATTATTATCCCTTCCTACTACAATGAAACACTCAAGTGTGAGGTTAGTAAAAATAACGTTGACGTACGGAGCAATTATTGTCCACTCCGAGACCTTCCTTTTGGCAATTACGCCAATCTTGATATTTACTACAGAAATACGCCTGCCAAATGGAAATTTACTAAAACATGAGAAAATGTCAGAAAACTATACACCCAGGGCAAAAATGACAACGACATTTGAGTGACTCCATGCAAACAGATAAATACATATGTATGATGAAGGAACCTCTGGCCCAACAATAGCATTTAATACAGGTATTTACAAAAGGAAATAATAATGAAGGCAGTGAGGATTTTTTTTTCCCCTAATGGACTGAACAATTTCAATTAAAAATTAAGTAAACAAAATTGCAAGTAATGGGAGTTTGGCTTCTACACGCTATTTCCGAAGTCACAAGCAACCCACTAAATGGTGCAATTATGTTTACAAGATTGCCTCAATGGCATTGTGAGTTTTTTTGTGAAGTAAACCGCCGTGGCTTTTAAGTGAAACTATAGATATAGATATAGGATTCTATGACGGAATATTGTGGTGAGAAAAATGTAAGGCTAGGCACGCCAAAAAGCTCCATTACCACGATCATTCATGTAGTCTTACATAAGAAAGGGAAAGAAGAGCATGTGCTAGGCAAGAATGTGCATTGGATCCATTGGGACATGGCATTATTATTGTCAGGGTTATAGTCTATGTGGAGTAAAGGGCCCTGGCCACCCTAACATTTACAGTATTATTCTCAATCGGGAGGAAAAAAAAAAGAATGGGAAAGTCTCTGTCCAGTAAAACTCCGAGCCACGCACAGGTATTTCTTGTCCTGATGGAGTAATATATATAATACTGGGGGATGTGACACCGAACCTACAATTTTCTTTTCAATCGATCCTTACGATCCCTTTGAGTTGAATGTGGAGACCCAAAATGAAATGATAATACATTGAAAAGACAAGGTATTCAATGGGTCTTAAATAAGTATTAGCTTCAACATAGGAACAACAATAAGACTCTAGTGGGTTTTTACAAATGTACAGTTTCACAGGCTTCCACGTTATCCCTTAAAAGTTCATGGTTCCCTATGGAGTGGACTGATTGTGAGGTATAGTGTTGATGGGAGAGATAAGAAACCGGAAAAAGTTGGCACTCAAATCTCTTCCACAATGTATAACTATACAGAGCGGTGACTTTCAATAAGTACCACTAATAATATTTACTGACCGTCTCCTACAAAAATCTTGTAATCGTTGTATGTACATGTAAGCAAAATACATATGTATATAGGATACGGACGTACATGCAAGTACAAAAAAATACGTAACCTCTCTCTCTCTTTCTCTCTCTCTCTATCTTTTTCTCTATACACAGCTGACTCAAGTATAACTCCAACAAGCCAATAAAGGAGAGCGAACAAAAGAATCAAACAATGGGTTATAAGCAAAATTAACTGTTCACTTGGTCCAAGACAAGTTTAAGACCTTTTCCTCAAAATGGTCTTCAGGAAGGATTTTTTTTCCCTTAGATCCTAGCTCGTATTTACTACCCCCTCAACATTGGATAACCTTTAAAAATGCCTATGAATAGATTCCTTAATGTAATAATGACAGCAATATATTTCCACCTTTTTTTTCTTAAAAAAAAAAACAAGAAGGATGTTTCTAATCTTTCCCTTGAAAAAGTTTGTCGGCAATCTGCTCCGCTTGTTGTATCTATTGGTAGCAGTATAATGGAGTACTATAGTTATTTACAGTCAATTAGCGTGATAATCAATTCAAGCTAGTGCAGTGATTGAAATTCAACACGGACATGCAATTATTATTATAACTCCCCGACGTGGTCGAAATGACAATGCATGTTTTTATTACAAGTAAAAAAAAAAATTATTTGCTCAAATCTACTCTCATAGTCAATTACAAATAGATACGTAAGTAAGTAAGTAAGTAAGTAAGTAAGTAAGTAAGTGCACACGAAATAGAAAGGGATGGTAAGTGAGTAGCATCGTAAGAAGTAGACACAGATCTGCTGTGCCATTCTCTTAAGACGCTTTAACTATGGGAGGAAGAACAGGAGTGCAACAGGAGACACCCAGTAACAATAAAACCAACAAGTGCTAACCTTTAGCTGCCAAATACTGAGTCTGGAGGTAAATCATGCACAAAGAGCCGAAGATTGTTCCCACGATGAAACCGGTTACCCAGCGTCGCGAAAATGAGTGAAGGAATCCATGCCTATGACGAATTTTCTTAATTGTACGAATATCCTCCCCGATCGAATATTTGAATATTAGGATCTGTCAAAATGCTACGGCACCCTCTGATTTCCCATTTACCGCCCAAATATTACTCGAGGATTGAATCAATTACAATTGACTTGTTTATTAAGATTTTCTTTCCACAGTGGCTCTTAAAAAGATGACTAGACTTGTCCCAAAAGATTTTCGCAAGAAACGCGTTTTTTTTGTTGCAATAAACACGAAATTCTACAGTTACTTTATACAGGTGAGTAGCTTTGGTGGGAGGTATATGAAAAGCACCGACACCCGTTGACAATACCTTACATGTATGACTGAGAGACTTAGGCGTCCTGAGTACGTTACATGAGAGACAGTAAAATCTTACATGTATAATAACTATTTCGAATCCAAAGTCCAATTAGCCCTCTCATGTAGACAGATGAGAAATTGAACTTGGAATGGTTCAGGAACTATGTAAATGGAAGTCCTCTGATAATTTCCAGAGTTTGAGTTTCCCTCAAAACTTTGTACACACTGTGTAGAAAATCCTACGGAAGTGACATGAGTCCCTATGTATTTTTTTGGTGAAGGAATCTATATAGCAAGTAGTCCATGGGTGTGTTTACGAGTGTAGCCTTTATGCGTAAATAATATCACCCTCTCATATTGTTTTGATGCTTACATATGAAATCGGGGAAGTTTGCAAAGCCTCTACCGTCTCTCTCTCTCTCTCTCTCTCTCTCTCTCTCTTTCTCTCTCTCTCTCTACTATAGATATGATCGAAAAAACTTGGATAGATCCTCTTCCCAAAGCAATACATTACACCCATAGGCTCACAGCAGGACAGTACCGAACCTAGAGATTTCAGTGAGCATCATCACTGTAAAGTGTCGGTGTCGACAGTCAACAAGGTTGTAGGAGCAAGTGGATTTGAAAATAAGTAAAAGCCATAGAACGTAACGTATAAGTATACGGAGACGGAGATCTGAGTATACAGTCACGAAGTTTCTAAAAGTTCCTTCCAAAAGTCCATGTGGTTCACCTCCCTAGATTTCAGTTGGTTTTAGTTGACGCCGTTGTGGTCATGATGTCAGCTCTACTTTCACTTGAACCACTGCCACCATCCGAGGAACCCTTCCTGCCGAACTTCTCCGCCTCTCAGCTGTAAGCTTTTTTTTTTTTTACCAGAAGTGTCCGGAGCAGACTCAGCTCCAAGCCTACCTGCCAAAAGTTTTAATCTCTCCCAGAAAACTCTTGGGAAGCCTGGAATGTGCCTTCCGTGTGGGAAGTACTTAGATGTAATTAATGCCATTAATAACAGACCATTTAAATCCTTACACTCATTATGAATTCTTATTTAATGGTAAAGTCGGACAGGTAACATGCCAAAAAGCTGTAATGCAAGTTTCAAGGTTAGATATGCTTTTTTTTTAAAAAAAAAAAAAGTTGGCAATGAGCAGTTTTCATTATAAGATTTCATTATAATTTTTTTAATATATATATTGGGCATGCCGGTGTGTGTATAAACACAGTTGGCATCCTTTTGTATAAAAACTTGTTGTTAGATTTTTTCCCCACATTTCATAACCCAATGGATTTTTTCTTTGCGCAAATAAGTAAGCATAAAAATTATCTGTGCAAATTCAATTAACCTAAAGGAAACAAAGGGAGGCTTAGTCGCCTGACTGAGTCTCTTGTCTTGAGGAAGCATATTAGCTTTTTACAAAAAGTCAAATTAATAAAAAAAAAACCTTCAATATCTTGAAATGTCATCCAGTTATATTTACTGGTGCCAGGAAAAAAAAGAGTAATTTTTCAAGGAATTTCAGGTCAATCTGTCTGGGGTGACCTAATTAGTTAACCTATATAAAATTCGGGATTTGATGTGACTCTTTGGGAGGAGATAGCTCACTTGAGGACTGTGGAGTTCAGACAGAGAGTGAAATAACTGGAAAATGTTGAACTGTGCATGTGCATGCAGACATCGAATGATCGAATGTAGGCGATTTTGTAGCCGCATCAAACACACGGAAACTCCAATGTAGTACGAAGCCAAGTACCTATACAGTAGTGTTTTTATCAATGTAGGTTCTTACGTGCAGTTCAGGAAACTCATCCGTGTGAGTTTCTAGTTTTTCATTTTTTCCAACATTACTGCATGATAAAGGACCTTCTAGAAGAGAACAACTGCAGTTACTTCCCGAAAATTGAACTTTATATTATGGCATAGAATTGCGTAGGATCAGCACAGTGTGGTGAATAGGTGACTTTAGGTTGAAATCCCAAAGACCTTTTGCAGCCAACGCAAAAATTCCTAGTAACTGAGGTAACATTTTTCCTAATTATATTTCGTTAGAATTAATGTGGAGGAGTTTTTCCATTATCTGTCCGTCATTATGTGCCTGCTAATCATCAGCAGATTATGCTAGGATATTTTTTTATTATTTTTTATTACTCAATACGTGTGCTATGACAATAAGCCTATCGGATTATGCAGAGACTAAACAAGGACTGTCAAAGTGGTGGGGGACAAAGTTTCAAAATTACGTACATAAATATTTACATTTATATGAGCTCTTCCTCGCTAGCCCTGGATAAGGGGATAGACCACGACAGCTTCGACTCCCTCAAATTTAGCAGCAAATCTGTTTTGCAGGTTTTCTAAAATTGCTGCCCTGAAACTAGTTAACATGATCACATTGGGCAAAACAATTAGGCAAATCTGGGCCATTATTTTGGATTTTGGAAAGAATGTCCTATTGCTACACCAGACCTTTTCAAACCCAATTTTAACGCTTTTTGTTGAAGGTCCTATGGTCTTTCAGAAAGCTTTATGATAGGTCCGTTAAATGAGAACTGCGGACGTGACCGGTAAAAAATCCTGGGTAAAGTTTGGGAAAATCCGTGTCAGGGTTAAAATTGAGTGAGGATGGGGTTTCGATATTGTTATTTAATTGTGCAAGAATGCACGTTATGGACAATTTGCACCATTTTCTAAGTCCTGGAATAATGAGTGATTTGAAAAGAAATTGTTAACACTTTAATTCATATTCATGTGCGCAAGGTCAAGGTTGTTCCAATACCAAGAATTGTGACATAAACTTATGAATTATGCGAAAAGTTGCGAACGATTGTTATAATGGAACTTGCTATAAGTTTGGTTTTTAAAATGTACGTTTATGATCCACAGATCGTCAAAAGTAAAATAGCAACATCTACATACATACACCTCATCCGTGCCTTCACCACATTCGCTCCTGAACACTAATTTCTCACACCCTCGCTTCCTATTTTTACTACTATTCACGTTCCATTAATTCTCAATATAAGGACTATTCTGATAGAGTTTTAAAAGCCCATGAAATGTTGACAAACGGACGTGAAAAAATATAATGAAATAATATTAGTAATTACGATAATGGAACTTTGTAAATTGCTGATTGAAAAATCCCGACTTTACTTCACGTTCCTGACCACCATAGACGGAAAAATAGACCCAGGTCAACAAAATTTAAAAAAGCTATCCAAGCTCATGCCAAATATGAATTTACACCAAACAAAAAGTAGCTTGAAGAATTTTCATTTGATACTAAATAAAATAAAATAACATTCCAAAACACAAACTTAGGAGGGACATTTGCATTGGAATCCCTCCCTTGGAAAAAAAGTAGGGGAGGGGAACAATGTACAACAGCAATAACAACATCTAAAAGGTCTGTTGTTTAGCCCATGAGATTACGACATTCGAATTCTTAAGTGACATCAACTATCTTTTAAATGTCATTATGAATTTACCGTTTATTTCCCATAATTTACTCGGCGTGTGACTGTTGAGACATTACACACACAGTAAGTCACACAATACAATCGATTGGCAGTAATCTCATGCCAGAACTTACGCAAGTGTTAAATTCCTCAGCTCAGTCAAGGGACAAGGAAAAAAAATTTTAGGAAATATTTTAATGTATAAATGACATGTAAAGTCAATTATTTGGTCGAAGATGTCGAGTAACACTAATCTCATTCAAAATATTCATTTTGGCAACTGTACAAAATGTAAGAATCAATATTGCAACAAATAGTCATTGGGAAAGTATCATAACAAGCACATTCAACTTTTGTTTGATTTCCATTGTGTGTAAATATCAGAATAAATTTAACTATCGGAGTAAATTTATCGCATCTTGCACCCACTTAACCTTTGAAATGTTTTCAATCATTGAAATCAACTTACACCCACCGCAGTGACAATTGGCTACACGTTTCGTCAATTGATATAATAGTAAGAGTGTATAAAGTTCTAAATGTTTATATTTTGACATTTAATTCAGAAGGCCCGAACATGATACTGGCGGAAAGGTTGCGTATGATACTGCCAAAGGCAGGGAAAGTCCTTCAAAATGGTAATCCCATGTTTCGGAAAGTAAGTAAAATAAAAGATTTTTCTCATAATTTTATTACTGGGAGATACTAAAAGGGAAGTCAATTTTTATATAGTTGGTTACATTTAGCATATTAAGATAAGGAAACGATCCTGTGTCCTTTCATTGCAGGCATTGACGCCTTTAATGATACTTCATGGAGTGACTCCTCAGCAGCCGAACAGGACGCTAACAAACAAGACCCTGACCAAAAGTATTGAACTTGTCACTAATTCCACGAAAGAAATAAAAGTTAATGCAGCAAATCCGCTCCAGCTTCAAGTGGATAAAACACTCGGCTCTGATGAAGTCAGACCTTTGACCATCCTCCTCTGCTGGATGATGTCTCAGAAGAAGCACGTGCTCAAATACGCTAAATTTTACCTGGATCAGGGTTTTGATGTCCTCACAGTATCCATTACACCGTGGCAACTCCTTTGGCCTGTGACCGGTAGTCAGGTAAAATCAGCATTCAATGTAAAGATATAATTTGAATAATATGAAAGATCGACTTGTTTCTATCCTGAGGGAAGGTTTTCACCAGACCCTGGCCTCTTGGGAAAGTTATTTTTACCACCAATGTTTACCTTTCTTTTTTATGACTCCAGGTTATTGCAAAGGATATATTGTCATTTGTCAGCTTAAATGACCAGTACAAAACTACCATGCTCCATGGATTTTCGGTCGGGGGTTACTTATGGGGGGAGGTATTGAATCTCATGATGCAAGACCAACAGAAATATCAACCTTTCATCGATCGAATTGTGGGTCAGATTTGGGACAGTGTCGTTGACTTTGAGGGCATTCCAACGGGGCTACCGAAAGCTGTATTTCCTAGGCAACAAGTTCTTCAGTCCAGCTTAGAAAAATATGTGACGTGAGTTTAAATATCCCGTCATGTGAATTTATAGGAAAAACCATTACTCTGAGAGAGTTCCACTCCAAATGTTTTACTGTACCTATGCATCCTCGAATCTTCAGAAAATTAATGGACCTTACTTAAATGGCGTACGGATTATTTACACAAATTATTTATTGTCTGAGAATTATTTTTAATTGTCGTTAGGTATCATATGGCACGATTCCATGAAACAGCAACCAAGCATTACTTGCAGTCCAGCCGGCAGTATCACGACAACATTGTTAGAGCCCCAGCTCTGTTTTTCTGCTCACTGGATGATCCCGTTGGTAGCAAGGCCGGAATTCAGAAAGTAATTGACAAATGGGAACTTAACGGAATTAAAGTAAGCACTTGTAATTGGATCTTCCTTCAATGAACTCATAGTAGATCGTATTAAGAGATAAAAGTGTCATTAGAAACCACAAAGTAGGAACCTACACTATGAGTATATTTTATGTAATTTACATACATTCATGTGTTCTCACAGGTGTATCTCAAAGCTTGGGAAAGTTCACCTCATGTCAGTCACCTACATCATCACCCAGAAGAATATCAGCAAGAAATGAAGGCATTTCTGGAAAAATTAGGGTTGGTTCCATATCCGGAAAAATTTCATCAAAAAATCAAAAGTCTTTCAAGGAGTTAATGCCGTGAGGTTCTGTCAAAAATTGTGTTATGGATTAACAGCAATGAGAACCGCTGTTAAGTAAACTGCAGAAGCATACTATTTATTAGATATAGTCACTACACATAATTATATCTACAATGCGTGTACTTATACTCGGGTTACAATAATGATTTCACCAAAAGTTGCCGTTACTCTTATATACAATTAAAAGTCAAGATGTAAATGTCAGATACTCACTCTGTAGATACAAGTATTTGTGTAATTAGAAGTAACCTTCAATGTATGTAAGTACCATGGCGAGAGCATGATATAATTAGATTTTACTTCAGTGTACAGAGTACTCAAATTGTTATATGAGACTCCCGTATAAGAGCATGTTCTCAATGGAGTGAAATATATTTGGGCACATTTCCGTTTACTATAATGTTAATTTTTCTTCTTGTATAAGAACGTGCAACTACAAGATACAAATATTGCTACTTTCAGGGAAGCTATTACGGAAAGATCACTGTTCTATAGTTAATACTCTCCACGGTCAATGAGTCAAATGACACATGGACATTATTTTGATGCATTTTGTCAATAGAAAGAGCATGTAAGGGAATTAGGTGTGTAAAGATGAATTTACAGAATCACAATGTCTCAATAGCCCGGTTTGATTACTTCTGCGAGCATAATTTGAATTTTATATACCTCTGTTGTGATGGGATTTTTACGTCCTAGATAAATGCAATTATACGTGTAAGTTGCATATATACAGTATTCATACACAAACATACTAATATGTCATCGTGTTAGATTTATTTGTTTTGCTTTGCACGCGTGTTTGTTAACTCTCCTTAACACCGCAACCACTTCAGGGTTTTCTATTTAGGTAAATATACGACGCTCAAAGTAGAATTTACAGGATTTATTTTCTTACGTTTACATCCTGTGTTTAGTCAATCGCTACAGCCGAAGTTAATTACGAGAAATATTAAATACAGTTGTTTGAGTATTCCAGTATATGCAACGTACGCTTGTACCTAATTTTGTAAGTATGTGTCCTGAAAATAGATTAGTCTATGTCAATTGGTAACTATTGTACAGTAGTACAGATAATAATTTAAGTAACCGCCTACATGTGCTAAATAAACAGGTTTTATCTAATGTACCATGGAAATAAAAAGTATGTCATAAAACAATAAATTCTAACCTGGGAAGGTGGAAATGTTACGTTTACATATATTAGCCCGATCTTGGAATACTAAACCCAATCTTCACTTGTAATCATGAGAATGATTTATGCAATGCATTTAGACTAGCCAAAAATTTATTACATTAGCAGGATTCAGTCAATTTTATTGTAAGTACAGGTTAGTAATATAGGCATAAGCTGATAAATAGCGATCCCTAAAAAACTATTTTTAAGTTATGTAGGTAACATTAGCACCAATAATCCCGTCATTAATATAGTTCGAGAAAGGTATAGTCTTGTCTGATATAAACCCAATCCATAGTAAACGAAAAGCTTACATTCAGTATTCCTTATCCTTAGTTCACACTCAAGCTCTAGCAATATATCAAGTCTTCCATCATTATGCTTATACTAAAGCTATTTGTAATTAAATGGATTTTATATAGAATCCGTATTCGATACCTCTTAATTTTAAAGGATGTGAATGTGTCTGATGACTATATGCAAGGGAACAAGGACAGTAGCTGAATAACGAGTGAAAGGACAAGGTAACAATTAGATTTCTTTTACAAATACGGTCCAAATACTTGGAGCAACATCTCTCAACAAACATTTCCACAAGGAGAGGAGCATTGAAAACACAATGAGAGAAAGCATGAAAATGTGAAATCACACAACATACTACATAGGTTCGTGCGAAAAAATAAACATGTATGCATTCAGAGTAAAATAGTAACGGCATTAATCGTTTTAATGAGGATTCATAAATTATTAATTCAAATGCAAGAATGATAATTAAATAAAATAAAAAGTGAAGTTCGTCATATTTCTTAAAGTTCTGTATGACGAACCACAGTAGGTACAAAAATTATGCAATGATAATTACAATAATTAATTAGGATAAAAATTGACAAGAGATAGAAAAATGTTAAGGAGTTAATATTTATCCAACTTTCGTAAGTTTTCGGGTGGTACTACTGAACAAAAATCAATGTGCGACAGAAATGAGAAAAATTTTGGGAAAGAACTTAATTGAACATATATCAAACGCGAACAAAAAATTGGCTACGAATTCACAATGCGGATTCATCATCACAAAACTTACCTAATTTTCTGTATTTGAATTGCTGTCAATGTTGTTTTCACTTCTTTTCTTTGAACACTCACGCTGAATCAATTTGCTAATATAAACTTCAGTCTCAGAACCCTGCAGATCAGGCATTTTATATAGTGCCTTCAAAACCTTCTCACCTCCAACATGCATTACTAAAGCGTGCAAAATTGTTTTCATTGTTTTGATGGGGGTCAAGTCACGGGCATTGGGACCGGTAAAAGGATTAACTTTGATGAACGCATGGAATTCCCTGATAATTGAATCCAAATCAAAGTTGTAACTATGGTCTGCTCCCCATTCTGAAAACTGCTTCAGTAGCTTCCATTGACATTTCATTACAAGATCAAGGAGACGCGGGTTATTTTTCATTTGAAGGGTATCGTTCAACAACCTAATGAGACCACTGAAAATTCATGAAAGAACAATCATCAGTTTTGGATTTACACATGCAGTAACTCGAGAAGTGATCAATTAATTTGAGTTATATTTAAAAATTAGGCTATGCGCACCAAATAACCGCGTTGGCATCCGAATGTTCAATAACACGAACAACCAAAACATTGACAGTTTTGCAAATAAAAGTCGCATCAGGGAGAATGGTAATATTTGGGTCAATGATCAGGGTTAAAAGATGGTAGATCAGCTCTCGCACTGTATTTTTGGTTCCATTACTTGCAAGAGGGGAGGGTCCTTGTTTGTATAGCTATATCAAAAAACCAAGGCATGATTTATTACAAAAATATTTTCAACAAAAAATAAAAACAGAAGGACGAAAATAAAAATTGCTTACTGCTTGTAAAAGCTGCACAATGCAGCGATAAAGTTGATTCATTTCTTGAATTTTCTCTGGAGAGGAACTCGAAAGCATTGGTTGCAACTTTCGCAGTTGCATTGTTATGATGGACAGAAGGTGATCCACACGTTCTCCCATAACCTGCAAAAACAGTCACTGTACATTTACACCTGCAAAAGAGTTTGATTTTAACAGAACAAAGTGGAAAAAATGGCCATTTCTCTCACATTGCTATATTCCGGGTCGTTGATCAAAGTTTCAAGTTGGACTATGGCCTCCATACTTGTTCTTAAGTCAGGATTCCCGACTTGAGAAACAACCAAGTCCAGAGCTTGAGCAGCTCGTGGAACCAACACAGGGATGGCTGATAGAGTTTGGGGTAAAGTCATGACACTGTTCCTTGAAAGAAAAATAGATGAGAGTTTATATAATCAAGGAGGACTGACAATTGTGCCCACTCGTGTGAAAAGGTTGAGGCAAGAATGCCGTAATTATTATTCACGCAGATGCACCTAAATCTAAATCTACACATTAGCTTAAAAATGCTACATTTAACTTGCACAAATTTGAATTGCACAAAGCATAATTATTCCATTAAAAATAATTGGTTACAAATACAGCAAGCTTACCGCCTAGGTGGGAGATTTGCAGGCACTTCTTTGCTCAAATGTTCAATGTTGGTGTCCAAAAGCTGCAATGGTGGCATTGGCATCAAATCTTGTGGTCCGAACATATTGTCAATCATTTCATAATTTATTTGATACTGTTGCGGAAGGTGGTGCCTGTACAAAATTTAAATAATATTAACATATATGAGCTAACTACAAAACCTAAAATAAAACGAAGAAGCTAATTGTTTGGTGCAATATGACATCAACAGTCAGTGGATTCAAAATTATAAAGTTGTAAAGACCTGTTTGGTTCCACAATATTGCCGACTCCCATGCCCCCTTGCATTGCATGGTTCGCACCTAGAATGGCTGAATTAAGATTGGCATAAGTATCCCTTCGAGCATTGTTCGCATTCACCATTGGAGGAGAGGTCTGTCCCGGTGACAATCTTTGAAAGGCCATTTAAGTTTAAATTGTGAGCATAATAGACTTACTTCATTCATGAATAAACATGGATTCATGGTCTCTTCATTTAAAAATAGAAATGATTGTTATATCTCACCTCTGCTGGCCATTTAGCGGAGGTGAATACTCTCCATTGGGACTACCTGCTTTTGTAAATTGGGACTGACGTGGTTTACCAATACCTCCTCTGCCTTTTTCTAAGGTCTAGGTAATCAGAGAATGACGTCAACTCAACATATCGTACATTCAAATTAGTACATACAATTTATGTCGACAAGGGATCAACTGCATTAATACTAGCAAAACGTCGATCTTTTATTCAACAAAACTTACCTTCGATTTTTCATCCACTGCCGAGGCGCTATTAAAGGTTTGGTTAAGACTGTTATTAGAAGCATGTGCCTCATTATTTGAAGCTTTAGCACCTCCTTGTTTTAATGTCGAGCCGCTCTTACTACCAGCAAGTGCTTTTCCACCGGCAGCCGCAGCCGGCTGTTTTGCTGGGAGATTCGGTCGTGCTTTGTCAAGTAAAGCTTGAATAGCAGTTTTCGATGATGGCTATTAAATCAAAAAATTGGCGCTTTTAAAATATTCAAATTAAAGCTTAACACTCAATTAATTTCGCTCAATTGCTGGGGAGTACTTAATACCTTGAGTTTACTAGTCGCTCGTGACATGCCCTCGTAGCCTAGATGGATCATAAAAGGTAAAATAACTTCTTGAGCGCGCCTTCGCACATCTGGGTTTCGATCCTCAATACAACCGTACACGAATGGTAAGCAAGCAGTCAAATCATCTTTGTTGACAGCTTTTACTACAAACAAATTTTTGTTTCTTGAATGCAATGTCAAGCAACCTGGTTCAACCTTTACTACATATAACTATTAAGTAGAACTTAAAATAGTGACTCACATTGTGGTAACCGTACTGTAAGCCACTGAAAAACTTCTTGCCGCAGGTACGGATTACCGGCCTTAAGTGCATCAGCGATCACTTCTCTCTGAAACACTTCCTTAATACCAGCATTTTCCGCCCATGTGTTAACACATGCTATGACCGTATTTCGGATTGTCGGCTAAAAGTAGATCAGAAAAAGAAATAAATCTGATATGCACCATTAAAAAAATTGAACATCAATATACGAATACTTAAAAATACCTACCTTGCTGTCTGATAAGCCACCAAGCATATTAGGTAACAAGGTGGGTAAATGCTGTTTGCAATGTGGTCCTAAAACAGCTGCTAAATTCTGGCACACTAGGAATGCATTAGCAGACAAGTTACGATTTGAATCTTGCAATCTCTCAGCAAGAGCATTTGGTAAATCTCCTAAATTAGGCTGAATATTTTTGGCATTGCTAATTATGGCAGAAATTTTGTCCAATGCCTCTTCACGGGTTTTCCAGTTTTTGTCCGAGAGACTATCCACCAAATGAGAGGTTAACTGAGAGCTTATGTCGATTCGTCTGTTTGGATCATCTATGAAATTGACACAAAATGACAACTGAATTAGGTAAAAGCAAATTCAGCCTACAGGTACGTACACCTACAGAAGTGGCTGGTATAAATAATGACAACACAACTTAAAATGCGCTCTGAACTATTTGAGACTGTAAACGACGAATTTCCAAAATCAGTCCTATGTACTCACCATTAACCACCTCAACTGGCTGGACTGGCTTCATTTCGTTCAACTCTTCAATGCTAGGAGATTTGGCGACGTCCTTCTTTTCAGTAGGCTTTCTGGGAATAGTACCAGGTTTCTTCGGTGAGGGTGCTTTTTTGGTTGCTGCAGGAGCCTTTGATTCAGCAGGTTTTTCCGCCTTTGGGGGAGCTTGTTTTGGTGGCGGCTTTGCAGGGGCAGGGGCAGGCTTCGGAGCAGTAATAACTGCTGTTTTAGCGAAGTCTTTGATCTATAACAAGTAGTTTTTCTTAAGTTTGAAAAGGATTTAATGTTGGATTGTTATTTATATCCATTCATGTTCCATTGTTTCCTATATTATGTTAACCCGCATGCTTAAATATTAAATATTTACTTTTTGTAGCTTTAGTGGATCCAGGTCTTGGAATAAAGTGGACATATTTTTTTCACCAGCAGCCTTCAACGCTACTCCAAGGGCTTCTGAAGCTGCATCCCGAACTGCTGGATCTGTGATATTACAAGAACATGAAAAAAAAGTTAGGAACTAGTGTTAATTTTACACTACATTATCGTAATCTCACAATTCCTGAAAAATGTCATAAATGATTGCATTTATTCCCACTCTTACGTAGCAAAGCCTGTTACGTAATTTTTTCATTGTATATTGGATATTGTGTTCATACATACGCAATTAAAAGGAATTGAGATAGTCGGTGCGGATCGCGGATGTATAAAACCAACCTGATTCATTGACATTGACTAAAAGAGCGGTATGAAAAGGCTTCATAAACTTTTTATCGACCATGGTCTTATTCGGAACTTTTGCAAATGCGCGAGCCAGGAATGCAGCAGTCTCTATTTTCACGGCTGGGTTTTTGCCCTGAAGTGATGTGACTAAATCTTCTTGTATGTGCTCCAAGCTTGTCTAAGAATCCAGGACAAAAATAATTAGATTCATGGAAACACACGGTGTACAGATACGGCAGTAACACAATTTCATATTCATCAGCCCAGAACTTACAGCAGCAAAAGAAGCATCAATTGCTTCTCTCATGGCAGTAACTACGCTAGCCTTCTTTTCCTTAAATTTTTCTAAAATAGTTCCTATGGTTGATGCTGCATAGGGTGAGAATTTCTTTTTCAATCCATTGGCCAACCCTGCTACACACTTTCCAGCACTGGCCACGACAACCACATTGGAGTCTTTGCTGATAATCCGTTTTAAGGTACGGACCAAATCCGCATAATCTCCTGCTTCTAATTTTAAGTTTTCTGTAACTAATTTTTCTAGAACTTCCATGGCTTCCTTTCGTTCCTGCCACTTCTTAGCCTCAGTTTTTTCGTAGAAATCTTTCGGTAACTTTGAGAGAATATCCACTGGGTCGAGCAAGTCGTAAGGATCAATTTCATTGGCTCCTCCAGTGTCTACTTGCTCAATCTCTGTAAAAAATTAACCACGAGGACCGTTAACCGTTTTCAACACTAGATAAACCTTACATCTCCATTAATGTTTCAAGTCAAATTGGTAAATAATTTAGGTCATGACAACTCTGCATCACAAACAGTACCTTCAACTTCAGCATCACCACCTTCCAAAGCAGCACGTTCTTTTTTGGCCTGTTGGGACTTCAAATACCTTTGGGGTTGTGGTTTCCCTTCCAATTTATTGAATTCTACTTCAAGCTCTTGAAGCTGCACAAACATTTTATGTCAACTCAGTGTAATCGATTTTATTTTAAATAAATACATACAAACAAAAATAGTTTCCTCACCAAGACCGGTTTAAGGTTAGCGAGCTGTGGTTTAAATCCTGGCCCCAGCCAATGATGCAACTCTACAGTAAGTTTTTTCACTTCATCCCTCACGCCCTTATCTCGGTCTTCAATCAATGGTAGGACTTTTTTCAGCAAAGTTTTCAAATTCAAGACTTTTGGTCCAAAGTCCCTACATAAATAACACTTCAATCTCAGACCAGCCACTCACAATTTAGAATCCATTGTCAAACTACCCCATAAACTTCTAATATCGCACAGTGCAAGAACACACACACAAATACTCACACTAATATAACATACATCTGACATCTGACTCACTTGCAACTCTGCGTGGTAATGGCAATACAACCGGAAACAATTCTTGGATTTTTGTGATCCATCCCTTTCATGAGTTCCTCCTGAACCGCCTCAAATTTTTCAATTTCCACACACATGAGGGAGATTTCCGAGGCTAACTCTTTGCTTCTGGCTTTGGCAGCAATGATGCATTTGGCCACGACACCGCTCATGACTTCCGCAACCAACTTGGATGCAATTGAGGAATTCTCCATGAATAAAAAGGCGGCTTCCAAGCCCTTCTCCAAAGCAGCAGCATTGGAATCCATTGGCAATTTACGGACGATACTGGCATATTTGCTCCATTCGGGTGACTTCTCATCATCGATCCGTTTAAATAGTTTGATAAGTTCCTCGTATCCAGCCACACGAGCTTTCCATGACTATCCAAAAACAAATTCACTATTTAAAATACAACAATTTCCATTTCTCTCACATTTCACTACTCCTAAGTCCTAACCCACAAATCTCATTTTTTTTCCCCTCAGTAACGTTTCTACAATCATACATTATTCAAATCACTAGGAATCCAACGGGGAAGTCCCTACACACATACATACACTCCAACAAATCCAAATTATTACATCTCAAGAGGCAACAACAACTTCGGCCCAAGTATAAGGTTAATCTGCTCGCGTGTTCCTCCAGCTATAAAAACCCTTAATTAATTATGACTTAGGTAAACCTCCCGGCTGAGTCACTCACACACATGCAATGTGTCTATATAGTCTATATACTCTATAGAGGAAATTTCCTGCAGTTCCTCCCCGACATGAATAACAATCCGTAACCCATATTAGCCCACCTCATCAGAATTGAATTCCTACAGAGAACTTAATGAGGTACTTGTCTAAATGTAAACAAGAGCACGAGGTCAAGCTCCTTAAGAGTCAAAGTAAAAGTTGATGTGGGTGGAAGGAAATGAGTTGAGGATCTGGTTGTTCCTACTCTCTTGACGAAGTAAGTAAATTAAACACTGAATTGGAAAGAAATCCGTTGAAAACTTACTTTATGTGTACATCGTTCCTCCAAAGGGAGTTTGGAGAAATCCTGCTCATCTTCTGCCATCCTGAATTTCACTGGGTACTGGACTCCTCAATGGAACTGAAATAATAATTGTCACGGGAAAAATTTTGAGAGGAAACCGACGATGAGGAAAATAATTGACGTTCTTTTGACAGTATACCTTATTATATAATATATTGAATTGAAAATATACCAACAACGATCAACGAACTACCTACTACTATCCTCAGCGCGGCTACTCTCCTCCATCCAACTGAAATCTTTGAATCACCTTCTGCCCAACAGTCCAACTCTACTTCTATTGACTATTTGTATGACGAGTAACGATTAACTGGGCTGTAGCCGGGCTATAGCACCCGTACAATACAACCCAGACAGGTACATTAGCACTTGCCAGTGTGTACGAGTCCTTCACTGCCCCCGTGTCC